>OZ005648.1:377749511-378242011 GCA_963930645.1 Salticus scenicus
CGTGGTCGCACTATAAATGTTTTAGTTTTGTATCATAATTTACACTGCCAGCCCCCGGTGGTTGACACGGCCTAAACAGAAAGTTCAGTATCAGCCACCGATAGTAGACATGGCACTCAATGTGTTAAATTCTATCTATTTTGTGCTTATTCTGTGTGCTACTTATTATCATATTTTGTGCTATTTCCATGTATTTTGTGCTGAGGACTTACTATTCCGTTTCATAATCTACAATAGCCTGTTCACTCATCATGATATTTGAAAATTCTGACCCTACCAATTCCTATCGTTGTAAGAGCCTAGTTCTATTTATTTATTTATTTATTAATATCTGTCCCCAATATGATAAATTAAATGTATTTGTATTGAAAAAGGTTGGTTGGTTGGTTGAGTTTTACGTCGCACTAGTAGTGCACAATGGGTAATGTATTGAAAAAGAGAAGAAAAATTATCTTTGAAAAATGTATGAACAACTAATTTAAAGAAACAAAAAAACCTAAAAAATAAATAAGTAAAACAATGCTTAGCACTCACTTTTAAATTTCTTTTATTAAATACCATCTAGATATGTATTGCCAACAACAAAGGAGACATTATCAAGCTGTGCAACGGATTTGCTATCCCGCGAGACAGTAAGACGTAGTGTATGTAATGACGTATTGCAAATTACAGAACTTATGCATTTTCATTACAAAAGAGAAATATCTGAAAATACGTGGTTTTAAAAAAAGGATATGATCTTAGACATGCGACATTTTGAATACATAATAAGTAATCAATGTCATTCTATAGACCATGTAAACTTATAAACGTTAAAGGAAAGAGAAGAAAATTACTTATTACAATCGATTATTGGCTTGTTCAAGAGAATGAATTACACGTTCCCATACACACACACACGAAAAAAAAAAAGACTCGCATTTATTATTATTATTATTATTATTAACAGTCCTTTCAGGATATGTTTTTTTACGGTATTCTGTGATAATAAATAAATAAATAAATAAATAAAAAAAGACGCATCTTTCTCCCATTTTTTCGAGTTAAAAAAAGAAAAAGAGTGTTGAATTCAATGTTGAGAAAATTGAAGATTTAACATGGATTCGTATTATGCAAATCCATTGTACTTCAACTATCTATTCCGGTCTCTATATGCTCTCTATTATAACCACTTTATCTGTATTATGCATAAAATGACTGTAGAGAGACAAAATAAACCAAAATGACTAAACATTATGGACACACTTATTACATTACTAGCAGGCTCTGCCTGCTTGACTAGTCACTATAAAGGAATTTAACACATGTAAAAATAACACATTATCCCTTGGAAAATCGAACCCACCTGAAGAACCCACAAAAAGTTTTTTTTTTTTTTTTTTTTTTACTTTTACGCTTGTAACTGTAGAAAATCTCATATTTCTCTCATTTCATAAATTTATAGATTTTAATTAATTTAAAAATAATCAAAATTTCAAAAATCGGGCTTCTGTGTGTATCATGAGAGGTTAAATGGATCTATACGTATATTTCTGTAGCTCTGTGATCCTCCAATTTCGACGGACATACACACTCACACATCCTTTTTTATTATATGTAGAGATTACGGATGTTCGGCACACATTTTATGAAACAACCATATTGTTAAGCATGCAAATTGTACGCCTAAGAGAAAAGTTGCTGATATAAATATTCATATACCTAACAGATTGACTCAGGTAGCCGCTAATGTAATTCAATGTTGTTGAAAAAAAGAAAAAAAATCTTATATCTATATCATCTGGATTTTAGCTTAAAATACTGATTAAAATGTGATAATACTTAATTGTACTACTATAATTGAAATTGGTAGTTCGTTTGAAATTCAGTTTTGTTACTCGTATAAGGAGAGTCATGGAATGAATAAAAAATAAGGAAATTTTCTCGTATCAGGCAGGGTATATTTTATCCGCCAAATTCATTTTCATATCAGCATTCTTTAAAATTCCATATCGTGACTAAAAAAGAAGTACTTTTTCAAAAGAATGCTTTAATAAATCTACAACTATTATTTTTTTTATCACAATACATTATGATAACTTCTTTACTGTTCACTTCATTTCTTAGGAATTTTGTTCTCTTTTGAGCTCCTTTTAACTGAATGAAACTCCAATTACTCGGAAAAATTTTTGATATCAGTCATAAAAGAAATGTCATAAAATTCTGCCATAAAATATCAAGATTTAATACCTGAACATTTATCATTTCTAAAAATAAAGAAATCTTACAGAAGAATTCATCTTGAAGTGCAGTCTTTCTTTAAAATACTATTGTATAAAATATAAAATATAGGAGATGAAATCAGATATTTCATTATTTGGTAACGCTAATGAGAGAATTATTCCATTACAATTATCTTTTTTTTTTTTTTTTTTTTTTTAATATCACATTCCAACAAAGTTGAAAAATATTTATAACCTATGAGCGTCTATCTGTTCGTTTGTCTATCCGTCTGTGCTCTACTTTTCGTTTTTTTTTTTTTCATAAAGTTATTTTTAGATTATAAGCAGATTCCATACTGGACCTATCACAACGTGCACACACAAACACGTGTCTCCTGGTATTTCAAATCGGAGAGTTAATTACGTACTGAAGGTATGTCGTGACACTTAAAGGTAACATTTGAGCAAGCCCAGAGCTTAAGCGTACCTGCACAAAAAATGTATATTAACAAAAAAGGGAATCAAACCAATCGAACACAGTTAAAATAAAGAGTGACTTGCAGCAATAAAATAACTATATTACATATTCTATTAACGTAAATCTGAAAATTAATGGTTTAAGTTACTCGCAAATGGATGTAGATTATTTTAACTTACTTGCCAATTTTCTGCATCTTCTTTTCATCTATTACGGGAAAACAAAAATAATAATAAAGAATGAAAGAAGCTTGAAAAAAAAATCGTCCAATTTTACTAAAATTTTCATTTTATGTTCGCCAATTTTTTGTGATAGATCCGTTTTTTTTTTTTTTTTTTTTATGAAGGTTCCATTTAAATATCTTTAATTTCTTAGTGATCCCTTTCATGATTGTCAAATTTTGAAAAAATACACTTTTGAACTCAATTTTTTATTATAACTTTTTTAAAAAAGGCACTTTGTTTTAATTATCTGATGAAATTTGCGCTTTTTTGTGCACAATTAAGAAAAGTAATGACATATTTTTGGAATCAAATGTCATAAATTATTATTATTTTATTTTTATTTTTTTTCCCACTTGATTTCTGATTTCTATTTTATTTTATTTATTTATTTTTCTAGTCACTGAGAAATGCGATATTTTCCAGCCAATTTTCCAAATACTTGATCCTTTCATCATTATTTGAACTAATTTGCATTGAATAATATCTAAATTTTGAATTTTTTCCCTATTGTTTAAAGCGTAACTTCTTTATGATGTGGCTAGCTGTTCAAGTTTTTCATTTACATCTTTTTTACTTCCATGTATGCATATAAGAAAAAATATTAGATTCTTGAAAATGTTCCACCTACAGTTTTCAACGTTTTTACACGTTTTGAGATGTTCTGAACTGGATTTCACAACTTTTAGAAAATATTAGTCTGTGTGTGTATCAGAAAATTTGCAGACGATGTATCTCTTGAACCAATGAAATAAGTTTCATCAAACTTCGTGTTTAGTGGGACTTTGATCTGCAGTAGTGCTGATTACACATGGGGATCAATCGTTCAAAACGTGTAGCTGTCATACTTGTTTTCATAATTTTTAATGCGGCAATACAGGACAAAATATTGTATAAATGTACATAATCAGATTAATTTTCAACTTTACAATGTGAAATACAAATAAAACATCTATGATAGCAATAAGCAACTAGAAAATATATTTGTAGTAGCATCTCTGTGGGGTGTAAATTATGAGTATCTTAAGAAAGCGTCGATACTTCTAAATGTACTGGTTAGACCATAGATATAGGATAAAATAAAACAAAATTATCGATTATTCTTCCTTTTTAATAATGATTTATAATAATAATGATAATTGTAATAAACTGTTCTTCAGGTGTCGGCACGAAATCGACTTTCTTTGGACATAGTTACGCCTGTCCTAGGTGATTTTAAACTTCCCTGTTTTCTTCAATTTTTCTCCATTCTGCGCTTCGAAACTTCGCAATTTCATCTCACTAACGACACAGTGGTGTCTTCCTCGGTCTTTCCTTATATCTTGATACCCAAAATAGGACCCAAAATGGTCCACCTATCGCCATTTCTTCTCGCAAGGTACCCAGCCCAAATCCATTTTGAATTCTTTAATCTAGAAATAACATCAGTAATTTTGGTTTGTTTGCTAACCCAAGTGTTTCGCTTTCTGTCTCTTCGGGGGAAACCTAATGCTCTCCATGCTTTTCTGGGAGCATGGAGAGATCTCTGCATATAACCTAGAGATTATATATATATATATATATGTTTATGTATAATACTACTACTACTAATAATAATAATTCTTAAAATACTAAGCTAAAATGTAAATATATATAAGATTTGTATATGTAAGACATAGCTATCATATATATTATTTTATTTTATATTTACTTTTCTCTTGAATTGTTTCTGGTTGCTTTTTATTTTACCAATTTTTTGAATAAATTCCTGTGACAGTTTGTTTGATAATTTAGTGAAGATTTAAGAGAAACTATGAAATGTATATACTTTTTAGGCTTTGATGACTAAAGAAACCGATATAGTGTAAAAATGTGTTTAATTACATAATGATTAGTTGAATTTTTAATATGTAGGCAACCATTAATGGAAAAATTCACTTATTTTTTTAAACGTAGAAGAATTATCAGTTGAATATTACCTAGCATATGTTTGTGCTATAAATGTTGACAAAATGTCCTCGACTAGTGTATTTTGTTTTTAAGACTATATATACACGTATCGCAAAATGATTAGTACTTGTTTGAAAGTGTTATATGTCTTTTCCAGACAGTGATATGGTAAAGGCATATCCTTTTGTACGATTCCCCCTACATATTATATATTATCACAATATCGATTTTAGAGTAATAAAGATTTTCCTTTCTTCGCTTACTTAATGTCTGGTTTTAGTTTGTTTCAAAGTAGGAAAATGTAATATATTTTAAAATAAATAAATGTTTAATAATAGAGTTTTATTTTGCAAATAATGTAATTATGATTACAAGCTACGAGAAAAATCTGATTATATATTATAAAATTTAAGAAAGATATGATACATAAATATTTCCCCCAAATAAAAATAAATTTAATGAAATACATAACATAATATTCTTTAAAGTATTAGAATACATAAAAAATATGTTAAATAATTCTCAAAAAACAAAATAAATAAAATAATAAAATAATATATATATATATATATATATATATATATATATTTTTTTTTTGAGGTTATACCTAAAAGATTTTTTATTATTATTTTTATTTTTTTACGATAATATGCAGAATTTAAATTACTATAAATATATTCGCATAATATACTCAAAATTAAAAACAATTACACTCAAAATTTCAAGCAATTATACTCAAAATTAAATACATCCACAATTAAATATACACAACACATATGGAAGTTATACTAAATCCATTTATAGAACTCCACTAAATAGTTGTATTTATTGTATATTTTCAATTTCCGGAAAGAATTTTTTTAGTTCTTCAACTTTTTGTAACAAAAGACATTCCAAGTATTGATCAAAATCAGTTTACTCTGACTATATTTTCTGGTCATATACTATTATAAATAATGCAGAGATGAAATTTTGGAAAAAGTACTATCATACACAATAACTTATTTAAATTAATATATTTTTTCACTAATCGATACAATGGTATATAGTCACTTCGTTTAATTGTCTCTTTTCATATACCCTGCGGAATTTTAGTGCTATTTGATTTTCTTTTTTTAATTTGATTTTAAGATAATTTATTGGCTTTTTTAGGTTATAGGTCGTCAAACTAATTTTGCTGATTCTTGCGCACTCCAACTCCTATTCACCGGCACTAGACATTAGAAAAAGGCGGCAGCAATTATCGACTACTTTACAATTCAAAGTTACTATATGCATTCTGTTCGTTAATTATCTAGTTTTTTATAGGCAGGAAAAAAGGTTTTCTTCCTACCTTCTAGATCATAAAATGTAATCTAAAGTTTGATAATTCATCTTTATCTTTGAAAAATTTGGGAAAAAAAATACATAGTTATTTTAAATACTTAAATAGTAAAAAGGGAAAATTATGTTTCATGAAATTATGACCAATTTTCTCCTAATCCCCAAAAACGAATTTGCTTAGAGGTTAATAAAAAAAAATGTCTTCTATCGTTTGTTTTTTCAGGGATGAAAGTTTCATTTTCTTTTTAACGGAAACAAATCCTGAATTCATATCGGAATAAACTTTTGACTTAAGTACATATATTTTAACCATTTTAACACATTATCTGCATGTTAAGGTACATGAACTTAAATGGGGAACTTATTCCGATGTGAATGCAGGATTTTGTTTTCGTTGAAAAAGCGCAGAAACTTTCATCACTGGTTTTGCCTATTCCAATTTAAGGCTCTGTTTAAATTTTAACTCTGCTACATTTTATCCTCTTTATCTCAGTTCAACAAACGACCATTTTATTAAGTTTTACATATATTATATTAAATGTCTAAAATCCAAGTGTATCAAATTAATAAAGAAATGTCAAGTATGTCGAAATGTTAAAGTTGAAATGATAAAAGAAGTATGGGAAATGTACGGAAGTTCAACACTGTATTTAAAAAACATTAAAAAAAAAACAGTTACCCAATGGTTAAACATTTACAACGTAACAAACTCTTTATGCATATAGATTATGATTATTTTTCTTTTAAAGTGATTTAAATGTTCAGGTACATTTCGTCAATAAGTGGTTGAAACTACATACCGTGTTTCTTTGCTTAAATCGAGAGGAATACCATTTCTCCTCCATAGAAAGGACATGGGGAGATCGCCTTCAGGAGAACATTCTATCACAGCTTTTCCCGCTCTTTTTGTGCTTACCACTGAAAATTTTGTCATGAAGTGGGGAGCACCTAAATAAAAAAAAGAAAAAAAAAGTGAAATTATTATTATACTTTGAATAGCAAGTAGGCAAAGATATGCTTACAAATCAATACATTATTTGCTGCCAATTGTTATGTCTCTTATTAAATTAAAACACTGCTATGATGCGCGCATCAGCATTCTGTTCTTGTCTGGTGCTGTACAGCCTACATCTTTCACTGTTAAATTTTGTATTCCTCATACATTGTAGTTCCATGAAATATATTTTTCTCTTTTATTTATTTATTTATTTATTTATTTAATGACATCTAATTAATATGAGTTAGTTACTTATTATAAAGAAGTATCCTTTCTATTTAACTAAATTCAATAACAAAAACTTATATAACATTGTATTTACTTTAATATTTACAAGATGTCCATTAAAGCCCGTTTTCAACACTTTAACTGTTGAACGGCAGCAGCTTTATTCATTAAAGTGGTGTATAATTATAGTAATTTGGCTATATGCTACGAGATGAGAAATTATCGGAGTTCATGTTCCTATCTCGAATACTGTCCGAAATAACGGAAAAAAGGGAATTATAAAGATCATCACCGATTTAGTAGAAAAAGACATCGCTTAAATCTTAATTCTAAAAGCAGAATGCTTAAAATAATCATACGTGTAGATTTTACATTTTATTATCGTTTTTCTACACTGAGATGGGAGAAAACTATAATAGAAAGGAAAAACAACCAGTTTTTGCCAAATATGTTTATTTTCGATATTCAGTCTTCGGTTAGTCAGCTGCAATGACCATTTAGACCCTTGTTTGATTACGGTTTTTAATTCTTTATAATTCGTATTTGAACATTACGCTGTAAACGTTATTGTGTAGCGGGTGAAGTACGTAAAATCCAAACAATCCTAAAACCTGTGTAACTCTGTAAGTATATTATTATAATATATTTTAATACTTTTCTTTCTATAGTAGTAAAGATCAGGAACAATGATCAAGCGCTTGATGCCCAGATTCTCAGAGACGACAGCTCAAATAAAAATCTGAATACAAACTAAACACATTGAGGCCATCTTTTAACTTTTCATTCACGTTAGTAATTAGTAGGACCTTTGAGTTAGTTCTGCATTCAAAAGCAATGAAGCATTTTGGAAATTTTAAGAACCCGGTTCCTACTGAAATTAGAGATTACAATCTTTGGCAATCCTAATTATCTTTTTTTTTTTTTTTTTTTTTCCAAAACATGGACGCTAAATCCCCAAATTTGACGCCAAGTCGCCAAAATAAGCTTCGTGAAAGTAAAAAAAAAAAAAAAAAAATACTTTAAATATTAAGTGTTGTGAAAAAAGGTCCATATTAACAATTTTACGGAATATTAATTAGATTGTTGACAGGTATGAATTAGATATAAATACCAATGAATATTTTATAAAAAAATCTCGTAATCCTCAGTAGTTTCCACTTCTTTCTTACCGTTTACAATTTCAGAAAATACATGATGTTATTTAAACTGCATTTTATACAGAAAAAGGAATTTCTTTAACATTTTACTTATGGTGTGGTTATTATCATCAATGCATTTTTTTACTCGGTTTTCATGTTATATATACTGAACGTTGTGAATTAGATTATTAAATTAAATTAATTATTTTTTTAAGTGACTTTCAACATATCGAATAAATGGGACTTCAAAATGCAACACACTATTTGGAACAAGAATGGCCAACCGGCAGGGCGCTCTATAAAATTTTGCTAATTAACTCGCGGAGGAATTCATGAATTGGTATCCTCTGTTAGCACAATAGAAATTAAGAAAAGCATTTTGTCTAAGGTGAATTAAAATGACCTACTAACAGGATTGAACATTAAAGCTGTGATTACAGTTTCTGATTGGGAGATGTTGGATTAGTGATAAATAATTTAGAAATAAACAGAATTATATTTTACATTCAAATACAGTGCGACCCACCGCAATAGTTAACATTTTCAAAACAATCTTTTGGGTTGGACGGACCTAATTTTTAATCTGTATGAATCGCTCACAGACGTACATACACTAAGCGACAAAAAAAAAAAAAAAAAAAAAAAAATTAATATATATACAGACACGACACTATTTCATTATTTAAAACATGAAAATCTGACATTGACAGATTTTAATTTAGTGACAGAGGCCTACTGCTAAATTTGTTAATATCGACAAATTCTTCTTTAGTTAATTCGTGACGATCTAAATTCCATGATAAACTTTTCATTAAATCAAACCAATGTGTTTCAGCTGCAGATATTGTAACAAATAACGTTGGAAGTCCAAACTGTCTTATAGCCGCAAAACAACATTTTTTCTCTTTTTCCCAATGAGGGGGAGGTGTGCCTTGGGGGGGACTCATGTCAAAGGTGTGCCTTGGGGGGGGGACTCATGTCAAAGTTGTACCTTGGGGGGACTCATGTCAAAGTTGGGCCTTGAGGGGACTCATGTCAAAGTTGGGCCTGGGGGGGGGGGGGAACTCATGTCAAAGTTCGGCCTTGGGGGGACTTATGTCAAAGTTGTACCTTGGGGGGGACTCATGTCAAATGTGGGCCTTGGGGGGACTTCATTCAATAATTCCCCATTCAATAAACCGACTGAAATAGGCCCTTAGCACTATTAAGAGTGTATTATAAAAATTCGACAACGCTGTACCGACTGAAATAGGGGTACCTTGGGGGGGGACTCATGTCAAAGTTGGGCCTTGAGGGGACTCATGTCAAAGTTGGGCCTGGGGGGGAACTCATAACAAAGTTCGGCCTTGGGGGGACTCATGTCAAAGTTGTACCTTGGGGGGGACTCATGTCAAAGTTGGGCCTGGGGGGGACTCATGTCAAAGTTGGGCCTTGGGGGGACTTCATTCAATAATTCCCCATTCAATAAACCGACTGAAATAGGCCCTTAGCACTATTAAGAGTGCATTATAAAAATTCGACAACGCTGTACCGACTGAAATAGGGGTACCTTGGGGGGGGACTCATGTCAAAGTTGGGCCTGAGGGGGGACTCATGTCAAAGTTGGGCCTTGGGGGGACTTCATTCAATAAATCCCCATTCAATAAACCGACTGAAATAGGCCCTTAGCACTATTAAGAGTGTATTATAAAAAATCGACAACGCTGTACCGACTGAAATAGGGGTACCTTGGGGGGACTCATGTCAAAGTTGTGCCTTTGGGGACTTCATTCAATAAATTCCCATTCAATAAACCGACTGAAATAGGCCCTTAGCACTATTAAGAGTGTATTATAAAAATTCGATAACGCTGTACCGAATGAAATAGGGGTACCTTGGGGGGACTCATGTCAAAGTTGGGCCTGGGGGGGGGACTCATGTCAAAGTTGTGCCTTGGGGGGACTTCATTCAATAAATCCCCATTCAATAAACCGACTGAAATAGGCCCTTAGCACTAATTAAGAGTGTATTATAAAAATTCGACAACTGTACCGACTGAAATAGGCCTCTAGCACTAAAAAAAAAAAAAAACTGTTGTTTCATCTTACAACAGATTTCCTCTTTCTTCAACAACTTTGATGCAGTAAAAGGGTTTAACCCTTTATGACAATAATGTTAAAAATGATAAAATTTCTTTCCTTTATTAAAACTGTTATTGGAGTAAAAATAGTTTAAAGGTACGAAATATATATATATATATATATACTCCGACGGAAGGTGGCGTTAGCGACGAATTTGACCACTGGTAACTCAAGTAAATTGGCAGCAAATTCGACGGAATAAAATTCTTTTGTGCCGCCTGATTCTGAAAGCTATTTCTCAATTTGAAACGGGATTTTTGTTTATCTATGAACCACTTAAAATACAAGATAATATGAAAATTTTCCTAATAATATACATGTTTCAAAGCTTGTATAAGGAAGTTATGCGTTGTCCATGTCAGATATTTAGAATGGAGTTCTTACATTTTTTCAATCTGTTTTAATTTTATGCATTAAAAGTAACATGTACTGGTTTACAAAACGCTTTTTTTCAGAATAGGAGTAAAATCAATTATTTATTTTAACTAACATAAATAGCTTTCAGCTTTGATATATTATCATATCCGAAAACTAAATAACTAACAATGAGAGAAAGAACTATTTCATATGTTCCACTTCTAAACACAAGAAATATTTCGGTTATTTCAAAGAGAAATAATGAGATTGCGAATCGAGCCCATTATAGAAATGGAATAAATAACGGTCACGGAATGCGCAAAATAAATTGAATGAAGGGAACCAAATTAAAATAGGTGATAATGACACGAAACCTTTAATCTGGGGAAGTATTTGGATTTATTTTTGAGCACGCAAAGAGAAAAAGTTTTTGATAATGAAATGCTTAAAGGTCTGAGATCATCGAAGATAAATACACAAAGCTATTAATAAGAGTTTATATATCGCTATGATGAATATTATACCCTTTTGTTTGAGAAAACTCAAAAAAGATTTGTGAGATTTTTCGTTTAAAATTCCACAAGGGGTTCTTATAGAGTTACATCAAAACTTTCATATTTCTGATTTTTTTTTTTTTTTTTTTTTTATTGCATGAAAAAATTGATAAAAAATGGTCTATTAAGAGTTCAAAGCAATTATTTTGACTTTCTTCTTCATACATAAAAGGAAAAATTTTAATTAGGGAAAATTTTTGACTTTCAGTAAATTTACACATTTTCAGACGTCCTAAATAAAATTAGATCATTTTTCAAAAAGGTCTGTGTGTGTTTGTATGTCGTAAAATTTGCGGACGCTGTATCTTACGAACCAATAGACGAAAAAGAAAATTGATATTTTATTAGACTTTGAATTTAATTAGTCTTTTTTTAACTATGCTAACTTATTGGTCATTAGCTTTTTACATATATTATCGAACACATGGAATTGCTATTTTTAGATTTCTCCCAGTTAAGGAAAGGGTATCTTTTAGCTTCTATAGAGTATCTTATATTAGACGAGACGTAGCGAACCATCGACGATAGCTTCAGGTCCCCTTCCCGACTTTTGACTACTTTTTCTAGTCTATTTTGACCCTATATTCTTTCAAGTGTTAGCTTTAATATATATATATATATATATATATATATATATTACACACTTGTGTTTGTGAGTTTTTCGTTTTCATCCCATGCTATTTTGAATGGATTTTTGACTCCTTTTTTCCCGTTTTTCCATAGATTTTTTAATCTTTCCCCCCGTTTTCCACCAGACTTAAATGTTATATAAATATGAAGTGAAATTATGATGATTCAATTAATGTGTATATCGGCCGAAATGTGGCTCTACTGCGCTTCGATTTAATACTACTTACTTTAAGGCAATATCTCAATTTTTATGACATATATACATATATGCAAGATATATATATGTGCTTAGAATGTGAGATGGATATTGTATAAAGTCAGACTATGGGAGCATATCGGATAATAGATGGAGCTGCTACGTTGCAATATTCTTCGTTTATGGGAATATTATAACATAGTGTTAATGGTTTTTATAGGCTATATCATCTATTTTCTATGTTACATAAGTGCCCGAAGCTTGTCATTAGTATATGCATTAAAAAATAGTGTTGATTAATTTTGGGTATATATATCTGTCGATATGAGACGCTGTTATTACTTTCTGAGATTTTTCTGATGACTCTATACTAACATTTATTGGGGAAAATGCTCCAAATTGCAAGTATAAAATTTCAATGTTATGAAACAAATTGATAATTCTTTTGTCAAAAAAATTAATTTGATAATTACACGTCTTTTCTGTTTTGCATACGGAGATCTAATTATTAAAGCCGCATTAGTAAGTACTAAGTGACAATACAAATTCGGCTTCCACGGTGATGAGATAACATGGTCGCCGCCTAATATGCGGTGGACTCTGGTTCGGTCCTGTTTGGTACACGTGAAGAATTGTATTTAATGCAAGATTTTTTTATAGATTACGCTACGTTGTTGTGTACGAATATTTCCTGTATAGATCTGTTACGGATTTTTTTTTTTTTTTTTTTTTCATACTCATATTTTCTGGCAACGTTTTTGCCAGGAATTTTTACTTTCTCTTACCCTTACGGTAGAGAAAGTATTGTTTTAGGGTCAAATTTTCGAAAGTGAGTTTTTTTTATATTTACATGTTCTGAGGTAGACTGAATACGAAAATCATGTTGTTAGCGAATGGCCTGTGTGCCTGTTATCAGCATATCTCAAGAACTAATAGTAGAAGAAATTCCAAACTCGGTATTCTAAATGTGTATCATATAGGGGTGCTACATTAAGCTGTTCGTTGAGATGAAGCAAGTGGTTTATGTACAGGGACACTCAAAAGTATTCAAATACATGTCTATGGGGAAAATTGCAGGTAAGTAGAGTTTAACATCTATAGACTGTACTAAACCAAATGAAACGAATATACATTTTTTGTAGTAGAGATAGTCAACTAGGAAAAAAATTCTGTATGTAGGAGTCTCGCCTCACCCCCTGGAGGGGAAATACCCCATTGAGGGGAGTAAATTTTCATGATGGGTATCTTTCAAAAGAGCTCGCCAATACCTTTAAAACGAATGGTCGAACCATTGATCTGCGATAATTTAAAATAAAGTTATCGATTTTTTTTTCATTTTTAACAAAAAAAAAAAAAATAATAATAATAATAATTTTTAGAATAAATTCAACTTTTTATTTTTTTTATTTAGTGTTATACTACTTATCTAATACGGAAATCGTCTGCATTATCATGGAAGATAATTTTTTTAAATAATAATTTTAATGAATTATTTTTACTGGGTGAATTTGTATAGGAAAATATACAAGAAAGTCAAGTGGCGGTCACAACACGCTAGTTATTTGTTGTTAGTGGATGTGCTTTACTAATAGTATTTTACTATTTTTAGGAAAGCTGTTCGGAAATTGAAATAAATTCCTCATAGAGATATGGTAAATAATCTATGTTTTAATCTAAATATTCATGTCTTGTTTTTTTTTTATATTTACACGTTTTGAGACTTCCTGGTTATAGTAGTCAAGTTCTTTTAAGTTTGAGCTTTGTCTGTGTCTCTTAGAGTAACTTAAAAAAGAATAATTTTATGAGATCCAAATGTTGTATTTTGAAGTTAACATAAGTTTGTTGCTGGAAAATTCTGATCAAAATTGATAGGTTTCAATGAATGTTGCTTGTGAAAATTGTTTGTATAATTTTAAGTAAACTTTTAATTTTGATAACAGAATTAAATGCTATATAAATGTAGATGCATGAAAGAAACGGAAGGGGGAAAGGGGGGGAGGTTGAGTGTGCGACAGCCCCTTCACACAGAACTAAATATCACATAAAACCCTTCCGAAGTCTAATTTGAATTGTTTAACACAGATTTACATAACAGGACTCGTTATCTTACCTCTTAATCTCCAACTTATATTTCTGTACTGATAAGTATAAAGGATTTAAGTCAAAAAACGTCGATTTTGAGTTAAGTACATAGTCAGACTCAGAAAAAAATTCTCTATCGATTGGTATAAAGGGTTTAATTCTATGTCATTTAGTCTTTGAGAAAATCCATTGGTAAAAAAAGGACCAATTTAGAAATTTACCATTCATGTATGGTATAAAATATTTAATTCAATTTTTCCCGTTATTAAATGAAGGTTGACAACCACTGAATGGTATAAAGGGTAAAAATCAACGAAATACCTCTTCCCTAATCCATTCTTCTGATTTGTTTTTAGCTATTTAAACTTTATTTTTAGAATCCTGAAAAATCAAGAATATGGACTTAAATCCTTTATACTTATCACTACAGATTTATAGTATTAAATTTCAGGGTAGGAGAATGTCGTGTGAGTGACACACCAGATTATTTGTGGTATAATAGGATATATATATATTTTTTTTTTTTCTTTTACAATATGTCTGCATCTGGTATCGCTGACGATTAGTTCATTGATTGTTTGATCAGTCATACATTGACGTCCACTTTTCTTAATTTCCGTAGCCAATTCGTATGATATTTATTTTGTACAGCACATGTAATCTAGCGATATTATGCCAATATATGATGCATTATATTTTAAATGCGTATTTGAAATATTATGGATGATAACAGTTTACCAAATCTTATTTAAGACTAAATATCTTATTATAATGGGACATCGAATGATAAAAATTTTTCTGTGTATAATATTTCATTATTTAAAAGAATATATGCTACTTACTGTGAACAGTCAAATGGACAACGGAGCTCAATCCAGCACCCACTCCGTTATTTGCTTCGCATAAGTAACGTCCGGCGTCAGAAGCCTCAACGCTGCGAAAGTTTAGAGAGCCGTTCACAAGGATATGGATGTGGGAACTGCTCACTATTGTACGGAATTGCTCGGAGGGATGATCTGAAAAGAAATTGTTTTAAAATTTGAATTCAAAACATACCAAAATTGTCAACAAACGTTAATCCTATTTTAGGGGATTATAGTATTATACGGTATCCAATGAGGGATTTCTTAATAAAATTCTTAATGTAATAACAATTTATCCACAGTTTTTACGAAATAGCAATTATGGTCTAATAACTCTTCAATTAATTTTGTATATTTACTAAAAGACTATGTTGCTGCTTTCACCCTAGTCTTTTGTCTACTTGGTGTCGCCTGAAGTAGATTCAATAGTGAATTTTTTTTTTTATTCGTGAATGCATCAACCGTGAATATTTATTTAAATCAAATTGGAGTGTAAAGGTTGATAATTTTATTTATTACCAACTATGCGAAAAATACCAGAGCCGAGAATCGAACCCGGGCACCTCCGCTTAACGCACGGATGCTCTACCACTGAGCTACCCTGGCTGACAACCAGCTAGGCATTTCTCGCATAATATTCGTTGGCAAAGTCACCGAGTCTGCAAACGCAGATATATCAGGTGAGACAATAATAATCGTAGCACAACTCCATAGACCACGAAATTTCAATTTAGAAATTTTTATTCATGCATTCATCAACCGTGAATTTTTATTTAAATCAAATTTGAGTGTAAAGGTTAATATTTTTATTTATTACCAACTATGCGAAAAATACCAGAGCCGGGAATCGAACCCGGGCACCTCCGCTAAGCGGAGGTGCCCGGGTTCGATGTCCCGTTGAACCAGGAAAGCAGAGCGTTGTAGACTTAGAAAGAAGATGTTAATATAGGAAACCTCGTCTTTAAAGTAAGTTCTGTGTTTTTGTATTCGTAAATTTGACAAACAAACGTCAAGGAAAAAATACCTCCTTTTTTTTTTTTTCAAATTAATATTTTTTATTGGTTAATAACTTATTTTTAAATTTTTGTGTTGTATGATTAGCTTTGAAGATAGTTAAAAGAAATTGCACAAACGTATTTCGACGCATTTTAAAAAATGCTGTAAGAGTGTTTTCAGCTTAATTAAGGCATTTAAAACATACACTTTTAAAATAAGATATGGTTAGCAATAGTGATTGATATACAGAGCTCAACAAAGATATTAAGATAATTATGGGCTATGAATGGAAAGTACTTGTGCAAATTTCATTTTAAATTTTAAATATATTAAATTTCAACAGACTATATAGTACACATGCAATGTTTAAACAAAGTACAAACTGCGGGAAAACCTTCGGCTTTATTCATTTTTTTATGTTTAGTATTAAAGATGTTTTATGGGATTTCTTCCTTCATAATTAAGAACTAAATATATTCTAAGGTGTTATTACTTAGGTTATATAAAAAAAAAATAAAGAAATAAAGAAGCTTAAATGATGTAATGGGCAAGCGTAATTGCAAGCTGTTTTACAATATATGTGAGTCGCATTGACATTTCTTTCTTGTTTAACTATAAAAATTGAATAAACTTAGAAGCTTTTTTTTTTTTTTTTTTTTTTTTTAAATAAGGTGGCTTCTTTTTCTCACTAAACAATTTTATAAATATAAATATAAATTATTTTTATTTTCAATCAAGAATTTTCTTATTTATATTACTTTGCAGCACAGTCGTTCGTGCAGTTAATTCGTTCGTGGTAACTTAGACTTTCACACCATTGCATTCTATGTATAAATTATAGTAGAGTGTGAAGCGTGAGAAGTAATTGAAATTAGTTTCACTCCTGCACAGATAATTATGTTTAATAGAAACTTCTAATTTTAATTATTGTAAAAGAAAAAGTTTTAATAATTAATATTTACGCATCATGACATGCATTACTGTGACTTAGCTTTAAAGATTTAAAAAAAAAAAATATTGTTCAGTCACAGATTTCCCATACAAATACGCCTATTTAATTTTGTTAATTTAAGCATGTATATATTTTAATAAGATAAAGGAATCTCGGAAGATATTTTCCAAAAAAAATTACGATTGCCAATAAATGAAATCCCGTATTTAATTTTCTTTCAAAAATGAAGAAAGTTGAAATTATTAAGTTTATGTATACTTATACTTTATAAGAAGGAAGAAAATCGGGCGCAATTTCCCAAAAAATTATCATTCATTTATAATTGTCAATATATGAAATTACGTATATAAATTACTAAATTATTTTTAAAAGATGAAGAATATTTCAATTGATCAGTTTAAATATGGTGATATTATGTATAATGATAAGAGTTTGTAAAAAGCATTTAATGTGGTATCTACTTAGAAATAGTTTACCACACAGTTTTGGATGTAAAAGATGTGGTACGAAAAATTATTTATACATCAATGAATTCTTTACAAAAGTGTTGTATCCGAATATGTCATCCAATCACTCTTCGATTCCAGGTCTAGGAAGATAAGTGTGGTTATTGCTCCCAGCGGTCGCTGCATTATATACTGTTTTATCAGGATATATTACTTCAAATTTCCTGAAAATTTAATCAATTTGTCTTCTACTGTATCTATCTAATAAATATCATTATCATATTTGAATTCCATCTCGGTGTTGCATTTTGGGTTGCCAGCAGTGTAGGGGAGAGTGGGGATGAATGGGAAATTTTTCATGTTTTTATTGATAACGTCGGCCATATGTAATGCAGAATTTTGAAACATTGCTCATAAGTACACTTCAGTAATCAGTTACATATAAACATACAGACTTTAATAAAAAGTTATCATTTTTAATTAATAAGAATTTTTTAGATGCATGTGCAGTGTCCCATTCATCCCCATCCATGGGGATGAATGGGACAGGACTGGAGTTAACAAAGAAAACAAAACAGAATGGAAAGTAAGTAATTTTTTAAAGTTAAATTGGTTTATTTGATTTTATTACACACTATGAAATCACTGAAATTAACATAAACTGATGTATTGACTCAAATTAACATCAAAAGGCAAAACTCCTTTCGTTCGCACAGTTCCCAATGCTCTAGGCCTTGGTAATTTAGTCTAATAAGACCTAATCTAGGAATAAATAAATAAATAAGACACTAGAAAGAGATCAATCATTATAATAGAGCACCCATTATAATTACCCAGATAAATTTTTGTTTCCGACTAATCGGAAGAATCAACATTCTATTTTGTATTACATTAATAATCACCAGAAATTATTAAATTAGCTTGATTGCAATTTGATTTTAATCAAATTATTATCCGTTTACTTATTTATTTTAATTATTGATCTAATTTGCATCGAAAGTTCTGACTTTTAATTTGTTCTAATCATAATTATTATGCACAAAAATCAGAACAATTAATTTCATTTTTTTCCTAAGTCCACAAAATTAAGAATCCTGATAATCAGTATGGCTAATTTACGTTTTAATATAATTCTTGTGTAAAATTTTTGATTAGTACATAGTGGGGAATGTCCCATTCACCCCCATTTAAACTGTCCCATTCATCCCAATCATCACAATAAAAGATTATGCTTTTTCACCGTATAAAAGTTATATTAACTTTAAGCAAATAGTTAATTTGTTAACTACTACCTAACTGATTCAGTAAAAACTTACTTTGGCAGATAAAAAAGACATTTTAATTTTTTACTGACCTGCTATGAATAGCACAATTCAGAAACTACACTTGATGAATGACCTTAGTGCTGCCATATATCAGAAAAATTGCTAAGTTTCTGGTGTTTGCAAAATATAAAATTTATGCTATTGTCCCATTCATCCTGCGTCCTATTCAATCCCACTCTCCCCTATTATACAATAAAATTTTAATATACCTTTTTGCACTACTTTATTGAGTATTATAAACAGAAAACCGCAGAACTTTCCGAATGATCCGTTATACATACATATATATATATATATATATATATATATATATATATATATATAATAAATAAAGATGTGTGTGTGTCCATCGTTTTGTAAGAAAGCGGCTGATCGCACAGTTACATTATTTTGTATGTCCGCTTTCACTTCTGATGCACCACTTCTGATGCACCTAGCCGAATTCTGAATTTCCGATTAGTCTTTTAAATTAATTTATAATATTTCTGAAATATTCCCAATGTGTTTTTTTTGCAGATGATTAACAGCAAAGTGTGTCAGTTGATGAAAGAAAAATTTCAGTGTCTTCATACTATCCTAAACCATATGGTTAACCAAAAAGTGGCAAAAAAACGAAGTGAAACTTAGATGTGTTTTGGTCACTCGGTAGGCAAGCACCTGAATACAGAGCTTCAGAATTTTGCATTGCGATCCATTGTGACATCTCCTGATGCAATTTCGAAGCCCGATTTTCAAAATCATTAAATTGTTTGAAGCTGGAGAGGTTTCTGGTTTCTGGTGGTACCATGTGTTATCATAGAGTGAAGATGATAATCTGCCAGAGAAATGCGTGTCTTAAAAACCCAGACATTAAACAACAGCCAGCGTTATTTATCGTACATTTCGCACCTAAATTGGTACTTATAACCGATTAAGGCGCAAATGCAAGAAGTGGGGTCTCGAAACCGATATAGCGTAGCGGGGAAACAACATTTTAAACTATGTCAATATATATATATATATAATTTATGAATAATTTAAAATATAGTGATTAATCTTATTTTTGAAAATTCCTTTAAATATAGTTACTAGCGTATAAGGCAAAGCTTGGTATATAAACTATTTTAATAATGTATATTTCCGTTTGGAGTTGTCCGAAGCTCTGCAAATCCATTTGTGAACAAATATTAGACATGATTTAAAACAATTCTTTTATAAAAATTGGAAACTAACTATTAATTTATATAGAGCATTTTCGACATAAAATCTTTAATTTAAGCATCTTAGAAATATAACTTTATTCCATAGATAGTATTATAGGAATTCTCTTAGGTGTTGCTAGACTAGGCTTAGAATCTCTATATACATCGAAGACTATACACTTAATTCCATGCAACTGAAAAACATTTCTACAAATTGAAAGACAAACAAATAATTTTTGTGACTACTATTACGATACGTACAGACATACATGCAAACGCTAAAAACCTTTTGAGTCTCAATAGGAAGTTCTCATACATGCTTCGACAATAAAAAATGCAGACATTTATTTAATTTTTTTAAATTTGTTCCGATTGGAGCATATCAAAATAACTGCAACTTTCTTTCAAATTATTTCTGTGTCATGCGATGATGTATACCAAACATGCTGTTTTTGGGGATGTAAACAAATAATTATTTAATTATTGACAATGTCGTGTTATACGTACTTGTAGCCATTTTCCACCTCACATGGGGCTGGGGAACACCATCTGCCTGGCAGTCGATTCTTGCCGGACGACCTGCGACTGTTGCGATATCTTTCGGTTCAAGCAACCAACGAGGAGGCACTAAAATTTAGACATGTAACAATTACTTACAGAACTATACTTGAATGCTAGTTGTATTTATCACTGCACTGTTTTGGATTTAAATTAAATTTATTCAAATCAATTTAAATGTATGATACATTTAAAATCAATGAATCATTTTTAAATATTTGTACTTAATTTGGGATACTTTAAGTGTACCAAAGAATTTTATGTAAGTTTTACCAGTTTAATCACAACATTTATAAGTGCATAATACAATTAAACATGGCAGTAAAAATTTCCGATTTTTTTTTTCTACTACTATTTTTGAACACTAATTTCCATCCTATTGTTAGAAAACTGATTGTATGTATAAACCAGTGTTCCAGATTAAAGCTTTAGTAATAAGGCCAAGCTATCGTGACCAATCATCACATAACAGACATCTGAAATAAAGCGAAATTGTTATGTATGTTTTGTGCATGGCAGTATTATTACAGAACGTCCAACTAAAAACATTATTATGTTAATATGTAAAAGGATATTGTGAAAATAAAAAAGAAGTTTTCATTTATTCCAGTTAGTCATTCAAACTCACCTTTAACAAGGAGAAGAGCACTGAAAGTACCAGATGCAACATCATTTGTCGAAATACAGGTGTAATTTCCATTGTGCTTATATGTCAGGTTTTTGAATGTTAATGTAGATATGAAACCATCGTCTTCTTGCAAAACATTCACGTCCAATTCTTGCTCAATGAGGGGACGCCCATCTTTAAGCCATTTTGTGACGACAGGACCATCTCCAGCAATCACTATGCACGTAACTGCTGTTCGCATGCCCTCGTGCAAATTATCCCTAAATGCAAAGTTGGCAATTTTAGGTCCAGCTACAGAAAATAGAAACAGAAAATAGGTAGTTTTTATTCCAACGAAAAAAGTAAAATTTTTATTCAACTGCACCATTTTTTTTTTTTTTTTTTAAGAGATTAAAATAATTTACTTTTTAATTAAAATTACTTTTAGACATTGTTTAAGATAGAAAACAGAATAAATCAATTAGCTGTCCTAGGATGGGAAAATCCTGGGATAGATTTCAAATACAATAATCCCTTGTTAATCCCAGGTGACTTTGTAAAGGTTTACAAATGTGAGAAATCAAGTTGTTGCAATGTCTTCAATTTGTTAATCGCATGAGAAGATTATAGCCACTGTTTCCAGGTGACGTCCTGTAGGATACAGGACCCAAAATACAAAAGTCGTAAAGAGAAAATTAAATGCGATCAATGGAAATTCTATCTGTCTCAAGTAAATGTCGCTATTACATAATCCTTACTGGTCTGAAATATGGTCTGTTATATCAAAAGTGTCCCAACTGACCTGTTTTAGATGAAAAAATGAATTCCATTTTGAGAATGTGAGGAAAGCGTGACCAGGCTAGAGATCTAATTTGGCATTGTTTATTCATACACATATATTTATTCGAAGAACTCTATATGTTCAGTATTACTAACATATATACTACGCAGCACGATTGGTAGAGCGTTGGTGCAATATGCCAAGAGATCTACGTATAACCTTTAGCAATGCAAATTTTCCCTTTTCTAAAATTAAGTAAGCCTTTCCAGTTGAAACAATTTATTAAAATTTGATCGCTCTACCAATTATTTATATTCTGTTTATCTTAATTCATTATTTAGAACATGATGAATTATGTATCTGTTATCCAACATAATGATAACATTTGTTACTAGCAGAACTGCAGTACTTAACTTTACTAGGTTTATATGACTAACATATGTCCCCCTCCCCACCAGTATGCATGTGTTTGTGTGTGTGTACAAATTATTATATATATATATATATATTAAACATATGAGTAATTTATAATTATGTGCATTGAGTAAAATCAAATAGATTTTATTACTTAAAAAATTATATTGATTGAATTATAGCTTGATTATGTTGATTATTATTATATTGATTGAATTAAGATTATTAAAAAATAATGAGTGCTGATGACTTGTGACAACACTGTGGACCACATTATGACTTATTTGTAACATCATTGCGGGCTCTACTTTATCGTATAATCACGCATCCGTATTCTTAAAAAAAAAAGCAAAAAAGACCACGCCGTAAATCCTAGCCATTCATGATATCAATATCATAGAAAACTACTGTTTCTGTATTATAGAAATATAGTAATAAATTTCAAACAATGATTTTTAAAGCCTATACATTCAAATCTTAATTATAAATAGTTTAAAATTCAACATATAAACTATAAATACCTGCTTAAAATACACACGTGAAAGAATACACAAGATTAAACCGTGTTGCCAAATTTTGTGACTTTTTTTTTTTTTTTTTTTTTTTTAATCAATTACGACCAATAATTTTGAAAAGTGATATTAGATACACAAAATAGACGATTAATCTTCTATGTGATTAGGGAACTGTTACAATTAAAATTTAATGGTAGATGTTGAATAAAGAGAGTCCCTAAATTTGTCAACACGGATATTAAGATATACTATAAACAACCTTAGAATAAACATAAGACAATTCAAATATGCCGTCATCTTTGGTAAACCACAGAAATGAAAAACTGTAAATTTAAAGGTTTATAGAATTTTTCACTATGAATGTAAATAAATGTTTTAATTCTTCACAACCTGCTGAGTATTAGTGGATTTTTATGTACACATCATTATTTTAAGGCCTCGATTCCTTTATTATGTTCGAAATATAAAAATTAAATAAATTACAACAACTTAAAAGAATTATAAGCTAAAAAACTTCTGAAGTTAAATAAAAAAAATCCTTTATATGTATTTTTTATCATAAAATTTAATGCAAATATTTTTAACTCATTATAATTAATTTATTACAACATTATTAAAACAGAAAGGTAAATCTTTAATTCAAAATGCGTAATTTTATATCATCAAAACTGTAATTATTCGTCTTATTAATTGTTTTTATATCATTACCAGCAGACCCGGCCACGCGTTGCTGCGGCTTAATTTGATAAAGTATATAGTATTTCCCCACAACTGGATTTGGCGATTTTTTTTGGCGCCTTTTTGAACGATAACGAAGTCGTTCTGGATTCTTTGCAATAAAATATGGTAACCTGCATGCTTTTATTTTAGATTTGTGATTTAGCTTATGATTTTATCATTTATGATTTTTAGATTTATGATTTAGCCATAATCGCCAAATCCAGTTGTGGGGAAACACTATAGTTGTTACCCACAACTATAACTTATAATGTAACTTCAGTAATTATATTTGAATAATTATAACTTCAGTATATCCCCACAGCTGAATTTGGCGATTTTTCTTTGGCGCCGTTTTGAACGATAAAGATGTCGCTCTGGACTGTTTGTGATATAATTTGGCAGCCTATATGTTGTTTATTTTGGATTTATTATTTTATACTTTTTATTTATGATTTAGATTATCATTTATGATTTATAGATTTATGATTTAGCCGTAATCGCCAACAAAAAATCGCCAAATATCGTTGTGGGGATATACTGATTAATATATTACTGAAAAGATTAATATATTTTAACGAAGTGGTGAGAAGATTCTGAGTATGTTAAAATTTTAATAGTAAATTCAAGTTAATCAAGAAGGAAAGCATTGGGGATTAAGATAAGAAAATTGCAAGATTTTAAGATCGCATTTTCAGCAATAAATATGAGTTAAAATTTAATGCAAAATACATATATAAATCACAAATTTTATCAGGAACGTTAAATTGGTAAGTTATTAAAGAAAAAGTAAAGAAAAATAAGAGAAATAATTAATTAAAGTTTCGAACATCGATCATATAGCGTTAGCGTTAGCGTTACAAAACAAATAAACAGACTTAAACTCTTCCAGACTTTTAAATAAGTTTTAAATTAAGTTTTAAAATTTAATGTTAAATAAAACATACTTTTAAATAAGTTTTAAAATATTGAAATGGTTACTTTTTATTTAGAACGTAATGTATAGATCACAAATTTCTTAAAGAAAACGAAGTGATACAGATTAGAATAATGCAACAAAAATTGAAAAAGCAAGGTTATGTCGCAAATAAATTTTTAACACACGTGTCACGTGAAATAAATTGTAGCATATACATAATGTATCTGATATAAGATATTAATATGTTGCAGCGGAATAAATTTCATATCTATCATTCTTGGCGGAAAAAAATAATATCGCCAAATTATCTGGCGCACACATTTAATTCCTTTCAAAATTCATGGTTATTTTAACAACTTATATTAAGAGAGTAATGAATAATATGAAACAATATTTCGAACAATACATATTACGAAAATATACATCTAGCTTGTAAATTTTCGTGCTACGTTTTCGATCGACAAATACGAAAAACTTCAAGGACGACAGAGCTTTGAAATTTAAAATTAAAATTTTGTCAATTTGACACCAAAACAACTCAATCTAACGTATGCACATGATAAATAATACATATCTATACAAAAATATGGGAATTAAAATCCGGAAATAATTTTTCTCGTTTTTAAAAATTTTTTTTACAAAAAAATACAATGGGCGATTAGTAGAAGAAATCTTTTTCTTGATTTCACAGACGGTCAGTGACGTCACACTTCGCTTGTGTATAACTACATACTTTATCAATGCGAATAAAATCTTTAAATTGATTATGACGTCAATTTTCGTGAGATGTATAATTTAATTTTTTATAATTTTTTAACGTTCACGTTTGATTAAATGTATTTACTTTTATGTCGAAAGAAAATGAACTCGTATTTTTTCTTTTTGGCAACAATTAAAGTTATGGAACTCAGATATTTTGGAGCAACTGTAACAAAGATCTATAATTAACAAATAATTGCAATAAATCAATATTGTGACAATAAAGTGAGATAAAAACTATCCTATATCTCAAGTTGGACCAAACTGCACACAGTGTGCAAAATTTCATTAAAATCGGTTCCTTAGTTTAGGAGTTTATCGCGGACAAACATCGTGACACGTAATTTTTATATATATACAGATTAATATTATCGGTGTCAAGATTTAAACAATTTTACCAAAATTTATATTAATTTCAAATATTCTAGTTAAAAATGTAAAATGGGATAAACATCAATGTCGACACCAAAACATATAACATCATGTTTAGACCGATATACGTAAAAAATAAAATTGTGGAAAGTGCAAGGTATTATATTTCTCCTTTAAAATATTTGTGAAATCATCTACAAAGTGCATATAATTCAGAAAAGGGAATAGTCCCCTCTTTTCTGTAGTAAGTTACAACGACCATGAATGCACAGTTTTTCACCTGTTTGGCACATATTTGGTAATGGAGATAAATCCGTATTATAGGCACTGCGTAAAAATATTATACAGGGTAAGTCAAAATGAATATAGCGATTATAAACGGCTATAACTATTTAATGAAAAAAAAATTATCAATCAGATTAACACAGAATGTAGACGGAACTTCAAAATTTTGTATACGTACGTCATAGATGTTCATTGTGACTTCGCTTGGTCACACGGACAACATCTAGGCGGTAGTCCATTTCACGCCATATATTTTGAAGCATTTGTTCATTCACAGACGCAAGCGCATTACAAATACGTATTTTGAGTCCTTCAATTGTTTTGGGCATGGAAAAGCACATATACCCTGTCTTTCACATAAACCCATAGATAAAAATCGCAAGGTCTCAAAGTACGCATTTTTAATGCGCTTGCATCGGTGACTGCAGACATGCTTCAGAATGTATGGCGTGAAATGGACAACCATCTAGATGTTGTCCGTGTGACCAAGGGAAGTAACAAAGAACATCTATGACGTATGTATACAATATTTTGGAGTTCCGTGTACATTCTGCGTTAATCTTATCGATAAATTCTTTTCCAATAAATAGATATAGCGGTTTGTAATTGCTATATTCATTTTGACTTACCTTGTATTTTAATCCAAAAGGGGAAAAATAGCTATTGAAAGGGCGTAACGGAAAAGAAGAGATTAATTTTATTCAAACGTATATCTTTAAACTTACCTCTAATGATGATACGAAACGTTCTTGTAGCAGGCTGCATTCCTTGCCCTGAAGAAACTGCACAACTGTAGTGCCCATTATCTACGCCAGGTTGCACATCCAAGATTTGTAATGTACCGTTTGGGAAAACTCGCTGTCTTTGATTCGTTGGTAAATCTCTTCCATCTAAAAAAATAAAAATACAAATTTCTTGGTTTTTTATTTTCAGAAATACCTATAAGATTCTTTGATTAAACTCTGTATTTGATATAATAGTTATTGTATAAAAATAATTTTGGTAACCGGCTGAATTATTTCATGAACAGGTATCTAATAACGTTCTATCAGGACAACCTTCTGCGAATTTGTAGTTTTGTTGGATTTTTTATTAAGGATATTAAAATTTGGGACTTTTCTAATAATGAAACATCTACGGTATAACTTTTGCAAATTGAGGGCGTTATCACTTCAAAATTATGAATGGAAAATTATCACATGAAGCTCTACTTTAATTCCATTTTAGCATCAATAGTGAGGTAAAGGTACGAATCGAAAAAAAAAAAAAAAAAAAAGTCACATTTTAAAATTAATTTAAAGTACCAAGAATTTTCTTTTTACAAAAATGTTCATTCTACGTCTGCCGTTAATAAACAATTTCCAGTGAGTTTTAAGGCAATAGTTAATGTTTGGAACTTCCGTTATATGTTGCTTATTTAGCGATTTATAATATCATTCTGGATAACTTAATTGTACAAAAAAGCATATTAAAAATAAGTGAATTAAAAATGTGGTTACCTCTCTTCCATGTGATGGTATCAAATGGAAAACCACCGAAAGGACACATCATGTAGAAAGTAGCTCCAGCAACAGCAGTTAGATTATCCAAAGGTCGAATGAAAACAGGCCCAAATACATTCAATCTACGCATGTGTGAAACCTTTCCGGCGTCATTTACAGCATCACATGTGTACAAACCGCTATCAATAATATCGATGGAAGTGAAGTTGACGTAGCTGGTAACAGTACTCTCAGAGCTAAGGTACGAACTGACGAGAATTCCTGGACGTGTCGACAGAGGCCATATACTATCCAGTGTCCATTTGATGTGAGGTTCAGGGTTTCCGGATGCCACGCAAGCCAAGGATACATAACTTCCAGGGCGAACGGTTTTTTCGCTGAATACAGACTTAAGTTTTGGTGCGAGATCTGAAAATTTGGTAAAATTTTAAGAAGAGAATTACACATTGGTGTTAATTAAAATTATTCATACTTCTATAACATATTATATTCAAATTCAGTTAACAACAGTTCATTCAAATTCAGTTAACAACCAAATTACTCACAAAAGATATTTTTCACATCTTAAAGAATTTGAAAATACCAATTTAATTAAAAACGGAAAATTAGAAACTTATTGAAAATAATTGACTTTCAGAAGCAAAAATTAAGCATTACAGAAATACAGTATCCAACTTATCATTAACAGAAAAAGGAAATGTAAACTGAATTAAAAATAAAAATATAAGTAATATATATATATATATATATATATATATACGTTTTATAGCATTTTAAGACTAAAATACAAAACAAAAATATAATTATTTATAACAGTATACATATTTAGCGTTGTTTGAAAGTCCTTCATTAAACGAGCTTCGGTCTCTATTAAAATTTTAGAACGTTTTTCTAAAAAGAGAATTCAAACATCTCTATAGGAAATTTTTCGTAGATGAAACTAGACTTTGATCTGTGTACATATAGGATACACTTTATATACTCTAGTTATACACTTCATAGGAATTAAATAAGCATGTGTACATGGAATTTTAACAAAAACATAAAGATTGACAATTTTTTTAATCAACACAGTTTGAAGTTGAGTTACATTGTTTAAACAATTAATTGTCTTAGATACATCCTTTTGTAAGCTTTTAAAGGCATAAAGCAATCTGCAAGGAAACTTATAGTTGATAAGGAAGTGTAATGTGAAACACAGGTAATTTGGGATTATCCTACACATGATACCATTCCACAGTATTTCGTCGTGTGTTTTTCATCAATGGTAATTTTTTTATATTAAGTTCGCATTTCCTGCTCGCCATCGTCGTCATCATTCGACTTGTCACATAGAAGATCATTCGGAGATCTCACTGCTTTATAACACAGTGTTTCAGAATTTCCAAGATACCTTTTAAAAAAAGAGGCACGAGCACATAAATTAACTGTTTGCGCAACTTTAAACACTGTAAACAGAATTATTTATTGTTGTCATTCGTGAAATTTCTCCTTAGTTTCATATTTTGCGTTGCAGTCTTGGTAATTTTTTTTTTTTTTTTTTGCTTTTTGAAACCTTACATATTTATTATTATTATTATTATTATCTTAAGTTGTTATTAAAGGCATTCTATCATTTTTTTTTTAAATAATTTCTTCCTTTTGTTTATTGTTTAATTAAAATTTTCATTTAAAAGGCAAACATTATTTTTTAATGACAGTATAAAATATAGGCACTCTCAAGATCCGAAACATGTGGCATCCATCTGCTTCGTGGAAAAGACAGGAACACACACACACACACAAAAAAAAAAAGAAAGAAAGAAAAAAAAAAAAAAGAAAAGAAACGAAAAATATTTTCATTACCAACAAAAAGTCCATAAAATATTGTTCAAAATGATAAATTTTCGAAAAGACGAAAGTCGCTTATTGCCTATGATTTCCTTTTTCTTTCTGAATGTACTTACCTCCTATAACGAGTCTCGCGGAAGCCTGTGAAGAGAATCCTTCTCTGTACACAAAACACTGGTACATTCCGGAATCTTGCCTCTTCAACTGCCTCATTTGGACAACATAAGGAGTGGGGAAGATTGCACGGGGATTCGACGTCAGCACTCTCATATCTTTCTTCCAAATAACGGAACTAAAAGGACTTCCGGAGATATTGCAACTGAATGTAGCTGTGCGTCCAACATCCATTTGCAGCTCTTTTGGGGATATAGAGACACGAAGGGGCTCTGTAATAGTTAAATGATAAAGTGAATAATGATAAAGTGAATAATTAAATGATAAAGTGATAAGTAAATAATTAAAGTGAATTATTGAGAAATAATACATGCAGCCACAAGAACAATTATTCAACGAGTAAGCATCGCGAAACATTTTTGCATGTTTTAGAAGTCATTTATTAGAAAACCCGAAAACGGGTAATACTAGCTCTTCATCATGCTATAGGCATGGGAAAAGTGGGTTTTAGTAATGATAACACAGATCTGCGATAAAATGTTTTGTTTAACGTGATGTGTTTTTTTTTTTTTTTTATGTATTTTTTGTTCTCATTAAGAAAAACGTTTAAAACTTTCCATCAGTTTAGACATAAAATGGCTGTACAGTCGAAATGTACAGATATGACAGAAAAGGGAAGTTTCAATAGAAGTGAGCCCAAAACTAAATTTTCTCAACTACCATCACAATTATTTCCCAGAATTTCTAGGCGATGTGTGTGAAGATCAAAAAGAACGATTTCACCAAAACATCAAAGAAATGAAAAGAAGGTATAGTTGCGTACAAAAGTTTCGGGTCAAACAATTTTTTGTTAATAATTGTTGTATGAATAAAGGTAAAAAAAAAAAATGTATTTACCTGTAGAGTAAACCAGGTATTTTGAGGAACTAAACAACTTACAAATTTCGATGAAAAAATGTACAGTATAATAAAACATGTAAAATTTTTGTGTTCCACAATTTCAGGCTAAGCAAACTTAGGAAAAAAACATTATCAAAATAGCAAAGACAAATTATTTCTAACACATCATAAAGACAAGTAACATTAACATTTTGTTGACATATCCTTTGAAGCTATCACAGCGGCACATTGACGAGGCATCTACTCTATTAAAGTCTCCATCCTTGTATAGTAAATATTTTGCCATTCCTTTTGAACTTTTTCCCTCAAATCTGTTTTGTTTAAACAATTAATAGCTTCTACTTTTATTTTAGCTCTTCTCATAAATACTCATTTTGATTTAAGCCGGATTCATTGACCATTCAGTAGCAAGAACTTTTCTTTTTAATCTTAAAAATATTTTTAACGATTCCAGATCCATGTTTGGGGTCATTATCTTGTTGATAAATCTATCCTCGTGGCATATTTAGGCATGAATAGTGAAGTATTTGGTCCTTTAAGATGTTTTTAAACGTAACTTTGTCCATAGTGTCTATTTACATTAAAGGACCAATGTTTTTCGACGAAAAAATTCCCCACACCATAAAGTTTCTTTCCCCATGTTTAACAGTAGGAATTCAATATCTATAATCCTACCTAGCATTGTTTGTTTCGCGAACATATCTCTTTTCGTCATTTCCAAACAGATTTATTATTGTTTCGTATGAAAATAAAAGGTTTTTTTGAATCTCCAACTGTCCAGTAAACACCGCTCTACGAGCGGTTAGCACGGGGCTGCTCCCCTGTTAAATATTCATGTGCTTTTGCAAATTCGAATCCTGTCTCCTTAATTCTTTGCAATAATCAAAGTTTTCTTTTTTACTCCGACACATTCAAAAGTTCATCTACGCAAAACAGTACTATTAGTTATATCAGCTAAGTTTTCCTCTAGTACGTCAATTGCAACATTCTTCTTTGGATTAACAACTGCCTTTCTTTTAAAATGATAACATTTTCAAGTGACTTAGTCGTTTTTCCAAGTCTTCCTGGTTACTGGTTTGTCTGCCGAACCAACTGTCTCTTTCCATTTTTTTAATAATATTATTAACAGCTATTTTTCCAATAGATAATGTTGAAGCAATATCACGAGATATTTTGTTATCGTGGTCTAATTTAATATCAGTTTCACGGATCTGTAAATGGTTGGTTGGTTGGTTGGATTTAAGGCCGATTGACTCCTGATGTGTCCTAGGCCTAGAGGGGGAATGCCCTCCGTGGGGGTCTTTCTAAGGGGTCCCAGCCCGTATTTACGCAAGTTTAAGAGGAAACCACGGAAAACTCCGAACGGCTAGGTCGATGAGCGCGACCAGGGATTGAACCCGGCACCTCCCATCTACCAGCTTTGAGCGCAGAACCGCTCGGCCGCTGGTGGGCCCGGATCTGTAAATGAGTGTAAACAAACTCAAGCTCCTTTTATTATAAGGCAAATTCAGTCTTCGCCTTAAATGGACCGGTTACTTCGGGGCAATAATGTTACTAGGAACCTTTAATTTCTTTTTGACCCAAACTTTTGATGAACGGATTTACACGTATTTCATTACATTTAAATTTCTTCATTTTAAACATTTTTCTAGTTATATATTTCGAATGCGTATTTGATAAAGTTTACGTCACAAAACTTATTATTTTTAATCTTTATTTAAAAACTATTGAAGAAAATTAGTTTTGCACGAAATTTTTGCATCCAACAGGAGCGAAAAAATTTCGACATTTTAGCAGAGTAATTTTAGATGTTGCTTATAAAGTGCCCTCCTGTACAAGCGAAAAAAATGTAAATGGAGCTTCGACCTAAAGTAGCAGAAATATTTAAAAAGAAATATTTAAATAATAATCTATTTTAATGTATTTTGTACATAAAGAATTTCGGTTTTCTTATAGCATCTGTGTCAAGTCTTCAAATTTCGTCATTACTTTGTGAAAAACCCTTACGTGATAGAAAGAAAAGAAGAGCATTTCTGAAATAAGCGTAATAAAAAAAAAAAAAAAAAAAAACCTAAAGCTATTATTATTATTATTATATTTTATTTATTTTATTTATTTTTAAGTACGACTTCGCAGATCATTATATCTGACGTGATTTTTTTTTTTTTTTTTTTTAACGTTTCTACACGTTTTGAGGTGGGAGGCATAAAAAATTCACAAAATCCATGTTGTGTACGTCTGTAGGGTAGTTAGTTTGTTGCTCTTTATCTTACTACATTATCCCATGAAAGAAATCATATAGAGAGATCAAATCATTTTTAATTTTTCGCTATGATATCAAAAACAAACCTATTAATTTTAATCACTATGATTTGAAAACTTCTTGAGTTGTTGAAAATTTACAGTTTTCATAAGAATTTTTTCAACACCGAAAAAGAGGGCAAAATTTCTCATAAATATATATTATAAAGATGTTTTTCATTGTAAAGATACTAAACCAGTTTAAAATATCATTTATGATAGTTGCTTATAAACCTTAAAATAGCATTCTGTTTTGAAATTTTGTATGTTAGTTGGAGGTTTATATCTTCTTAGCACGAAAAGTACGGCAAAATTTTGTATGAAATACATTTTAAAGATTATTTTCATCATAAATATGTCGGTAAAGTTTTAAAAATTATTTACGATATTGGCAAAAACATTAAGGAGTAATAACATTCTAATTCATAAGCTCAGCAAACTGTTTGAGAATAAAGATTTTCAAAACAAGGCAAAGCTGTGTAATATTTCACAAAACTTGCATCATTGGGATTTGTGTGTTGAAAATAGTTTGAAGTTTAACAAATTCTAAAATATGAAACTGACCCTAAAGAAATGGATAAAAAAATTAAAGCTTAACAAGAATATAGTATGTTTCCACAATAAAGATATTTAAGAAGAAATATATGTATATATATATTATTATATGTATGTATAATATATATATATATATATATATATATATGTGTGTGTGTGTGTGTGTGTGTGTGTGTGTGTGTATTATATAAGTTTTATTGTTTTTATAATTGTCTGAGCGTGATAAAAACTAATACACAATGTTATTATTTAAGCAAATATATTAGGTGTAAGGGAAAGTTCTGTCGTTTCTGAACACGTGCACTTTTTTGCGTTGTTGATTATCGGCTGAAACCGGTTTAAATAGTTAGTTTAGAATATGACTGATGATTTACACATATTTTTTTGTATTTTAGGCGGTTTTTTCAAACTCGTAAAACTGTCACCATGGGTGAAGAAAAAGTGCACTTAAGACATTGTATGATGTACGAGCTCCAAAAAGGGAATAATGTGATGAAGACAACAAAAAACTTGTGTGACGTGTTTGGAGAGGACACAGTAACAGCTAGAACATGCTAAAGATGGTTTGCGAAATTTCGTTTGGGTGATTATTCTTTGAAAGGTGAACCCAGATCAGGAAGTCTATCAGGTGACAATGACGAAGTGCTACAGTATGATCAGGACAAATCCCACGTTAAATTCCACAGAAGTAAGCTTCAAGCTTGGATTTCATCAGTCTACTACTTTGGATCACATTAAAATACTTGGTTTCTTGTCCAAAATCTGTGGTTGAGTATCACACAACGACAGAACTTTTCCTTACCGGAGGCACGCATAAGTGTGTAACCAAACAATACCATTTATGAACGAAAAATTTAAAATCAATTTTTAGAAATTAGATTAAAAAATATCAAAGGTAAAACATAAATAGAAATTTTATATAAAATATCTGTTTTCTGAAACAAAAGTTTTTCTGAATGTTACAGTCTACTACCTCTATTTTTAAAAATTTCACTCGTCTTTTTTAGCCCTACCCCTTTGAAGTGAAACTTTAAATAACGTAGTGATTTCTTCCATGTGCTAAGACCTATATAACGGTATTTTTTCGATTTCATCAAAGCATGGTGTAGATTTATTTAAGGAAAAAAAAGCCGAAAGATTTTTGCAATTATAAAGAGTCGTTCACAACCATGTTTCAGAACTTTGAAGAGTAATAGATGGTAGTATGGTAACTCAGAATCAGATAGCAATGCAGGATAATGAATGCTGTCTTGTTGCGGTGGTATACATAGAAAATTAGAAGTAAAAAAGATGCCACGTAAGTTAATATTTGTTTTGATAATGGATGTAAATCAATTTTGTGATAAAGGAGAACCTCTTTAAAGTCGGTGGATGAAATTTTGAACACTATCTTTTACTCATGTTCCTTTTTCCCACGTGCATTTATTACTAAAAGGAATAATCATTTACGTGACCTCTTTTTATTTCTGATGTTTTAATAAAGACCATCGCATCACGAAAGCATTTCCGACCATGCTTTGCTATATGAAACAGCTCATCCACTGATTTCTCCAATGGACTATATTCCCAATTGCTGCAAGTTTCCTACAAGTGTTTTGGACAATTCTACAGTTTTTTTCAACAGTCGTTGACGCAAGTCCAGCTTTTCCAGTTACCATCCACTAACCCTTTTTTCAAGCAAGTTCCTTAATAGTTCCGGGTATTAAATGTTACTTCCATGTAAACACAAAACAGCTCCATCTGACCGACTCCAGAATTTTTTAAATAAACTGATGTTTTATCAAGCTTAACTCTATTTGTCGCCTGTTATTGTAATATACAGGGTGATCCAAAAGTCAGGAACAAACTTTAAAAATGAATAATTCGAAAACGAATCAAGATACAAAGATACGGTTTGCACCAAATGGATGAAAAAGTAGCTGGGTTTTGTGTGGCAAATAAAAAAAAAATAGTTCTGTTGGCGACCAACAGATGGCGCTGTCGTATTTCTGATGTAGGATTATGCAAAGCAACAAACGATTTAAAAAGGAACAACTACAGCAAGTAATGGTAGTCGACGCTTATATGCATCGAAATATCGCATTCTCAGTCGCTACTTTAATCACGCATGGCCTCCAAGCTCTCCCGATCTGACACCCTGTGATTTTTGGCTGTGGGGATTCTTGGAAGTCAAAAGTGCACCGCGACCAACCTGCATCACTAGCAGCACTGAAAGATGCCATCCGCCAAAATGTGTCTGCCATAAGGCAAGAAATGCTACTAAATGCTGTGAACGATGTGGTGAATCATCTCACAGCTGTACTTCTGAATGATGGACATTGAACAGTTACTGTAGTAGTACTAATTAACTGTAATCAAGCTGACTGGTAAGTTGTCAACTTTTTTTTTCATTTGTAAATCATCTTTTGGTGAAGTAAAACACTATAGCGCCATCTGTTGGTCGCCAACAGAACTAATTTTTTTCCTTTGCCACTCAAAACCCGGTTTCTTTTTCATCCGTTTGGTGCAAACCTTATCTTTGTATCTTGATTCATTTTCGAATTATTCATTTTTAAAGTTTGTCCTGACTTTTGGATCACCCGGTATATAATTGAACGCACAGCTGCACATTATGTGAAACTAAATCATGTTAATTACTTTTTCATAAATTCATAAACATGAATACACACAGACAGAGATAGAGAATTTCTTCAAATTTCTAATGCTCCACTCTTTGGGTCGGAGGGAGGGTTAAAATGTATCTTAATTTAAATAATTCCTATTTTTCTTTGTTACTATCACGCCCTTCAGAATGTATACAAACACTGTTTCTTTGAAAACGTACGTAACCTAACGCACTATTCAGGTACGACGTTTTTCGAGCTACCCCGAAAAGGAGTGACGCGCTGAAGATACACGGTTTTTTTTAAAAAAAACAGCTCACGAGAAATACTAAGCAAATTTCAATTTCTTCTCCATCAACTCTATTTAAAAAAATAACAACAGACTTGGCGCCTGCGCAACACCATAAAAGTGACTGCATAAGGAAAACTAATAGTATTACCTTCTACAATAAGCTCTGTTTGAACGGAATCCTCTCCCATTGTATTGCTGACGTGGCAGGCGTATCGACCACTATCCGCAACAGTTGTCTTATGAAATACAAGCACACCTTCATCTTGACGGGCAGAGGACATCATTGGAAGTGAAACAGGTTGATTCCCTGCAAGTTTGTGCCATCTGTACAAAGGGGCCGGATGGCCTTGAGCAATGCAGGACAAGACTGCTTTTGATCCTGTCGGCACTGTGACAATGCTAGAACGCTGCATGATTCTTGGAGGCTGATTGTGATGAGGTTCTGTAAAAAAATTATTTATAAATAAAAATTGATAATATTAAAGTAATTCAATCACAATCGTCTGAATAATATCTTACTGGTATGCTTAGAAACCTCTTTCATTCAGAATGATTTCCTTACTTATAAACAGCATTTTTCAGCTAAAACAGGCGAAAAAATTCAAGAGACATTGTTATGTGAACTATAAAAGAAACGATTTCAGAGAATAAAAAAAAAACACGTAAATATTTAATAACTGTTAACGATGTAACACTTTGTGTGCGAAAGAGAAAAAAAATATCAAAAGAATTGGCCAACACGAAATGTATAAACAATTTGAACGTTTATCAATTCTTTTTTCATGTGTTATGGTCCATTTTATCTGTGAAATTATTCTTATTTCCATGGTTCAACGTAGGAAATAATTCTTCAATTATCATTTATTTTTTAATTTTTCAGCTTATCTCATGTGTTGTTCTCATATTTAATTAGGTAATAATTATTTCAAACGTTCTAGCAATAAGGTAGTAAACAGTGTGTTTAATTCCAAGAAACCTGTATATTATCGTAAGTAAATGAGTGAATTGTGAGTTTATGTAGAATTATTTATTATTATTTATTATTATTATTATTATTCAAATATATTTAGCCATTTATCAATACAAATTTAAATTACCTGAAAAAAATAGGCTTTTATGAAAAGTAATACTCGGTAATAAATGGCCAGCGAGTCCCGTGTACGAGTGAAGACAATGGGATAAAAAGTAAGAATATTGACAAGTAAATGTACATTTATAGTCAACTGTGTAAGTTTAGTCAACAACTTAATTCGTATTAATTTTGAATTTAAAGTATAATAATTTTTCACGAGTAATTTTAATCAATCGCTTGTTTTAAAAACGAATCTTTATTCAGATAAATTATAAGCAGCTTAATGTAAACCATTAAAAGCAGCATAGTTTGTTTTGTGTAAGGTAAATTGAAGCTTCTACGAGTCATCAGTGCAACCTATGAAGAGTAACATGCCTTGATTTTGAGATCAACGTAATATTATTCTATACTATACCGGGTGATTTAAATTAAAGAAGAAATGTTTGGGCTTTTAGAAACTATATATATGAATAAGGGCTATATTTTGGAAAAAAAAAAAAAGGCATACTAGTATTTAACATAAAACAAAAAAAATATTTGACATTTTCTGCCGATATAAAAAGTGCGTAAAAAAAAAAAAAAAAAAAAAAAACTTTTCATTGAACAATGAAAGTAATCACAGCACTTACTCTACCAAAATGTCTGTAATATGCCGAATTGTTTTACCGGAGAATTAAGAATGCTTGTGTCACTATCAAAACATTTAAAGAAATAAAACTGTCCCCTCAACGTTATTTACCATTACATAATTATCCAAATATATATGTGTTTCCAAGGGATTTTAACTTTTGGAATAATATTTTGACATGGACGCAAATTATGTGCAAAGCAGTGAGCTGAAGGAATTGTGACTGTTATCCTTAATAAACAGCAAATGGTACCATGTTCGAATGTATATGGTGACAGGCGTACTCTGCGATATCTCGACATTAATTATTCATTAGTTAGAGAATTTTCTGTAATATTTTTTAATTTACCGATTAGACGGATCCCATAGGTAGAAAATGAGAAATACGTTCGGTTACATGAAAATTATTACCACCAAAGCGCCATTTTCTATCCTGTCAATCGAAAGGAAAAATAATAAGACAAAAAAAAAAAAAATCATAAATATAAGATTTCAATATTCGCCGAAACTGAACTCATTAATATTCTGCATTTAGCTTACTATTTACTTTTAAAACCCAAAATATATTTCTTTTTGCAAATGCTATATCGAAATTCTACATACGAAAAAAATACATAGATCTATAGCAGTTGTTATTTTGTTTTTAATTGCAAAGTATAAACATAATGATAAAAATAAACATAAGATCATAAAGTTTAAACTACATCAAATATAAAATTACGTTGTACATCCGTAAAATATAACTATATAGTTTTACATTTTTTTTTTTTTTTTTTTTTTGTTACTGTAAATTACACTCATGTTTGTGAAAACCGCAACATCATGAAGGAATTTTCAGAAAATAATGAAATTTATTTCATATATTACTGATAGTGGTACAAATAAACGTTCAAATGTACAAGACAAAAAATCAAAAAGAATGCCTGAAATAAGTACTTTGTCTGTCCGCCACGCTAAGTGATGACAGTCTCGTGGCATTGAATCGTACAGGCTCTGAATGTAATCCTGGGGAATGGTATTCCAGATGACTTCGACTTGACGCCATAGTTCAGTCTTAAAGTGCGCCCCACTAGTTGTACGAGCGAGTCGCCGATCAATGAAGTCCCAGACATGTTCGATGGGCGACATATGCGGGGAATAAGCAGGCCATGGAAGAAGTGTAACCTGTTGTTCACTGAAGTAGGATTGTGCAGTCTGAGAAACATTTGCACGAGCATTATCCTGCTGAAATACAGCACCCGGAATGCGCCGAGGAATGGGAAGGACCTCTGGCTGCAAAATTCCTCTTATGTAGCAATTACTGTTGATGTTGCCCGCACTGTGAACTAGATGGGATCGACAATTATACCCAATTACTCCCCACACCATGGTGCTAGGCGTTTGTTCAGCATGGCGCTAGATAACACACTGTGAGAGCACGAGCAGACGTTCTATCCTGCAACGTCTGACGCGTACTCTTACATCATTGTACTCCAGATCGTAGGGAGATTCATGTTGGGATTCAGCGACAGGGGAATCCAGCGTAGAGGAAATCTTGCACGCAGTTCATACTTCAGCAAACGGCGTCGAACCGTGAAGCTAGACAACAAAACACCTGTAGCCGTGCTCCAACGTTGTGCTAACACATGAGAGGACGCTGTACGATCCGTCACAGCCATGCGGATGAGGTGTCTGCCGTCTCGTGCTGTTGTTGCATTGCGTGACCCACTGCCAGGTTTTCGGTTTGTTTGGTTCTCCTCTATTCCTTTTTTCCAAACGCGCATCATTGTTGTGGCATTACACTGCGTGCGGGCTGTGATTTCTCGATACGAAAATCCACCCTATTGTACACCAACTATTTGGCCTCCTACGAACTCTTTAAGTGTTTGTATGGCACCCTCCACTTTTGACGAGGCATATTCACTACCAATGAAACGTTTACTGCAGACATTGGACGATAAACAGATTTCAACGCGTCTTTACAGTCCTTTATATACCTAGAACAAGCGACTGATAAGGAGTCAGTTCTCGTTCCACGCATGCGCAATTGCTTTGTATTTCTAATAATTTCATGCCTTACCTCATTTTAAATTCCTATAATTTTGGCTCGATTTGCATAATCTCTTTATAGTGTTGCACTTTTCACAAACGTGAGTGCATATATTTATATTTATGTATCTTTTGTCGTGTAACATTAGTAGTTTTTTTTTTTTTTTTTTTTTTTTTAAATAATGAATGTTATATTTTCTTGTATGTGTACGCTAACTTTCAGGAATTTATATAGTAAGCTTATTTATTCCTATCTTTATTAAAGATGGCGTTGACAGATGTGAGTTACGATTCCTTATTACGTTTTACGCTTGTCAACAAGTTATTATAAACTTTCTTTCTATATAACATTAACAGACTTCATCCAGGGAAAAGAGAAAATAATTTCATATGCACGATAACAATAGCTTCAGAAATGTAGAGGTTAATATTGTTCGAAATCTTACATATTTATGTAATGTATCATTCCTTAAAGAAATAATTAAGGGAATATTAAGTAACTTGAACATCAAAACGCATTAACTATAACATTGTGTTATATTTTCCTTCTATTTAAGCAGACAGAATTTTATCATGTTTCTAAATTAATACGTTTCTCTTTTTCCAAGATGTTCATGATATGGGAGCTTGTAGCATTCAGTTATATATTATTCAAATATGTATAAGAGGCTATGCTAATAGTTTATGGTACGTTAAAATTATGTAATAAAATTATTCAATGGAATAAATTGTCAAAATACTGAAGAATAATATAAGGCTTATTTCTTCAAACTAAATACGCAAGAATGAGTAAATGCAGTTACAAGAGGATTGTTACTCTTTATTAGACATCCGAGGAAGTTATTCCTATAAAGAATAAGGCTTCATATGCGTGATAAAAGTATTGTCACCTTTCCATTGGGTAACCTAGATGAAACACTCTCCTATAATACAGGATGTAGATATAAAAATTAAAACGTACGATTAATTTAATTAAATATGCCTCAATAGTACAATTATACCCGCCAATAAACGTGTTCATTGAATTGCCCAATATTGTATGGCACACACTTTTCCCGTTAGTGGTCGATATCGGAGTACGTTTCATCGGCTGAATTAGAGTGTAATTACTGTAATCATAATGTTTCTAAAAAAGTTATTTGTTCTCTATTTCTCGGAAATTAAGATGAAATTTAATTTCAATTTAAAACCAAATATTGAACTTTTTAGAAAATTTAAGAATACAGATCCAACATTGGACAGTATCGGGCAAAACTGGAGAAGAATGATTAAAAAAACGATTTTCACCGATGCTTGTCGATTTGAGCGATACTGGGCGGTATTAGGAAAGTAATGCCATACTACTTGGGTATTTTCACACTTGTCCGTACCTCAAACCGACATTTTAGTAAAGACAATCTGCTTCATTCATATATTATGAATAAGTTCATCATATTTGTAGGGACAGTAATAACCGGTATGGGTGTAATTGCTTAAAGTTGTAGAATACAAATTATTATTATTTTTTTTTTTCAATGTAAGATTTTTTTTTTCAGTTTGATAGTTTGGGACGGCATTTTACATTCACTTTCTATATGTTTAAGGACATTTGTTATAACGAGCATAGAAAGAGCTCGCCAAAATTATATATCTGCTCAGGTGAGTTCGATTCGACCCAAATCTAACAGCTGAATTTAGAATCAACTAAAAACTTGAGCTTAAGCTATCAAACAAATTTCATGAACCAAAAACCAAAATGCAATATTCAATGACATGAGTCCATATCGTTTTTATTCAAAATCTGAAAAATTGTTTTATTACTAAAAATGTTTTTAAGTCTCTTCCGTTATGAAATTTTCATTTCTACAATCCTGCCTATTAGCCGATGTGTTAGAATTCTGATCTTTAGTTTCAAGGTGACCGGTTCGAATCTTGGTTAAAGCATGAATATTCACAGCGTTGCAAAAAATGACTGCAGAATGACACTTCACACTTTTTTTTAGTATTTTTATTAAAGTAAATTATAAACAGAAAATATGTTTTGGAGTACGAAATTTACCGATGTCTAGATGTGTTTTCTAACTGGAAATAAGATTCAGTAGCTTTATACTGGATATTAATACACATATCTTTGCTCACACAGTTTATGTTTGTTCGATTTGAAAGTTTACTGTACTAAACTAATTTCAGAAACACGTATTTAGTTCCAACAACATTGTATATGTGTACGTCAGTTATACATCTATATTTATTGAAACATTTTTATTTTATTACTACAGAGTTTTATACAGGTTCATTCAACCCAGGTTGTTTCATGCAAACTAAATTTGACTTAAAGGAAATACAGTGAAGTAAACCATCCACAAGAAAACAAAAGGAAGAATGCAATCAACCCGACCTGATGTTTTAATACAAAATAAATACAAATCACTATATTTAAAATAGTTAAATAAAAACATTACGTATCGTTAGTCTGAAATAAATATTTAAAAGATATTTATAATAGAGAAATTTATTATATAAGTTAAAAGTTTAAAAAAAAAAAAAAAAAAAAAGAGAAAAGTACTGACAAAACTGAGACTGTAACACAGCTTTTCATCTGTATTAACATCAAAAGGTAGGAAAACTTATATTTGTATATTCAACAATAACTTAGGATAAGACTATGTATTCAGATACGTCTACGCATACATCTTTCAATGGGACGTGATGAATTTTCATAAAATATTATTAAAAAACAAACCAATAATAATATTTAAACCGGTTACTTGAAAAACCCTAAAAGTCAGGAGCCTAATTTTGAAAAATAGAGAAAAAACTGTTTCTGCCTTATGGGGTTTCTCGAATAAACAAAAATTTCCATATGGACTAACTTCATGTACAATGTCCTGACTCGTAGAGTTTTGCTTCTTAAAAACGTGTGTAACTCCGAAGAAGAAATTTTTACTGAAAACACGATTTTGAAAGAAAATATATTTTCGGTTTTCTCAAATATCCAATTTCAGTATTATTGTCAGGAAACATACTGTTTTGTGTTTTTGAAGTCTGATAAATAATCAGTTTCAACTACATTACCAATTATTCTTTTACAAATCTCCTAATTTTTATATGCACCGTTTATGATCTTAATGTGGACGTCAGAATGTATTCACGTAGGTGAGATATGTCATAGGTATCATTTTGTTGATCATATTCTCAAAAATGTCAATTATATGACCGCTTTGAGAAAAGGGAAATTTGTAAAGCTATTTTCACTGCATGATATTTACAGCACACTAAATTGATGGTTACTTTGCCTTCAGATAAAAATATAACTATATATTTAAAGATAAACAACACGACCATTATATATGCCCTTATATATGACTTAAAAAGATAAACTTCATACTAAAAATCCATTATTATGTAATTATAAGTATATTACTAATAAAGCAACAACTCAAAGAACTGATATATGTGACAGTTTTATTTAGAAGGTTAAGAAAGATGAACATTTAATTTTAAATTCTTAGTAAATTATTGAAAACTATCTTTTTTCCTAATATAGCAAAGTAAGGCAATATTTGAAATAATTTATTCATTCTTCTAGAAATAACAAATATTTGCAAGAAAATTAAAATATGAAATCTACATTATTACAATTAAGCATAAAATTATTTAGAAGGTATATATATATATATATTTCGAAGCTGTCGGGAAAAGTTATAGTGTGTATGTCTTCAACGGTAATGGCTATCAGCCCTGTTTATCACTGTTATCATGAATCTTATAGGGACGAGAACAGAAAGTTATAAGAAGAAATACAAAATGACTGAAATGTTCATGGTCCAAGCAAACGGAATAGTTTTAATTATTCCGACGGTAAATAAAACTCTATTTCGAATCAGTGATAGTCATGATTAGCCTTCTTATTTTAAATGTAATTCATAAAGAAAATAAAAATCATTACAAAAACAATAAAAAGCCTTCTTGAATTTAGAAAAAGCTTTCTTTTCCTTATAATGCAAACAAAATATATATATATATATTTCTTTTTCCATCAAAAAATTTAAAATACCTACATTATAACTAAACCAATTACTATTAACATTTAATAACTCCCAGCCTCGTTTGTAAAAGTTCCTGTTTTTTTTTTTTTTTTTTTTTTTTTCAAAGAGATGACTTATATGTGGATATAAATAAATAAATAAATATATATATATATATATACATATATCCTTCGTTAAAAAACCATTATTTATTATTACATAGATAACATTTATGTAAATGTTTACGCATGTGTGAAATACGTTATTCAATGCAAATTAAAAATGTTTCCTCCTCATAAATTTTAAATAAAAGATCTAACAAGGAAACATTCAAAAGGCGTCATCTTCAAAAAATATTGAATAAAATATGTATGTGATTTTACCCTTCCTAAAACACCAGAAAGTGAAAAAGTATCGGCTGAAATGAATTACAGTGACCACAAAAAATTATCAAAATTAAGCATTTTTGGCGGTTTCACATTGTTAGGCGATTGATTTTGAGTACTTGGCGGGGAAACAAAACACGGTTTTGGTCGTACACGGCAATCTCGGTGCTAGTGAACTAAACGCCTAACAGCGCTAAATCGCCAAATATGCTTAATTTTAATAATTTTTTGTAGTCGCTGTAATTCATTTCAGCCGATAATTTTTTCACTTCCTGGTGTTTTTTGAAGAGCAGAATCACATATATATTTTTTGAAGACGACGCCTTTTGAATGTTTCCTTGTAAGAAAATAAATGTTTACCTGTTACTATAATTCGGGAATAATTGGTGCTGACTTTCTTCTCTCTCGTAATAGTATTCTCTGTATGGCACCGGAAGCTCAATAAGTTTTCATTGTCGGTTATTTCGCGAAGATATAAATCTCCATTTTCTAACATTCCATACTTAGCTGTGAAAAAGAATATTTGATACGTTAGAATAATTACTCGTATGAACACAATTTCATACAAACTAAAATAGAGGAAATACACATGCTAAATATTCGTGATCTTCAGAAATAAAACTTTAACTCTAATATAAAGTCGAAATATACCTGATCCAAAAGAATGTACCTGATTTGAGTTCAAATTAAATGATAATCAAAATATTATAAGATTATTTCCCGAAGTTTTACTTTGTTTTTTATATTAAATATAAAGGCATTCTAATTGATGTTAATGTTTCACCAGTACTTCAGATTTACGTGCTATAACATACATTCCGAATTTCGAGTTGGATAGATGTAATTTGGACATTCAGAATCTGTTTTTGTATCGTTATTGTTGAAATTATACAACACATGATGTATAATAAATATGCACATAGCTAGAAATTATTCTATCCCTAATTATGTTTTTATCAGTGGTTTTAAGCGACAGGCTACAAAATTTCACTATAAAAAATTACGATGATTTTTTACAGCAAGAACAATTGTAAGGGGAGACTCTTTTATAGAAGTTTCTGCTACAAATTATTCTGTTTCACAGCAGAATGCTCTGAACCAATTTTTGTCAACACATGCTGCTGTAAAAATAATCGTAATCTCTTATAGTGTTCTTTGTAGGGTAGGGCGCACATAGATGAGTCGGAACCGCAAAGGCCTACACTGTAAAAAAAATCCCGTAAGATTACGGGGAAACCCCGGCAGCAGAGATTCCAGACAAAGCCCGTAAAAAGAAAAGCTTAAACCGTAAATATAGGGGTAAATACAAATGAAACACTTCCGGTTGGAAAGCCATTTGCAAGCGTTCCAAATGTATGACTAGTAAAAGTATCCGAGCACTAGCGAAAATTCCTACGTAAAAAAAAAAAGAAAAAAAAAACACTTAACACTGTTTTGTTAAATAAATCCTTGTCGAATCATGTTCTTAGACTGACTAAGAACAGGATTCGACAAGGTTATTTTTTAACAAAACTGCATCTAGTGTAATTTTTTACATAGGCGTTTCTGCTAGTGCTCGGATACTTTTGCTGCCGACTGTATTTGCAAAAACCTTGCAAAATTTATGTCATCGAAGTTGCAAGCGTTCCGTTTGCATGTAACCCTAAGTATATAATAACCTTAAATTACGTTACATGCCTGTAAAAAAATTTTGTCCGTAAAACCAATATTTATTTTCCGGGCTTTCTCTGGAATCTCTGCTGTCGGGCTTTCCCCGTAATCTTACAGGATATATATATATATATATATTTTACAGTGTACCATGACAGAAATAACTTAGAGTAGCATTTCATGTGCAGTGGTTTTCGTCCATTCCTTGAGAGCATCTCGATTAACAATGCAATATGGATGTGCAATAACTAGCCCATTAACGCCTTTTCATGGAGCTATGTGATACCGCTGGTTTAGACAGTTCAGTTGACAATATCAAGAAACATTTAACCCATACCACAGTAGTTATTATGGGACCTTCAAATCACAGGAAGTAATTGATAATACCTGGAGAGCCATTCGAAATTGTGAAACATTTGCATGAAAAGCTGTTTGAAAACTAAATTCGAATATTTATGACGTTTAACCTATTATGTGGAACCAATAATAATATTTAGTAGTCGAATATCTAATTATTCATTAATGGATTATTTTCTAATTGTGTATTGATTTTTTTTGTCTTTAAAATGAGAAAGAAAATCAAATAATATGAATAACAATTGTGTTACATATTAAAAAATAAATCAAACATTGTAACAATAGGATTATCATAAATGGAGTGTTATAGCATAATTTTCATTTATTTTTTACTACATTCCTCTTATTAGAAAAAGAATGAATTTGCATTTTTGACGCAATATCTGCTTATTTTTATTTCAAAAACAAATTAAAGCCTGTATTCATTTTCATTGATTCCAAAATAATAAATTTTATTACCTACATGTGATAATTAAAAAAAAAAATCCCAATGAAATTCTTATTAAAAACACTAAATCACGTACTAATGCATCATTGGGTGTTTGCAAAATTTCGAGCTTGATTTTTGTACTTAAATTTATATATTAATCCCCGGATTACCACTAATGATACTGATGTGAGACTAAATATTAACACTTCGACTACATTTTTCTATTTAAATCAGCTTAAATGAATTTCGAAACTTGACATAGGGGCTTCACGTGGTTTGGCAAAATAGAACAAACTGAATTGCATTTATTTAGTCATTTATCTCCCATTTCGTCAAAAATAAACCTTTTTGTGGAATCTAGTTATATTTGAATATACCTTTCATAATTTTGAAATTAAAGTACAACGTAGAAATTTGGTGAATCGACTATGCAACATTTTGATTATGAAAATGTTAGACGACATCTTCTTAATTACATATTGCAAAAACTCAGGGATTAAATATGGGACATTTTTAGAATAACAGAATTATTTTTCTGACTTCAACGTTCTCACATTTGAATATGTTTCTTTCTTATTTTATTTTATTTTATTTTATTTTTCGAGAAATAATGTAAATTACAAAATATTTATTCAATGGAATATATCAATAACTATTTTGCATTTTTTTTTTTTTTTTTTTTTTTTTTTCATGGAAGGAATGCAGAATATCTATATATATAACATGATTTTTTTTTTTTTTTAATATCGTATTTATTTTGTTTTTAAATAAAACAAGAAATTTTGCAATCACCTAATAGTATAGCTTTATATAGTCATGATTTGTTAATACAGGAGAATACAATATTGTTACCGTTTCCTGTGTTCTCGTTGATCATGAATCCATCTATTCTCTCCCATGAAATGACTCTAACGTAATCAACGACCGAACTGGGAATAGGACATCGCACGACAGCTATATTACCCCGCAAGACGAATTCATCGAAAAGTCTGATGTCGTATCTCTGTATCACAACTGAAAGAAAAAATAAAAGTGATATTATTGAAGACAGTCTACTGTCTAACTAAAAATTAATGTAAGAATAACTATAACAAAAATCATAAATATTCGAATGTATACATAATTAACAGAACAAAAATTAAAAAAGTAACATTAATTATTTTTTCAAAGCATATTTTAATAGACTTCTTTTAATTTATTTTTAGAAGATCAAAAAGTGACAAAGACGGTATTCGAACCAGGAAATTTTAGTCTGAAATAAGAAGAAGTTTCTACTAACTGAACTAGCCGGATTAATATCCGACCTGCAAAATCCATCATTATGAAAAATAGAAAATTTCGTTTTTTATTCATCTGTTTTGAGAATAAAGGCGCAATATCTTTTTATGCTTTTTTAACGATTCCAACTTGAGACTGCTAACATACTACAGGGTGAGGAGTAAAAGGATCACTAAAATATGTGTACCTGGTGTGTCATACTTACTGTTTCAGTTTCTGTGCTTAGCACAACAATATGCACAAACCGAGCTGCAGGAATCTTGTGAGCGAGTTGCTCACATATGCTTTTATTTCATCAAATTTGTTCTATTCTAATTAAATATATATTTATTCACAATTAAAATTTATTATCTTTTAATAATCCTCTGTAAATATGTCAAACTTATTTCAAATTTAGTAAATTCTTTATTGGAAATTAAAATACAAAATATTTTCTAGTTTTAAGAGTGAATTCAGTAATAAATCCATTGACCTCCTTTTTGCATAATGCAATATATATATATTTGGGATCTTATACACAATTTAATTTTATTCTCCCTCAAAGTAATTATTTTTTTATTTCTATTTCACTGCGCTTCTCAATAAATCTATTTAAATTTATAGCTGTAAATGTTCTATTAGAAAATTTCCGTTATAATTTTTTTTTTTCAACTCCAGATACAGATAATGTATTTAATTGCGGTTTAAAATAAGATAATGACCCATAATTTAGACATCATGTCCCGAGAATTTCGTAATATTTCATGATTACTTGCACCTGTTTGCAACGGTCTTTTTGGCACAATTGATATATGCCAAGGTAGGGTTGCCATATTTACAACCGTCTTTAGAGATTTAAAAATTCCCATTAAAATAGCATTAAGACAAAGAAAAATGAGTTGGCGCCGTTGGCTTCAGAATGTGGTGATGTTACCACAATCTGGCGGTTTACAAGTGTGCTGTCCGGTTTGATTCCGTACACTTCGACTATAATTACCGAGTAATAAGCATGTAATCGCTTTGCTCTCTCTCCCGCAAATTTTAACGGTTTCCTTAAAATATCGAGTCTGGTTATGGTTATTGTTATAGTAATTGTCTTTAATTTTATAATAATAATATTATTTGTTTTAAAATAAACTTCAATAAATATTCTACAGTTTAAAATAATTTTCGTATGTGTTTTATTTAACGCAATGTACTTTTCTTATCTCTGCAAAATATTTTAAAAATGTCTATTTTAAATTGGATTAACCACTCTTCTACAAATCTGTAAAAGGATTAAGCTTTTTGGCTATGGATATGAAAACTAGCTGCCAATAATTATTGCTGAAAGTATCTGACCTCAAAGCTAATATAAAAGAAGTGCCCGATAGCAAACACTGGTTGTGCTTGTCTGTTTAACTTTTCGGAATTTTTCCGTGATATTCTTCAAAACTTGCGTTAATACGGGTAGGAGATCTTTCTAGTAAGCACAATATTCAGGCGTAGGATTCTTGAGTAGTCAATTGGTCTTAACCTTAATATCAATACCAACATTTTTAAATATCCCAAAGCAGTTATTATTGCACGAAACCTGATCTATAGTTATCATATTCGTCATCTTAGGCCTTCACTGTGAGAAAAAAATTGTAAAAAAATGAAGTATAACTTAATATTTCCAAGAAATCTATAAAGGTTCTGGGGAAGAGCGGTGCTGTTGAAATACAGAGGCTGTTCGCACATTTTTTAGGCGATTTTATTTCGCAGTAAGAAAAAGTCGTTTGCATGGAAAATTTTATTTTCACAACAGTTATATTCTTGGAAGTTTTATTTATCTTCTGATATTTAGAATTTTTGTTTAGATGCAAAAATACCCTTTTAAAATGGCAGTGGATGGAAGGATAGGTTTCCGCTCTTTCCAAAGATAGTTTTTAGTGAAATCTTTATGAAAAGCATTTATCAGGAGAAAAATGGAAAAATGTTGCAACAACAGATGAATCTTGGGTCTATTTAAGTGGTTGCAATAGAAAAAGGTCAATTTATTATCACAAAAGTGGAGAAAAAACAATTTGCTACATGGCTCAAAGCATCAAAAGAAAGTTTTTCTAAAGGATTTATGATTGCCACTGGTTTTTCATACAAGCGCAAGATAAAAGCAAAAAAATGTGACAAAAATGTCAAAATCAACTCTAAATACTCTCAAAAACATATTTTAATTCCAATTTTTAAAAATGAAAATCCAGATCTTTATCCACAATGCTATCAATCCTTTGAACTGTATTAAGACAAAACAGGCAGCCACACATCACAATCCACAGTTGCTTTTCTAGAAAAAAATGGAACAAAAAACGGAAATCAAAACCATACCCTTCACTGACATTCCTGCTAAATCTTCTGGTGTATCACTGTTGGATTTTTGTGTTTTTCGACTCTTAAAATCAACATTATCCAAACACCGACCTACAACGCTTTGTGGACTCTGGAAAGCTGTTCAAGAGGAGTAGAAAAATATACCTCTTCCGATATTATAAAAAGCATTATTATCATAGAAATTATGATGTAGAATGTTTGTTAAGAACAAGGGCTATCAAACTGAACAAATAAAACTCGAAATATGAGTGAAATTGCTTCAGTACACTCCATCAAAATCGTCTAAAAAATGTGCGAACAGCCTCTGCACATACTTTCCTTTTTTGGCACTGCCTTGGGCTACGTGAAACATTGATGAAATCAGCATTTATTGCAATACAATAATTAAAACCTTAATCCTTGTATATAGAAATAAACCGTAAATATTACATGAACGTAAAGCAAACATTTCTTTTTTTCGCCGAGCTGTCCGCAAATGTATTTATTTATGGGGTTACATGACACTTTATCCCGCCGTTTCGGACCCTCCACTTTGGTCCCGTTGTTTTAGTCCTGTCGTTTTGGTCCCGCCATTTTGGTCCCGATATCAGGATTAATCAAAGTATTACAGAAAAAAAAGCAAAATTCTTTTTTCATATTTCGAATTCTTGTCATTTGACTTGAAAACATGGGGGTAGGAAAACTTAAAATTATCATTATTATTATTATTTTGCAACAGAAAGTTGTAGTAACAAATAAAACTGAAAAACAGTCTAAAATATTTAGATTCAGATAGAATTTAGACAAAATGGCAGGACCAAAGTGGCGGAACCAAAACGGCGGGACCAAAGTGTCTTGCTTCGTTATTTATGGTAAATGACTTCAAATAATATCATTTTTAGAAAGAAGTCTTATTATAGCAATTATTTTCAGCATGAAGAAAGTTAAATCTTCGAAAAAAGGGAAATAACGGTTTTATTTGACTAATGCACAACAATATCGAATGAAAAATTGAAGTATCGAAAAAATAATAAGCTACCAATGAAGAGAAAAATCGTTCACGCCGACTTCGTTTAAACTCATTAGATGCACAAAGACAGGCCGCTTTATACAAAATCAATAGCACAATCACACGTATGTTTTTTTTTTCTTTTTCTTTTTATCGAAAATCAATGTTTGCTTTTACAAAGTTTAAAGAATGACATATTCAACTGAAAAATAATCGTCCGGAAAAGTAAAGAATTTCTCGTACAGAAAAATAAATGGCAGCTAATTGGCAGAAATCAGGGAAAACGAGATTAGATTTCTGTCCAAGTTGAGAAAAAAAAAAAAAAAAAAAAAAAGTAGAAAAATATATTTTAGAAATGTCAGAGAATTTCATTGTAATTTTTATAGAACATTTTTTATATTAATTAAGCGTAATGCTATTGAAAAATGTACAAACAAAGAAAAATGAATAAATAAATCACGTACAAATAATTTTCTTTTTCACGTATGCTCCAATAAACAATCAAAATATAAAATCGCCATGATTTTGGATATTTGTATCAAATTCTAAATCTCACTATGGACTTAACCCCTTACCTGCCGACGAAAATTTACGAGATTTCTTTGATAGTGCCAATGTTCTCTTTCAACTTTGAAATGAGTAAATCTTTCAAAAACACTGTCAAGATCACTTACAAGGTTATTTTACTGCATTGTAAAACCGTGTCAGTAGTTCACTGGCAGCAGAACAATACAAATGAACGCACTACAGAAAGACCCCCGGGGCAGTTAAGGGGTTAATGAAAGACTTTTGAACCTTTAATTATTCCTTAACATATATCTTCTACTTTTGTGTATGCTTAAACTTCGTACTCACACAATTATCCTGAACCACATTCTCATGAACAACGGCCGTTGTACTGAACATTTGTACAGTCCTACCTGCGTTGTTGAATGTAGTGTGAAACTGTAAATTAGTAATTAAAGCGGCACCTAATGACGAAAAATTAAACTAATTTGGCAATAAATATTTTGTTACTAATGATAAAAAAAAAAAAAAAAAAAAAAAAACAAGTCTTTCTGTACATTTTAGGGAAAACCATAGTGTTCTACGGTATATAATTTTGAATGATATATTTCTTTATTTTATCATGTTTTTATTAACACGCTTTCTTTCTTTCTTTTTTTTTTTTTTCTTGTCCAGTACAAATCTTGCAATCAATTTTTAACTAACTTCCCGACTAGCTAAACATTTGAAATTTTTAGAATAGCTCAGCACGATGATAATCCATTCTTTTAATACTTTTATTCAATTAATAAATATTTGAAAATTTCTTATAATTGCTCTCTTTACTGCACATTTGATCATTTTCTTTACAACTGATGGGATATTTCATAAAATAAATAAATAAATATATAAATAAATAAAGGATTTATTAATACATAGAATTGTCAAATTTATATGATACAACAGAAAATTCAAATTCGTGTTACATATATATACATACATATATATATATATATATATATATATATATATATATATATTAAACACTTTACAAATACCGTGTAAATAACTTTAATGAAATAAATTCAGTAGGAGAAAACTCCAATACTGTATCATATTATTTTTACGATTCACTAAAATTTAGATTACATTTATTTATAACCAGATAAATTAATAATATTTTGAAGAGAAATTGTTGTGAATCAATAGCTCGATCAATATTTCTTTTTTAGGATATTACCTGAATAGATTGCATAATAAATATTCATGTATATAAATACACACATGTTTTTTTTAAAGACAAGCAGAAGTTGCATTGGATTGTAAAATATGTGCATCCTATTCAACATACAAAAAAGTTTAAAGAAAAAGAAAATCTAATGTGACTTATTTCTTTAAAAACTTTACACTTATTGTATTTTTCAGTTTTGGAATTTTACCAAAAAGAGGAGGTTGAATTTCTTTATATTCTAAATCAAATTCAGAAAATAGAATATTTAAACGATAAGAACTTTATAAAGCAAAAAATTCTTTTATTTAAACTTTTTAAGCTTATTTAAATGGATAAAAGCGAACATTTTTCCTGAAGAAAAATCTTAGATATAATTTAAGATGTAAATTCAATTTTCCTTAGAATATTGGATCTTCGTGTCAGTTAAACATTAAATAGGTTTATTCTAACAATGAAGCCTTTTAAATAAAGTTAAAGTTTTTTAAATTAGATTTAACTTTCTGAATAAGTTTAGAGTATTAATCCTATTTTTAGAATTACTTCGTGAGATTTAGTTTATCTAAGAAATTTTTGAGTATTATTCAAAAATATAAAAATGTTGGCTTTACATGTATATAAACAAGAAAGAAAAATCGTGCATTTCGTATAAATCATAAACATCTCTCTAATAATATTCAGCCATAAACCTATTAAGATTAAGACACATTGCCGCTCATAAAAAGTGCAACACCACTAAGGAAGAATTGAAAATATACGGGATTTGTAACGTGTTTATATCTTGGTAGTATATAAAAACGATTAACATTTCAATGTAGACGCACATCATGACCGCATGTCGCGCCACCTGCAATTGCACCAGCTTCTTCATTACATATAAGAACACATATATAGTGCATATGCAACGAGGATAGTTCTCCAACATCAATATTCGAAACGAATGACTTTTCTGTTTGCAACACCGATTGTATCCGAATCTCACAACATCAGTGTGAATGTTTGCATAATTCTTTTATTATGTTTCACCATCCCAGTTCCAAAATTTGGCTTTAATATCTTATCATTTGCTACTATTGTTTGGAATAGTACTGGAGTTTGTTCTGACATCTCCGCTGTGCATTAACAGAGCACTGAACCGCTAGTACTTTATTTCTGAATTTTTTTCAGGCTGTTGCGTTAACTTATATAAAAGGCTTACATGCAGTGTTGCCAGACTTTGCGACTTTTTTATTCAATAGTCACCAATGATTTTGAGAAGTAACTTTTGATACACACAAAAGACAACTTTTCGGTTCGATTCGTCTATTTAGTATATCAAATATCAAGTCGCAAACTCTGGCAACACTGCATGCCTGCAGCAATATTTCAACAGGACAATCCGACACTCACATAGCGAACAATGCGCAAATTATTTTCTTTATACATAACATTGCATTGCTGCAGTGGCCTTCTTGTTTTCCGTTGTTTAATGGATGATAAGGAAACAACTGGTTTAGCATACTGCACACTCTACTATAAAAGATAAACTTTGGAAGCGTGTGAAAGAAGTATGAAGTAATAAGGATGGATGGATGGATGGTTGGGTTTTACGTCGGACTAGTGCAGCGCAGATGGGCAATTAGCGATGGTCTGGAACAGACCCTGGAGATGGTCCAGAGACATGCCATCACAATTTTCATCCTCCATGGAAGGAATGGCTCTCCCGCTTCGGTGACTCAAATATCAAGTCGCAAACTCTGGCAACACTGCATGCCTGCAGCAATATTTCAACAGGACAATCCGACACTCACATAGCGCATAATGCGCAAATTATTTTCTTTATACATAACATTGCATTGCTGCAGTGGCCTTCTTATTTTCCATTGTTTAATGGATGATAAGAAAACAACTGGCTTAGCATACTGCACACTCTACTATAAAAGATAAACTTTGGAAGCGTGTGAAAGAAGTATGAAGTAATAAGGATGGATGGAGGGATGGTTGGGTTTTACGTCGTACTAGTGCAGCGCAGATAGGCAATTAGCGACGGTCTGGGACACACCCTGGAGATGGTCCGGATACATGCCATCACAATTTTCATCCTCCACGGAAGGAATTGCTCTCCCGCTTCGGTGACCCCAGAGGTATAATTTTTGAAGGGAACATGGAGAAAATTGCGGCCACGACAGATTTTACGTGTACCAGCTACCATTAGTGTACACGACGGTCTTTGGCCGGCTCGAGTACCGAACCCGCAATCTTCCAATTACGAGGTCGGCGCTCTACCGACTGGGCTACCGCGGCCCTTGAAGTAATAAGATATTAACACACCAAGACACTTCTTGATTGAATGATAACTAACTAACTGATAACTAGCACGATTGTGTGATAACTAGATAATATTTTTAACAAGGCAGAATATTAAAATAACCATAAAAAATGTTCCGTATAGACTGTATTATATCCAAATTTTGTGCGTCAGCTGATGCTATCCCACACTCCCCTATCCTTTTTCGATCACCCGATATCAGCAAACGAACAGCGATTACCTTGCCAGAAAATCGCAACGCAGATTCAATCTGATATTCTCTTCAAAATCTGGCAACAAGAAATAAGATGTTTGATCTCGCCAGTTGAGATTATGCAAGCTGGGAGCATGGATGCATATCTGATGATATATGAGTTTAGTCAGGAAGAGTTCGACGGCTAATTTGAGATTAGTTTCATTATATCTGATTCTCTTAAATTACCCCTATGTAAATATACCTCAAGGGAAATAAATATTTCTTGTGTTTACTTAAATTCTTCTCACTCTTTACAAATTTTGGGGGCTTGATGGCCGAGTGTCAATCGACTAATGTTATCCCATACTAAAACCCGAATAAACTACTACGTCAGAAACGCCAAAAAAACAATATTTGAGGTGCATACAGCTGTTTCGGTAGCCTTAAGCGTACCGTCTTCAGTGCAAAAGGAATTCTGAATCGGCACTGAAGACGGTACGCTTAAGGCTACCGAAACAGCTGTATGCACCTCAAACATTTTTCTTTGGCGTTTCTGACGTAGTAATTTATTCGGGTTTTAATATTCCTACGCCAAGTCTCCTGTTATTAATTGTTATCCCATCTTCCCCTGCCCTTTTTCGATCACCCAATATCAGCAGATGAACAGCGATTATTTTGTAGAAAATGACAACGCAGTTTCAATCTGAGATTCTCTTCAAAATATAGCAACAAGAAAAAAGATGTTTGATCCCGCTAGTTGAGATTACGCAAGCTGTGAGCATGGATGCATATCTCATGATATCTGAATTTAATCATGAAGATTTCGAAGGCTAGTTTGAGTTTAGTTTCATTAAATCTGATGGTCTTAAATTCCCATTATGTAAATACACCCCAAGGGAAATGAATATTTTTTTGTGTTTACTTAAAATCTTCGATCTCTTTGCATATATTATAATAAGTAGTTTCGTTTTCAAAAGGGATTTCGAATATTATTTTTAAAACATCGAATATGAGACCTTATCTGGAATGACCTTAACTTATAGAAAATATATCCAATTCCATATTTCACAATCCGTTTATAACTTAAATATGATTAAACATATGGATTTGTAATTTTCATTTACTTAATCGTATTAAGCTTAATGCAATTTAAATTGCAAAAATATACATAATTTATGGAAATTGGATTACGTAAAATCGGGTTTCTTTAAAAACCTTATTAGCAATATTTTAAAACTAATTCACAATACTTTATTGCCTGCATGCACTGCACTTTCAAACAAAAATAATTTAATCTAATTAAAAGAAAAACCGGAGATATTATTTTTTTTCTTTTTTTTTTTTTTTTTTTTTTTAATAATAAATGTGATTTACTAAGATGTAGGAAAACGTCATCGTTTCAAAAAATCACGCTGTATTATATTTTAACTTGATTAGGATAAAAATATGTTTTGATGTTAATAAAAGCGAAAATTTAAATATGTTTAATTATTCTGAACCCGTAGTCGTATTTGAATTTCGATAAATATATATGTCGATAAGAAATACAAATTATGATACATTTCCTTTTACGAGATATTTTCAACAACGTCGCATTCTTTTATATACACTCTACGAAAAACCTGAACATTAGAATTTTCTTTCCTATATCGGTTTTTGTTATATCATGTAAATTAGAAACTTGGGCAAAAAAGAAAAGGATGGGAAATTATATAAACACCAATTAAAAATGTCAATAAATTTAAATTCAGATAATTAGAGAATTTATTTCTTTATAGCAATTATGCTGATAAAAAAATTAAATAAATAAAATTCAGTCTTGAAAACGCATTTCAAAACATTGATTGATGATATATAAAATTTTTAATATTGTGAAATAAAAAATTTTAAAAGATATATTAAAACAGTATTGCTGATAGATTAGTCATAATTTAAAATAGAAAGGTATTTATTCAATTACGCTAGCATTGTTTTTCCTCAAAATTTTTGTTTGATTTTTTAGTACCTCTTCCGTATGAGATTTTACTTTCTTATATATTTAATTGAAAACGTATTGGATTCGTCAAGTGTTTATTTTTATTTCATTTATTTTTTTTAACTTCCGGTTTTCGATGGATTATACGTTTTGAGAGAACAAAAACACGTTTTAACCCTTTTTTAGAAAATGTCTACCTGTATGTGTGTGACAAAAATTTTGTAGTAACTCTATTTTAAGAACTAACGCACGGAATTTCACATATATTTACAAAAACTTGCAACTTGATATAACTTAACGTCTATCAACTTTTGGTTCTAAATCACTCGAAAGGTGGCGTTGCTATATATTTTCCAGAATTTTAATTTAGCAATATGGAACAGCATTTCATATAAAAGTGCACAATGAGAATTATTTAAGGCGAATCATTGTGAAATTAAAATGAATTATTTATAATAGTAATATTATACAAGAGCAAAAAAAAAAAAAAAAAAAAAAAAAAAAAAACGTACATATGGGACCATCACTCTTCCCCCAGAGCGTATAAGTTTTTAATATAAGTATATACCTATAAATCTCTACAATACCTTCAAAACGAAAGGTTGAAGTAAATATCTGTGAAATTTTAAAACAAAGGTATCGATTTTTTGCATTATAAAAAAAAGTATACCAATAAATATATATTTTCTCAGATGTCGTCTACAGTGCCCTAAATTGACTACCTTCTGACAGTTAGTACTATTCTTATCTGAGATGGAAATCATTTGCATTTATTAAAGAAATTTATTTTCATTCCTTTCATTTTCTTATAAGATATGGAGCTTTACGAACAATTATCATACTTTGAGAATGACATATTAAAATTTCTTTAATTTCTAAAGGCTCTATGTATAGAATTTTTTGGTAGGCAACAGAGTAATTACAAAAGTAAGCACACAAGAGTTCCAGAACGTGCACTTTGACAGACAAGTAAAAGGTTACAAGGGAATTACACGTTACAAATTACAAGGAAAAGGAATTAAACATGAAAATATTTCAAATATGTCATATTATTGAACTAGTTTCAAGAAAAAAAAATTGAAGTTAAAACAACTAATCAACTTAATGGTTTTAAACAAAATTCTCTTTATAACATTAAGTAAAGCGTTGCTAAGGCGTTTTTTATCGTTTCATAGTCTCACATAACGCATCGATGCCTGATACCAGACAAACTGAGAATCCACACCACGATTTTGTAATGAAGAGGTCAAAGTGGAAAGGCTTTAATATTGTATAAATATATTATACATTATAGTAAAATTTGGAGGCTATGTGTTATAACTGAGCCATTTTCAATTTCAGTGTAGAAATTTGTTTATTATTTATCCTCTATTTTTTGTAAGTTCACGTGCTGAACAATATGTCAAAGAAAAAAAGAGTTAAATGAATTTAATGCTTTTAATTTTTATGTAAAATATGAGCGCGTGCTATCTTCAAAATTTGTTAAAATGTAAAGATTATGTGATGCGTGTGGCATCCACAGTTTTGTTTTTTAATTCAAGAAATAGAATAGAATAAAGTTAGCAACGATGTTAGTTGCATTTTTTCATATAGTTTGAGTTTTTAATTTTAGTGAACTACTTTTTACCGTAGGAATAATTTTACTATGTTTAATGTTATAAGGAATTATTATACGAGCATAAGATATGCTACTTTAATAATTTTAAAGTGTAAATAAGTAGTATTGGCGTCCGCTTTTATACAGTTTAATTTAGTAAGAGGAAAGCTAGGAATTTGCGGTGCTTATTCCGTTGCTTTACACTATGTGTTGACAATGCTTTTTCATATAGGATGAAGTATGGCTATAGGATGATAAGGGATGATAATAGGATGGCTATGTGTTGACAATGTTTTTTCATATAGAATGAAGTGTGGTAATTGTAACCATGGTATAAATATAACAATGGGATAAATGTAACCATGGGATAAGTGTAACCCCAGTTTATAATTCAATAGGTAAGCTACACTTCAATCTAATAATTATCATATTTACTTCATTTTATTTTTAACTTTTATTTAATTAGGTCTATTTAATCTTAAAAAAACAAAAACAAATATGAAATAGTCATAATTTTAAAAACTTGTAAAAAAGCTTTTTATACCCTTTCCAAAGGAGAGCTTTTCTGAAAATTCGAAAGTTTGCCATTGCTGTGCTTGAAAAGTAAACCCTACATATTCTGGTAAAGAAACGAAATTTTAAGTATAAATTTTAAATAACTTCACATTTTTTCTACTGCTGAAGCATTTTGTTTTATCACCCATCGTTACTCTTACCCTATGAGTTCTGCGTGTCGGGAAAGAGTAACCAGAGTATTTACACTTCTCCTAAATACTTCAACTATATTGCTTATATGTATATATATATATATATATATATATATATATATATATATATATATATATATATATATATATATATATTTAAGTTTTCAGTTTTGTTTAATAATTTTCAATGGAAACTAGTATTCAGATCTTTTTCAAGGTTTTGTCCGAATGTTAAAATTTTAAGGTGTGAAGTACTTGTTGGAAGCTTATTGAAAAGTACGCAACTCTAAAACGAGTTGATACATTTTTAAAAACATCACATATATATTGAAAACAATTCACATATAATTTAAAAACAATTCATATATATATATATATATATATATTTTTTTTTCCTCTAAAGGAAAAATTTTTAAAATACAAAAACTTATATCATTTGAAAGGAAGTTAGTAGTAGTTTATGCCTTGATAGTTTAAGATGTGCAAATAAAAAAGAACCGAGCAAAATGTGGTCAAAATAGAACACCAAAACAATGTCACACTTCACCCTGTATGCATATAATACTCATAGACCCACTTCACCCTATATCCATACTCAATATGCATATAATGCTCAGATGACTTACCTTGAAATACATAGTTATATATTTAAAATTAAGTTGAAATATTATTTTTGTACCTTGTAAAAACCTTACAGTGAATATAAAATTAAATTTTGCCTTTTTTTTGGAAGTTTAATAAATAGAAGTTTATACCAATTTAAACTTTCTACTTAGTCGCTTTAAAATTTATCTTTAACAGTTTAACTCATTAAATTTCTTCAGAAATAATGGAAGCGAATATCTAGTTGTCAATAAATAAATGAGTGTACCTTTGATACACTTTTCTTTAAAGAAAAAGTAATGATGCATAAGCACAGTTCATATATTTTACGTGGAATAAATTTCTGCTTTAAAAACAAAACTTTGCTCTTTTCTCTCATTACATTCCCTTTGAAGTCTTGCTTAGAAAGAATTAAAAGAACTTTGTTGCAAAACAGTCACGCAAGCCCTTTTTATTAAGACTCAAAACAAGAAATATAAAAGTTATAATAAATCTTTGCTGAAAGTAAAAGAATTATTTAAAAACTTAATGTCTGGAGTTTAAACATATAGAGAAAAACATATTTCGCAAATTAAATGAAAAATTTTGTTTTACAGAAATAACAAATTATTTAGTGTGAATTGTGATAACTGCAACCTCGCCTTATAGCTTAACTGGATAGAAATTTAGAACCAATGAAAAAAGTTAGAAATAGTGCTTAAAAATGATAAAACGTTGATTACTAAGAATTAAGAACTAAGTAATTAGTTAATTTGAACAGTAGAAAACTGTTTCGATAACATTTAGCGTACCGTGTTCTGTGTACTGCAGACGGTGTGATAAATGCTACCGAAACAGCTTACTGTTATACAACTGTCTGCTATTTTTCTCTTCAGCGTTCAGAACGTTGAAGATTGTTTCTGGGTTTACGTATCTAGTGCCAATTCTACGTTTCTTTAGAGAGATAAATTGAGTAAAAAAAAAAATATTTTTACTTCCATTACCCGACTACCGTAGGTAATGGAAGTATTATATTAGGTCCGAAAATTCGATATCTAGTTTTCATCTGATTTACATGTTTTAAGGTCCCCTGAATCCAAAAAAGTACTTTTTGGCAATTGGTCAGTGTGTGTGTGTGTGTGTGTATGTGTGTGGAGCATCTTCTGATTATCATATCTCCGAAACTAATAATGATTAAACTAGGAAACTTCAGAATTGAGATATGTCTGATGTACAGATGAATTTTCCAAATTTTGGTGAAAATTGGAAAACCGGAAGTGGGACACTGGAAACCGGAAGTGGTACAGTATGTCTGAATCTCAAAAACGGCTCTAACTATTTTCTTCTAAGTTGCTATATAAACACTCTATTAGATGTCCTTTCGAATGATATAGTTGGTTAGTTCAGGAAAATTGATAGGCGTCCTGTCAATTTCAGGCCTCGAAAGTGAGTACCTTTAGAAACGTCTGCACGAATGTTTTTCAAACTTGCCATATTAACTGCCTTTTAAATATCCTTTTGTATGCAATTATTGTTTTCCGGTCATCAGTTGAGTATGCCAAGTTTTTTTTCAAAAGTCTGTATCTCAAAAACGGCTCTAATGATTTTCTTGAAAATTGTTACATAAATTCATTTTAGATATCCTTTCTCATGTATTATGTGGTTATTAAAGGAAAATTAACAGTCATTCTGATTAGGTAGATCAGTTTTAGATGTCGGAAATTAATGTTTTGAAAAATGCCTAAACCTATTTTTTTCTTCTTACTATTTTTAAATTCGCTACATATATCTATTTTATATATCTTTACACGTGTATAAGCTTTCTCTTACCAGAAAATTTTCAGGTGTCTAATTTGTTTAATTAGGTCAATTTTATGTATTCCGATCATATTTTCTCAAAAAAAAAAAAAAAATGCATATAATACTTGTAATAGTAAGTAATGGAATTCGTGTGGTTGTTTCACAACTAGATTTTTTTATTATTTAATTTCAAAAATGGAATGATTTAAAAAATAATTTTATTTAATTAATTTACTTTTATTAGCTGAATCAATTATAAATGATTTAAATATTAAAAACTATTTTGTTTAATATTTTTAAATAAATATTTTTATTAGGACATTAATTCAAATAAGTGTAATTAGATAACTGTACTTAATTTAAATAATTGTAAAAAAAATATCAAGTTCACAAAATGATAACATGAATCTGGACTTAATAGTCATCATATCTGTTTGATTAAACTTTTTTTGTTTTATTTAGTCTTAGCGCGTCAAATCAAATGTGAAATTGTAAAAGTTTTCGAATTTCTTAAAATTGTTTACAATTCCTTCTCCGTTGGAGTATCTTCCTCAATATTCGAAATTTTATAATTGCTGCATCTGTGAAGTAAACGCCACAGTTTTGTGGAAGAAAATTTAGCTTTACATGCAGATTTTGAATACAAATTCAGGTTTTATCTTTTTTTTTTTTTTTTGTCTGCCGTGGTTAAACTTACCCAAGGTATTTGTATGTTGGGCTAGAGTAACCAAGGTTTTAACGCATGTTCCAAAGATGTCCACTGCAGAACTTAGACTTTTAGACTTTGATTTTTCAATTATATCTTTAGTTTTTAATAATATTTAATATACTTTTTTTTTTTTTTTAGTGTAACCAGAAATAACGTTCGTCCCAAACGCGGCAACTGCAGCAATTAGATTTCTCTACTTTGATTTTTCAATTCTCTCAATTAAATTTTTATGAAATCTAATATGCTTATATATATATTTTTTTTTTTTTTTTAGATTTTGTTGCAGTTAAAAAATGTTTTTCAAGACGACTCTTCCAGTGAATGCTGAAGTCTCCTGAGGGAACAAGTCTTGGATTTCCAGTAAATCGTAAGTGCGCTACCAGTACATGAAGGCGATTCTGCACGCCAAGCGAACATCGTTCAGAGGAGTTATGTCTAAGACTGTTTGCACCGACCGACCAGTCTGATGTAAGAGATTTTAAAGCAAAGGTAGAAGAGAGACGCTAGTTTAATTGGTCCTCTTAACTTGAGTAGTAACATCCACCCCTGTAGATTCTGGGTGGAAGAAGGTAGCTTTTTCCAACATCACTTCTAACAGCTGATAAAGTCTCGCTGATCATAGTCATTAGCACTGACGAGATTAATTTGTTTAGCATTAGGCATATGGAATTGGCAGTAGATTGTCTGACAACTTAGTAACGCACCTTCTTCAGTCTAGAATTCGTCCATAATAGACAAGAGTGACACTAATAATAGTTACTCTCCTTGTACAACAATTTTACCAACACTTTTGCTTTCCATATAAAAGGAAACGTGTGGAATCTGTCTATATTCTCAAGGAAGGTAAAGGAATGTTTCTTACCCAGGTCCCTTCCGTTCGATTTGCCTGCTTTTCCTCCTCCGGACAATCACTGACAAAATGTGCGCAGTGCGTTTTATAACTGATCTGGAGGCCAGCGGGGTACCTGGCGAAAAACAATATTGTTTCCGCTGAAACCTAGGGGTAATCTATGCACTTTTTTACATAATTGCAGATTCAAAGAAAGACTGCTGCCACACATATCTGCTGAATCTTGACATCAACTGAACTTTCAATTGTATTAAGTGTGTTGGCATCCTTAGGGTCTTCAAGAAGCACGATGTCCAGCCTGATATTCTAAGTCAGATCGATTCGTTTCTCAGGGACATATCAGTATTCTTGAATGCTGGGGAACACAGCTGTAAAGCCGTGTCCCCAGAGGATCGTGCCTAGTACTAACTATTTGGTTTGTGCTAACGAATAACTTCAGGTCAGTATCAGACCGATGATCTATTCCCAATTTACCGATGATCTATTCCCAAAAAATCGGAAAAAGTGATCTACAATTTGTAATAATTTGAAATTCAGTCTTGTCTATGATTCACAACTGGGCGACAGAGTGCAGTTTAGAGTTCAGCTATGAGAAATTCAACTGCACTGTAGTACACGCAATAGTAAAAATTATCAACAAGCCGGTCTCGATCACACAGTTGAGTGGATTAAAAAGTGGCATTTTATTGACAAATCAGAAACTTTGACGTTGTTTTTGATTCGAATAAAAATTAGATGTCACACCTAGATCGCGTCAAGGAGAAAGAAACTAAGATCCGGTTCAAACTGAGGCTTTTAGAAAGAGCCAACTGGAGTGCGAAAACTAAGTTTTGGAATGCAGTTTAGCTGGATGTCACTAAAATAGAACACTGTACAAGGTAATTGTGTGCACAGAAACCATGTTAATCTCTAAAATATGGCAAAATATGTACAGCGAGGTTTCCTATTTTGCGTTACCAATAGCTAATGTCCTATGTGAGAAGACGCTCTGAATGTCCAGTCAGAGGTACCATCGCTGCACTTAGATTCAGAGTCAAAGAATGCTTACGGCCTAAAACAATGGGAAAAAAGTGTTGAAGGCACTATTCTCCAGAAACGATAGAGAACTGGGGGTTTAACACAAGAGAAGAAAAAATCCAGAGAATCAGCAGGTCTATAGATCTTAGGGCAGAGACAATATCTAGTTTATATGCAAATGGATAAAAAATGCATTCAGGCAGAGTAGACTACCCGTTATTGGAGATCTCCGAAGAGGATATCTTTGTGGAGTGCCAGTTCTGACTTACAGATCTCAGCACCGTTTTTTAAACCCAAATCCGTGCGACCAAGGTGGCAATCTCGTAATCGAAGGCTCAAATTCCCTGAGCGCAGGGCTCAGGTAAATGAATGTCTATTCAGACTCCCGATTAGTGCTCTAAAAATTTACAGACTGGTGCCTAGGAACATGGCTATAGCTGAGGGTAAAAAACTGGTAAAATGAAGTGGATTAAGAATTGCAATGCATTGGCCCGTGCATGTCAGTGTTTTAAAAAGTAAGTTGATTGCACGCAAGGCAGGGAACTAAGAAATATGATATAGACCTTTCCGTCCGACTTACGCACCACGTACTTTTAAAGTGAAAATTATGGAACATTGCAAAATGTTTCTCTGCTACGAGTGTTTATACGCATGAAGCTTTTCCCGAAAAAAAGTACTCAGGTAGACTTCTTCCAGAGACTTTAAGAAGAATTCTTTGTTAACCAGATCCTCACAGAGTTGCAATGCATGGCTCATTAAGTGTCCACCAGCAACATGTCTTTCAGAAAAATCGTTTTAGTAGATTTTACGTCACATTTGTGCTACGGTATGGGCACTTGGATATGGTCTGAAACTCACCTTATAGGGTGGTTCGGAGACATGGCTTTGCAATTTTTATCGTCCACGGAGTGGATGCTTCTCCGCTACGGAAATTTCAAGAACTATTATTTTGGGAGAAAAAGAATGTTCATGTAAATGCAGCTAGAATATATATATATATATATATATATATCAAGCAATTCTGCATCAGAGTGGTTAAAACACTCCGGCCATAGCCTTATGTAGATATTCCAGTATGCAACAGTTCAAAATAATTGGCACATTTTATTAATACTGAAAAAACCGATATTTACTTTTTTGATGAGCTAAAAACAGATGTACTACAACGGAAGCACAAATGAAAGATAAATGTTTTTCTTATAGGCGATTGCCCAATCCGGAAATATTTGCTACCTTGCGCCGGTGGCTGTGATAAGTGGAATCGTTTCTGATTTCTGCAATGCGTTTGCATTTCATTTTATGTCATGTATTCAACGATAAAAAAATTTTGCTTTGTGTGTAATACCAGTGCTCAAAACGATCTTTTTTTATCTTTTTATAATCTTTTTTGAATTATTTTGTATGTATATAGATTCCTAAAGATTTTTTTCCCCAAGAGCGATAAACTGCCAGACCAAAAATTGAACTAGGGTCATTTTCAGTAAAAATAACTGACCAGGTGATCTAACTTTGCTATCGGCATGTTAGTCTATGTACCGAGGTATTTTTCATTGCTTTAATCATATTTCTATCTTGAAAATTTTAAAACTTTTACCTGTTTCAGGTTCGTCTTATAATAAATACCAAAGGAACTATTATTATTTTTTAGCCTATCTATAAAAGACATGATGGTTTAAAAAAGAAAACCTACCTGCTCTAACCTGGACATCTCGACTGCCGATGGTACCAACGCTGTTTGTGGCTTCACATCTGTACACGGATGCATGGACGTCTGCTCTGTAGTCTTCTGCGGAAAACGGAGAGAACACTAACGAGCCATCGTGTCGCGTGTGCCTTAATCCCGGAAGGTCCCGAACGACCTCTCCGTCGAGTTTTACCCAAGACACTACAGGCCGTGGGCGCCCATCTGCACTGCACGATATAACTGTTCCACTGGAGTTCGAAAACTCCACACGGGGAGGAGGTTCATGGGTGAAAAACGGTCCTTGGTTAATATTATCATTCGCAAACACTGAAAAAGACAATTAAAGTGGATTAAGAACAGCATGAAACTATAAGATATAGTTTTATAAATAATAAAATATCATCAGAAACTAATAAAGAAAGAAAATTTGTGTGGTTCTCATACCTTATAAAACAGTTTTAACTTTGCTTACTGGATTCATTTCTTAATATTTATTAGAATTTATCTAATCAAATAACCAATCGCGCTGCTCTGCAAAACAATTTTTATTTCGAGATCTGGTACCATTCTTGCCTATTCTTATGTAAAGAGACCTCCTGAATCTGAAAATTACTCCCATTTTGCCCAGTCACCCACCGTTTTCTAGATACACCACCCCCCTCCCTCAATTTCTTTCCCTGTTCGATAATTTTAAGACCATGAATTTCATTTGAAGAATGAAAATTATTTCATTTAACACCTAAAAGCAAAAATATATAAAGTTTAAAAAATAACATTAATAACAGATTAAAAAATATATAAGATATGTAATGCACAATTTCAGTGGCAAATCCCCCCCCCCCCCCACCAAAAAAAAAAAAAAAAAAAAAAAAAAAAATCCCTTGTCGCAAATGCCCATGTTTTAGATTTTCCCAACTCTGTAGCACTTCAGAAGATATTTAACGGTTAAAAAAAATCCTCCCTCCTTCCTAAAATTCAAATTTATAGCCATAAAATCACAGAAAAATGCTAACAATAGGGGCCATTCCTAAAACACGGTGGGTAGTAGGCAAAATGGGCGTAATATTCGGGTTCAGGATGTCATTTTACTTAAACATAGGCTGAAATGGTGTCAGAGGCAATTTGCATGCCGTACAGTGTTATCTAATTTATCTAATCAAAGTTCTGCTTCCTTAAAATGGATCTTGTTTGAGAAAGAAGTCTCACAAAAATAATCTTTACAGTTCTACTTAATATATATATATATATATATATATATGTATATATTCTTAAACAAGAGTAAATAATGAAATTTTTTTTAGAAAAATAAAATGAAATGCAAAAGAGTTCTTATTTACATTCTGAAACTGAAATAAAAATTCTGAAGTATTGTATAATAGTTAGTATAGATGGAAATGCAAAATTATAAAAATATATCAAGAAGAGAATTTGTTCTATAATGAAACCCTGAACTTAATTTTTAATAATATTTTGAAAAAAATTCCTGAATTTTATTTGGAGAAAAAAATCGTCATTTTTCGCCAATCTTTCAGTTAGAAAATTAATGGTGTTTCTAGCGCAAACAGAAATTAATATCTCTACATATTTTCTATACAAAGGGATATAAATTTGAAATAATTCATTGCTTTGTCATTTTTTTACTTGTTATTTTTTAAATATAGGTTGAACTGCTTATTAGGTGGATTCCTTGTAGAAAATCTACCTATTGCAATGGTCCTCATGACACGTCTTCTCTAAAATGTCTTCATATCTTCACCGATCATGATCCCTAGAACCCCAAACCACCCTTGGTTCAAGTATATATACAACATATATATATATATATATATAAGATAAATTTTAAGTATAAGATTGAATAAAACTTGAATTTTTAAATATAGAACTAGAACAGCATATTTATAAACCTATGCGCAAATGCAGCGAAAGGAAATATAAAACTATAATAAATAAGCAAAATTACCAAGGACAAATGAAATTTAATCCTAAAACACATGAGGACCTTCTTCCGGGGAGCTCCCCCATGTAGGGAATGAAATATGAGAAGTTTCTGATCCAAAAAAAAAAAAAAAAAAAAAAAAAAAAAAAATACGTTTCTAGCCCACAACTTCTCATAGATGGAAGCAAGACTATACCGCAAACGAATTTAATTAATAAAAAACAAAAAAAGCAATTAAATTCATAAATAAAGTACCAAAGTAAATACATCAAAATAAAATACAAGAATATAAATAAATACATACATACTTGGACAAACTTATATAGTCAGTAGAATGAGGAAAATTGAAACCCCCCCCCCCCATCTTAAACATAGAGCCCGTTTCAGCTGGTACGGGCACTTACCAGCTATTAAATGTCCCACGAAATAGACGAAAAAACCTTAGGTAAGATTGCAATCAAGAAGATTGAAATGTTTATTGAGTAGAAGAAAAGTATAGCGGTTGACATATAATATGTTTTTGAGATTTTCCAGAGCTAAATTCAGGTCTAAATGGTTATTGCAAATCATTTTAATTCATTTAAATTGTGTGAACATAATATTTTTTTTTTTAATTTTATGACTTATGCGGGAGAACCAATTCTTTAAATTACAAACTTTAAAGTTAAAATCTTGCCTTTTATCATAAATTCCAATAAACCCGTTTTTATCTATTTTTTTTATTTTTAAATCCAGGAAAGAAATTTTACCTTCAGAGTCAGTACGGTTTAAGATAAGGTTGAAAGGATAGATTTCAGTTTAAACGAATTGGTTCTTCTGTATAAGTCATAGAGTTTAAAAAAATTTTATGGTCACCCAAATTAATAGAATTAAAATGATTTGCAATAACCATTTAGACCTGAATTTAGCTCTGGAAAATCTCAAAAACATATTAACTGTCAACCACTAACCTGTTTTTCTACTCAATAAACATTTCAATCTTCTTGATGACAATCTTACTTAAGGTTTTTTCGTCCATTTCGGGCAACATTTAAGAGCTGGTAAGTGGTCCTACCAGCTGAAACGGGCTCCATGTTTAAGATAGGGGGGATTTCAATTTTCCTCATTCTACTGATTATTCAAGTTTGTCCAAATATGTATGTATTTATTTATATTCTTGTATTATTTATATTCATGTATTTTATTTTCTTGTATTTACTTTGGTACTTTATTTATGAATTTAATTGCTTTTCACGCTTTGTACTAATTAAATTCGTTTGCTGCGTGGTCTTGCTTCCATCTATGAGACGTTGGGGGTTAAAAACGTACGTTTTTGGCTAGATATCCAACGTTTCGTCAGAAACCTCTCATATTTCATTCCCTACATGGGGGAGCACCCCTGATGTTTTGGGATTAATTTTCATTTATCCTTGGTAATTTTCCTTATATATACATATATAACGCTTTTTCCCATGTTAAGTTGTGAACAAGATAACTGGAGTAATTTTTATTTAAATTTAACCAGCTCCGAATATGCTGTCAGGACAGTAAAAGTCTCGGTCGAGTTCGTTGATGGGGTATCCAGATCAATGGGGGTGGAAATTGTGTGTGTGGGGGGGGGGGGACTGCAAATCAGGCGAATTACCGCTTTACCCTAAATAATAATTTTTCTATTTAAAATTTTTTGATAGCTTCAATTGCTTAAAAGTTACAATTTAAAAAGTGATTTTTTGTCAATTAGGAGAAAGCGGACTTCTATAGCTTTAATTGCTTAAATTTATAATCTGGTGCTTACGTCACGTGAAGACGATAATAAAATAGATCACTGAAATTATAAAAAAACATGGTAACAGCTTTAATTAATCATTTAAAAATATGAAATTAAAATAATATGTTAGTCATAAAAAAAATATATATATATATTGTTTGTAGTGAATAGTTTAGAACGCCGGTTCAGACAAGAATTTAAAATTTACAATTGAAATTGAGAGTAATACGTTACAGCTTCCTTTGAATTTTTATCTTGTGGAAACAGGATATTGATCTTTGAAGAGATATGAGATTTTCGCGTGGGAAGAAAGTATAATGACGCCAAAACTGCCATTCTCCATCGCAATGCTCGTAAAATTTTGTCGTCAAATAACGAATTTCGCCGCCAAGTCAAAAGTTTCGTTGTCAACTATTAAATTGTACCGCCAAATAACAAATTTCATTGCTAAGTCGTAAGTTTTGTCACCAAAATCTCGCCAAATCATACAATTCACTAAATTGGCAACAATTAACATTCAAATTTAGTGGTGTTCAAATTTTCCAATGTTAACTAATGTTAATGTTAATGTTAACGTTAATGATCCTTGTAGGACATAACATAGGTTTTGTAGTTGAAAATTAAATTTCTTGAAAACAGATTAGCAACGTAAATAATGCAGTGTGTGGGAACAAAGCCATAGGCTAAGTATGTGTTAATGCATATGTAATATTTCTTTACTTTTGTAACATTATCGTAAAGGAACTACGTTTGCCTTTAAGCTTGTCGAAAAGGCTTCTTTTTTTTTTTTAGACTAATGATCAATATATTATTCATCTTATCTTACTACCTTTTTTGTCGATATGGGTATATTAATAAGTTATATCTGTTTGCTTGTATGTCTATATTAATATGTTATATTTATCTATATTTTGTTTGTACATTGGAAATAAGAGGGTGTTGCATTGATTTTTAAAGCATATTTTGTACTCTGGCCATAAGCCTGGCGGGGTGCCCTTATGCAGAATTCTTCTGAGCTTTTCCCTCGAGTTTTTAAAAATATACGTAAAATTTCCGAATTTTTTTTATTTTTTGCTTCTCATAGACAAACACCATTACGTTCAAACGAGGAATAATGGCAAAATTTAATCACAATTGTATGCCTTACGGAGCAATGCCTCTTTTCTATCGAACTTATGTATATATATGTATATATATATTTAATGGAAAACGGTGTATATATATAGATAGATAGATAATCAGAACGTACAGTAGAAATATAATATTATCAGCACATACAGTTGGAATTTAAAGAGGATTTAATATAATTATTTAACAAATTAATATGATCAAAAACAAAGATCACCCAAATCAAAAGAAAAAAGAAATAATACCCAGAAATCTTGCTAATTAAGTGATAAAAGTAGTCCGAAATGATCATGAAATTGTGAAACACTGAATGATAATAGTAATAATGGTATTAATACTAATACTAATAATACAGCATAAAATATACATATTGCAGCAATAAAATGATGTATTTCAAAAAAAGTATTTAACAAATTAAAATGATCAAAAACAAAGATCACCCAAATCAAACCAAAAAAAAAAAAATAATTATACCCAGAAATCTTGCTAATTAAGTGATAAAAGTAGTCCGAAATGATCATGAAATTGTGAAACACTGAATGATAATAGTAATAATGGTATTAATACTAATACTAATAATACAGCATAAAATATACATATTGCAGCAATAAAATGATGTATTTCAAAAATAGTATTTAACAAATTAATATGATCAAAAACAAAGACCACCCAAATCAAACCAAAAAAAGAATAATAATAATAATACCCAGAAATCTTGCTAATTAAGTGATAAAAGTAGTCCGAAATGATCATGAAATTGTGAAACACTGAATGATAATAGTAATAATGGTATTAATACTAATACTAATAATACAGCATAAAATATACATATTACAGCAATAAAATGATGTATTTCAAAAATAGTATTTAACAAATTAATATAATCAAAAACAAAGACCACCCAAATCAAACAAAACAAAAAAAATAATAATAATAATACCTAGAAATCTTGCTAATTAAGTGATAAAAGTAGTCCGAAATGATCATGAAATTGTGAAACACTGAATGATAATAGTAATAATGGTATTAATACTAATACTAATAATACAGCATAAAATATACATATTGCAGCAATAAAATGATGTATTTCAAAAATAGTATTTAACAAATTAATATGATCAAAAACAAATATCACCCAAATCAACCAAAAAAAAAAATAATAATAATACCCAGAAATCTTGCTAATTAAGTGATAAAAGTAGTCCGAAATGATCATGAAATTGTGAAACACTGAATGATAATAGTAATAATGGTATTAATACTAATACTAATAATACAGCATAAAATATACATATTGCAGCAATAAAATGAGGTATTTAAAAAATAGTATTTAACAAATTAATATGATCAAAAACAAAGATCACCCAAATCAAACCAAAAAGGAAATAATACCCAGAAATCTTGATAATTAAGTGATAAAAGTAGTCCGAAATGATCATGAAATTGTGAAACACTGAATGATAATAGTAATAATGGTATTAATACTAATACTAATAATACAGCATAAAATATACATATTGCAGCAATAAAATGATGTATTTCAAAAATAGTATTTAACAAATTAATATGATCAAAAACAAATATCACCCAAATCAACCAAAAAAAAAATAATAATAATACCAGAAATCTTGCTAATTAAGTGATAAAAGTAGTCCGAAATGATCATGAAATTGTGAAACACTGAATGATAATAGTAATAATGGTATTAATACTAATACTAATAATACAGCATAAAATATACATATTGCAGCAATAAAATGATGTATTTAAAAAATAGTATTTAACAAATTAATATGATAAAAAACAAAGATCACCCAAATCAAACCAAAAAAGAAATAATACCCAGAAATCTTGCTAATTAAGTGATAAAAGTAGTCCAAAATGATCATGAAATTGTGAAACACTGAATGATAATAGTAATAATGGTATTAATACTAATACTAATAATACAGCATAAAATATACATATTGCAGCAATAAAATGATGTATATCAAAAATTGTATTTAACAAATTAATATGATCAAAAACAAAGATCACCCAAATCAAACCAAAAAAGAAATAATACCCAGAAATCTTGCTAATTAAGTGATAAAAGTAGTCCGAAATGATCATGAAATTGTGAAACACTGAATGATAATAGTATTAATGGTATTAATACTAATACTAATAATACAGCATAAAATATACATATTGCAGCAATAAAATGATGTATTTCAAAAATAGTATTTAACAAATTAATATGATCAAAAACAAAGACCACCCAAATCAAACCAAAAAAAAAATAATAATAATACCCAGAAATCTTGCTAATTAAGTGATAAAAGTAGTCCGAAATGATCATGAAATTGTGAAACACTGAATGATAATAGTAATAATGGTATTAATACTAATACTAATAATACAGCATAAAATATACATATTGCAGCAATAAAATGATGTATTTAAAAAATAGTATTTAACAAATTAATATGATCAAAAACAAAGACCACCCAAATCAAACCAAAAAAAAAATAATACCCAGAAATCTTGCTAATTAAGTGATAAAAGTAGTCCGAAATGATCATGAAATTGTGAAACACTGAATGATAATAGTAATAATGGTATTAATACTAATACTAATAATACAGCATAAAATATACATATTGCAGCAATAAAATGATGTATTTCAAAAATAGTATTTAACAAATTAATATGATCAAAAACAATGATCACCCATATCAAACCAAAAAAAAAATAATAATGCCCAGAAATCTTGCTAATTAAGTGATAAAAGTAGTCCGAAATGATCATGAAATTGTGAAACACTGAATGATAATAGTAATAATGGTATTAATACTAATTCTAATAATACAGCATAAAATATACATATTGCAGCAATAAAATGATGTATTTCAAAAATAGTATTTAACAAATTAATATGATCAAAAACAATGATCACCCAAATCAAACCAAAAAAAAAAAATAATAATACCCAGAAATCTTGCTAATTAAGTGATAAAAGTAGTCCGAAATGATCATGAAATTGTGAAACACTGAATGATAATAGTAATAATGGTATTAATACTAATACTAATAATACAGCATAAAATATACATATTGTAGCAATAAAATGATGTATTTCAAAAATAGTATTTAACAAATTAATATGATCAAAAACAAAGATCACCCAAATCAAACCAAAAAAGAAATAATACCCAGAAATCTTGCTAATTAAGTGATAAAAGTAGTCCGAAATGATCATGAAATTGTGAAACACTGAATGATAATAGTAATAATGGTATTAATACTAATACTAATAATACAGCATAAAATATACATATTGCAGCAATAAAATGATGTATTTCAAAAATAGTATTTAACAAATTAATATGATCAAAAACAAAGATCACCCAAATCAAACCAAAAAAGAAATAATACCCAGAAATCTTCCTAATTAAGTGATAAAAGTAGTCCGAAATGATCATGAAATTGTGAAACACTGAATGATAATAGTAATAATGGTATTAATACTAATACTAATAATGCAGCATAAAGTATGCATATTGCAAAATAAAATAATGAATTTCATTTTTTTTTTTTTTTTTTTTTGAAATTTAAAAATCTGCATAAGTAATAGCAAACATTGTGGATACACATTATGATATAAAAATACAAACAAAAACAAAAAACTTCATTTCCAATTTCAGCGCTATATGCAGCATTTACTTTAGAAATGGTAGAAATATAGATGAGCAGAACATACAGTAGAAATATAATATTTTTAGCACATACAGTTGGAATTTAAAGAGGATTTAATATCAGTATTTAACCAATTAATATGATCAAAAACAAAGACCACCCAATTTAAACCAAAAAACAAATAACACCCAGAAATCTTTCTAATTAAGTGATAAAAGTAGTCCGAAATGATCATGAAATTGTGAAACACTGAATGATAATAGTAATAATGATATTAATAATTATACTAATATATGTACATATATACAGACATACATATAATTTTAATAAAAACGGTAACTGACTGAAATATTATGTGTAATTAAAAAAAAAAAAAGACATAATTTGAAAAGAAAATGTCTTTTCAAATTGAAAAGAAAAAGTCTTTTTCTTCAGTGCGACCAAACCATTGCCATTATGCTGTGCCTCATTAGTAAAACATTTATTTAGCAGTATTTTTACTTTCTCTTAGAATAAGGTTCCATAAGGTAGAAAAAGTATTGTTTTTGGATCAAATTTTCGAACGCGAGTTTTTGTTATATTTACACGTTATGAGGTCTCCTGAATACGAAAATCATGTTTCTAGCGAATGGTCTGTGTGTCTGTTATCAGCATATCCCTAGAACAAATAGTAGCAGAAATTTCAAACTTGGTATTCTAAATGTGTATCATATAAGGATGCCACACTAAAATTTCGTTAAGATCAAGCAAATGGTTCGTGTACAGGGACACACAAAAGTATTGAAATGCATTACGTCTATGGGGGAAATTGCAGGTAAGTAGAGTTCAACATCTAGAGACTGCACAAAACCAAATTAAACGAATATATTTTTTTGTAATAGAGATAGTCAACAGGGAAAAAAATGTGTATTTAGGAGCCTCGCCTCCTCCCCCCTGGGGGGAGTTCCCGCTCGAGGAGAGTAAATTTTCATGATAGGTATCTTTCAAAAGAGTTTGCCAATACCTTTGAAACGAATGGTTGAACCATCGATCTACGATAATTTAAAACAAAGTTATCGATTTTTTTTTTACTTTTAACGAAAAAAAACTTAGAGAAAAAGTCTTTTTTTTTTTTTTTTTTTTTTTTTTTTTTTTTTTATGTTGTGAATAAAATGGACTTTTTTTGGATTTTTGGTGTTACACTACTTCTCTAATATGGAAATCGTCTGCATTATAATAAAAGATATTTTTTTTTTAAATAATAATTTGAATAAATTATTTATTAAAAACAGAATTATAACCGAATTAAATTCTATATAAATGTAGGTGCATTAATGAAACGGGGGTTGAAGTGCGCGGTAGCCCCCTCACACAGAACTAATTATCATATAAAACTCTTCCGAAAGCTAATTTGAATTGTTTAACATAGGTTTACATAGCAGTACTTCTTATCTTACCTCTTAATCTCCAACCTGTATTTATAGTATTAAATTTCAGGGTAAGAGAAAGTCGTGTGAGTGTCACACCAGATTATTTATTAATATTATAGAGTAAAAATCATATTTAAATGATAAAAACTTGAGAGAGTACTTAGAGAACTGAAAAAATATTAAAGTGTAAAACTTTTTGTTTGTACTTTTCAAAATTTAAACTGATAAAGTGATAAAAGTTATTAATGAGTCTGAGTTTATTTTAAATTTGTAGACTTTTTTGTACAGATAATATGTAACGAATGTAGTTTCTTAGTAAATGTACTGCCCATTAATAAAAAAATAAATAAAATAAACAGCTTACTTGAAACTTTAAAAGATTTACAATTTATCTTCTAATTTTCTTTTTATTTCAAGTTCATATTATATTGTACTGAAAAAAATGTAGGAAACTTATTTTTATTTATTTTTTCATGGTGGAGTTATTATTAATTTTTTAATTTAAACGGAAAAATCATTATACATGCTTTACAAATAATACTGCAAGATAATCGACACGACATCACATAACGTCAGGAAATAAAGTCGGCAGCAAAATTACTGAAGCACACATCCACATTTTAATATATATATATATATATATACCGGGTGGCTGCAATTAAGATTCCCCTATAAACAGTATACTACAGCGCAAACGGGTGAACGGAATGCAAAGAAATTTGGTATATAGACAATACACGAGATGCGTTCACGGAATTTAAAACAAGTTCCAAAACGTCCGCCAGAGGGCGCCTTTTCCGGAAAACATTAAATATAACAATTTAACACAATAAACGACCAAAACGGAATGCAGAAAGAATATTAACAATTATTGACTAGTTTCTAGTCACCTTATCATCGAACCACATTAAGTAAAGGTAAGGAAAATAAAATAACAGTACGCTGTTTGAGGAAAAAAAAAAACTGTTTTGCATAAAGCTTCCTCTTCTTCGCAAGCATGAAAATATCGACATTTTTTTTCCCAGAACTGACAGCTTTTCCTGGTTTTACATTTTATTACTCATAATTCTTGTTCTGGATTGTTAATATTGTTTCTGTATTCCGTTTTGGTCGTTTATTGTGTTAAATTTAATGTTTTTCCGGAAAAAGCGCCCTCTGGTGAATAATTTTGAACTATTATTTTCTTTTCGAAATTCCATGAGCACATCTTGTGTATAGTCTATATACCAAATTTCGTTGCATTCCGTTCACCGGTTTGTGTCGTAGGATGCTGTTTATAGGGGAAGTTTAATTATATCCACCCTGTATATATTTTGCTTGGTTGCTAATTTTTATCAATAAGGTAAAGACATAGGTCTTGACTCGACAAACATTTACTTAACAAAACAGTATTTGTTGCACATCTTTTAAGTAAGAATTATTGCTATTACTTCAATAATTTCGTTGCCGACTTTAATTGGAGAACAACCAAATGGTCGAAAAGATATAAGGAAAACCATTAGTGTTGCTTAAAAAAATGATCAGAATCCAACGGCCGAGTGGGTGTTTGCTGAGTTGACATGCAGCGTTTCCTGACAAACTCAGAGGAGGAGTCGTTTAGACAAAAAATATTGAAACATGGGCATTCGGACGAAGTTTATGCAGTGATTATTTGCTGTTAATGCATGAGGTATAAATATTTTTTTACACGCCGAAAATTTCCGGATAATTTATCAAGATTTTTTAAAAAAATTAATAAAACGTTGCAATCGAAATTGTCCATTTTTTTATGGAAGGATAGCGTATTTTAAAACTAATCCCACTTCGACATGGTAGAAATAATCTTCATAAGGCACAATTATATAAAATTGTGTTCTACTGTCATGTCACATGCTAAATTCTATGTAACTTTGGAATTTTTCATAGAATACTACAGAGTGTCGGCCAATTTCTTAAATGAAGTAATAAAGGGTATCACATTAGAAATGGTTTCACGTTTAAAAAATGGTCTCACATTATTAAGGTTATTCATTCTTGAGATCTTTAGTTAGTCTACATAGATTAATTAACTAACTAACTTGCAAACGAACTTAACTTATAGCGATATTGTGCTTCTTTTCATTCCGCACACTTTAAAATATGAAGAAACGTCACTTTCCAAAAGAATTTTTTTAAGTACACAAAGCTTTTTATACATATAAATTGCAATTTAAAGTAAATATTCATTTCTGTAAAAAAAAAAAAAAAAAAAAAAAAAAAAAAAAAAAGTCAAGGAAATAATACTTTAAATTTTTTTGTAATATGGTTTTGGAAATCATATAGTTATTTTTTTTTCCTTTTCAATATTGCGCTCATTTAGTTTCAAACATGAATAAGATGTTTACCCTAATTCAAAATATCATCTTAAAATTAATTCCAACGTGCATTTACTGAATTGTTTCATGTTGCATTGAAACTAATACTAATTTTGATTAGCTAACTTTATTCAAGAACTAAGTCATTAATGTGAAAATTTTGATTACTTTCTTTCTATTAAAGTTCAATATAGTTATGAAATTTAATGAGCAAATATTTTTTTCTGTATAGTTAATTACAAAAAAAGTCTTTCATTCTCATTAAAGTTCAAGTTTCATTTAAAAAATACATATTAGTTTCATTTAAATCTATTTAGTATCTCATTATCTGAAATCCAGAATAATTTAAGAAAAATTCAAACTATTCATTAAGAGAAAGATTCAATGGTTAAAACGAAATTTAATTAACAGCGAACTCTTCATATCTTTGGGAAATATTGGACTTTTTTTTTTTTCATATTTTGAGAGCACATTTTCTTTCAATCTGTAATTTTGTATAGTCTCTAATTGTACAAACATTATGAAATATAAATTTTCTGTTTTGCATCAAATTAAAATGAACAGTTTATAAATGATTTACAAAACAAAAAAAATACGTAAGGTATTGTATATGTTTCATAACACTTCATTTGCGACCTGAGATGATAATTATATCCATTTAAGGAAAATTGTGTTATTTTTATCCAAATCATAAAGTTTTTTTTTTTTCTTATGCCCTATATAACATTGAAAATAAAATAAAATATAAAAGTATAATATTAAAATTATAACTTTGTAAGATATTTTTTTTATTATTTTGTCTTACCTATATAAGTTAAAGAAAAATAGATTTTGAAATGAATTGTCAAGGCTGAATTCGATCTGTAATTGAATATTTTAATGTCCCCTTAATCTAAAAAATAAAGTAAGTCCATGTGTTAGTGTGTATGATTTCCTATCTGCGTATCGTTATCAAATAACTCAAATATTACTTGAAACATTTTACATAGATCAGACAAATGGAGGGAAAATACAATGGTATATTTTAACAGATTTAGACTGCAGTACACATAATAAAAGTAATATCTCTATAAATATCTCTATATGAGGTGCAATTTCATAATAAAAGTAACATATATTTTTTTATTTACAGAAAATCATATTTAATATAGCTTATGGCGTTTAAAGTATTTTTCAATTGTTTACAGGGCCGCACAAAGATTTTGGATGTCTGATTTCGGCTATGGATGGATCGGTAGTGGGTGATAGTGCTGAGATCTTTTTAGCCTAATTTAAGTACACTATTTGTATGTATAAAATATACAGACTGCATAAAAGAGAATTAATGGGAGTCGAATACACTATTTGTTTTAACTTGTGATAGATAGAAATACTCTATTAAATTATAAAATGGACAGAAAAACGCAAAAGATTTTCAACTTCGCCGCATTGTTTAAATAACGTCACATAAATTTAAATAAAATTACAATTATATTTTTTCTAAACGCGCTACAAATCTTGAACTGAGATGGGGCCCAGGGCAGTAAAGCCCCTAACCTCTTCCCTTAATAAGCTTGATCAGTTGATGGCAGTGGATTAAAAATTCGAAATCAAATAAATAACTGGATTTAGGAACCCATAGCTTTCCTCTCTAAGTATATTACAGCTCTACCCTGTATTAGTATTGTAATTATACATATATATGCAGATATTCAGTCATGATAGCTATTAAGTAAATAATTGCTTGGAAGATTTGACTCTGTTAGACAACAAAGGACGTTAAATAAAAATATTTAGTACTAAAAATTCTATTATATTACAGGAGAAGAGAAAATAGAGTGAGTCCCCAGCTTACTTTTATATACATTTTACACCAATCAGCTTTAAACAAAAGATAAATAAATAAATAAATAAAATAAAATATAAATAAATAAATAAATAAATACAATAAAAAAATCTGATGGATGCTAATAGTTCTACATTAATTATTAATGTTTAAAAATTGAATAACTCTTATAAATAAAAGAAAATATTTTTGTAATAATAAAGTTTTTTCTTTTAGCAAAGTTCAGATTTTCAAATTTTCAATTTTCATTTTTATGCAAGTACATCATTTTGAGGAGAAGTATATTCTATCTAATGATTGCTTCAGATAAATATAACAGCAAGAGAGGTTTGAAAAATCACATGTCACTATCACTCGTCCATTTGATCTAAACTTTTAATAAATAAATAATTTTAAAAATTAAAACATATGACATTGCTTTTAAGTAAAATTCTCTTCCAATTTGGTTTTTTTTTAATTATTTGGTTAATCCGTAAGCATATTTAATACATATATATATATATATATATATATATATATATATATATAAGTTTCTTCTTTTCTAAACATTATAAATTATTCATTCCTGAATAAAAAGACAGAGCTTTTGCAATAAAATCTACCCTCCACCCCAAGCCCTCAAAAAAAAAAAAAAAAAAAAAAAAAAATGCAATTCTAAAATGTTTTTAAAAAAGGAATAAAAAGTTTTTGAAGAGAAAGCTAGAAATTCTAAAACTGAATCTGTCAAGAAACGCAGATTTCTTCTCCCACTTCTACGTCTATAATACAAGATTCTCTTTTTTCCAGTCAGCGTCAGCAAATTGAACAGCTCTTTGAAATGGAAGAAAGGATCTTCCGTACGTCACATTTTCACAATTGTAATTCTAACAAATGTTTTCCATAAAAAAGTATTTTTTGATAGTTTTAAAAAACGGGGGTTAGTAAAATGAGCCTTTTTATTCGGCTCTTTTTTTTTTTTTTTAACTTTATGTATAATTTATGATAAATAATTCCTCAGTTAATAAATCAGTTTTTGTTTAACATTACGCAGAATAAAACACAAACAGTTTTCAATATTTGTTTTAACAGTATTTGAAGCACGAATTGTATTTCGTTAAATCAAAGTCCATATGTCATTAAAAATATGGCCAACAGAAAATTGCACTATATTGGTTCCAGAAAATGTAAAAAGTCTGATAATCACAGTATTTTTGCGCTTTAAAACGCCCTAACAAAGACAGACTTTTTTAGAATACACCTGTCGGTGAACAACGATTTGTATGATATATGTTACTGAAAATATAGTACGAAATTCCCCAAAAGAATTTATTTTGATAGAACGTGACAAACTGAAGAAAAAGAAATATACTACCCCTTCTAGAATGAATAAGTAGTCATTTTATGAATCCTTAAACTAGAAATATAGATTTACAAGCTGTACGTATAAGGTAAAGAAATAACCTGGGTAGACGAAATGATCGAGAGTTTATAGTCTGTACTTTTCTAGTCGTGAAACGATGTTATAAATATTATGACCCTTTGGTATTGAGAGAAATTCTTGCTTGCTTTCCTGGAATTAGGTTTACAAATCAAGATTATAGTTGCCCGTCTCTTGAGTTTTTTTTATTCACATATATTTTAAAATATGTTTGACCACGATAATACAGGAAAACGATCTAGAATTCTAATAGAGATTTTTAGAACTGCCTAGCAAAAGGCTCTAGAATTTACAAGAATGACATAAAACTATAGACACAATATATTTTTTAGATGTCTGTCATACAATTTTCTTTCTGTTTCTTATAAACTAAGAGGCAGAACAAAAACAAAAACGAAAAAAAAAATGCATTTGAATAATTTTATTTTTCCTTTCAAAAACCGCCAATTTTTCACTCAAATTTTAGAGCTGTAACAAATAGTGATTTTATCAGATATCTAATATCTGTAACTTTATTGCATATAAGATACGAATATGTGATATATGGCAAAATTACTATCCCTTTCCTCCCTATTCTCAAACGATTAAATTTTGCCTCTTTTTTAAAAAAAGGGGAAATAAATTTATTTAACAGTATTTTTTTTTTTTTTTTTTTTTTTTTGTGTGTGTGTGTGTGTGTTTGTGTGTGTGCATTAGTGTACACTGGTGATTGCAAAATTTTGGAATATTCTGTCTAATAAGTGGCGCTTATATTATTCAATTTCCTTATTTACTTGAAAATCAATACCTTATATTTTTTTGTGTTTAAGTGTATCAAATTTAATATGTGAGATTTGTATTAAAAAATCTATTACAAATAAGTTGCGGTGCTCATTGGCCGATAGGTAGTGATATTTAGACATACATTAACTTAATAGTTATAGTTCAGATTCTATAAAATAAAACCATACGAAATTTAATATAAAAAATGTAAGAAAAAAAAAAAAAAAAAAAACTTGCTGATTAAATTTTGTTGCGTATCACTAGTAAGACCTCCTGCTAAATCTATGTAATATCTTTCTTATTTTTAAACTACCGTTTTTCATTATTAATATCTTGTGGATGTAGCCGCAAAAAACCTCACACATATCATAGATATTACGCAAAACTATACTATTTTTATTTTGACGGATATCACTCGAGAAGTGGCGCTGTATTATTTATTATCTCTGATATTCCACACTCTAAAAAAATTTAGTAAAACTTGAAAAGTTGATCGTTAAATTAAACCGCTAACTACCTTCTTTGCAAAAAGAAGAATGTCCTGTAAATTTATCTTCCATATAAATAAAGAGAAGTGTCTGTATGTCTGCGATCTGGTACTCACACTAGTGATCGCAAAGCTAAAAATCGTAGCAGAGTGGTACCTGCGACCCTGTATGTGTGTACCTCACCAATATTTTTTCGAATTTCGTATTCGATTTTTTTTTTCTTTTTAATCTACTTTTGATTTTAAATGTTGACTTCTAAGTTTTATTTTCTTTTAAAGTTTATTTTTTCATTGTAATCGTCTGCGTATGTTAGAAACGGATATTATGCTATTTATTTTTTATTTATTTAATTCATTCATTTAATAGCAAAATCTTTTTTTTTTTTTTTTTTTTTTTTTTTTCGTTTTTTAATTTATTATATTTACTGAAAATCAAATGGTAATACAGAAAAAAAATGTTATATTTATGTATAATTTTTATAGAAAAACAACTTTGTATTTTTAAATTTTGAAATGAATTCATTTCAAATAAAAATATCCCCACCACCACCACCTATTTTTTTTTATTTTTTTATTTAAAGTATTTTTCCAAAAAAAAAAAAAAAAAATAAAAAAAAAAAAAAAGTAGTACATAGTAGAAAAGATTAAACGGATTAAAATTTAGGTTAAATTAGTTTTTTTTTTTTTATTTATATAATTCCTTTTCAACGAAAATTTGTCAATAACGAAAATTTGGTAATATAATAATTCCTTTTCAACGAAAATTTGGTAATATAGTGTAAAGAGCGAGGGCTATAAAAAACATGGTTAAAAACTAAAATAATTAATGGACGCTGAGATACAGTTTAAAATCATAGTTCTTAAATAATAGGAGATCCACCTGTCATTAATAAATACTTGAAGTGCTCTAGAAAGACTTTCTAGAGTGGGAATTTGAGCCTGAAGCAGTACGGGCGGAAAAAGATTTGTCATAGGTAATGGGTTCTCGAATTAAGGTTTAGAGCGATTTCAATTTAGGTATTTTATTTATTTATTTTAATTAGATTTTATTTATAATGTGATATAAGAAATAAATAGTGATTCAATTCTTTTGAAAATTCATTTAATTATAGTGACCAGCGAAGCGGGCGTAACTTGCTAGTTTGTAATAAATTGTTGTAAAATTCGAAATGTTGACTGTTTATTAAAAATTCACTGAGTGTAGTTTTCGCTTTTTTATCTTTAAAAAAAAAAGAGTACAAATTTAACAATTGTGACTTTTCTGAATATGAAAACGAAATAAAAAATGAATAAAAAATAAATAAAAACGCACTAGGTAATGAACAATTGTCGAAAATAATCTCCCGGTAGAATAACAGCCTGATATTACTCTACGGTTTTGGCATCCGGAAATGTATTCTAAGCTTTTCAGAGAATTTATGTTGATTAAAATATAATGCACGAAGCCGTTATGTAGCACTGTCATAACGTTACATAGAAGAAAGTTTTGTGAAGGTCACTGCATATTACGAGCTCAAAGTTACTAAAAACATGAATAATTAATAAATATAACAATGAAATATGAATAAATAAATATGACAATATTTTTGAAAATAAATGCTAACTGAACTATACTAAAAATACCAATATTTTTAAACTCATCTTCTTCCTTTTGATATGCATTAATTAAAGTTATATAAAGAAAGAAACCCTCGAGTGACTTTATTTTTATCGAGAACCTGATTTATCAAACATAAATCGTGCGATTAAAGCAAATTTCTAAAACATACGTTTTTCTTCTTTTAAATCTGTAATAACTATTTCTGTAATCACTATCTGTAGCAACTAAATTTATTATAATAATATTTTTGATATCAACCAAACTCTGAAGGTCTTTACTGAATAAATTGAAACAAGTAATGAAAATCATGTGTTTCAACAGATTATAAAATATTTTCCAATTATGATAGCCTGTTATTCAATGTTAAATGTGTTTAAAATTCAGTGTAATTTACCTAAGAAATAACATCTTAAAGTATAAATTTCTTATTTTAACTTCTAATACCTCTAAGATAGAAAAAGCATTGCATTTGGGCCTACTTTTCAAAACTGAATTTTGCTATATTTACAATATTGGGGTCTACATAAATTCCCGTTTAAAGCGGTTTGTCTGTGTTTCTGTTATCAGCATACCTCAAAAACAAATAAGAGCAGAAAATTCCTTCTATGTTTGTATCGAAATAGAGGCCATTTGAAATATTTATTAAAATCGAACAAAAGGTTTGTGCATAGGGACATTCAAAAATATTTAAATACATTGCATGTATACACACGCACAAAACATTCTGATTTATTAGTGCTATAATTGGAAATAATCCAAATATCCTTTTTCTTTTTTCGTTATTTTTAAGCACATTGTTTGTTATATATTAATTTATAGATAGTATAAAGGGATACTCAAAAATTGCCCAAAATGTTTTAGAGAACAGCGGGGTTGTCAATTCTAGAAATTTTGTTAAATAACTTTAATTAATAATAATTGCTTGTCCTTTGCGTCTCCCTCACACTCATATCTTTTTCAAATAAAACTGTTTTTACAGTTTGAAATGTTGAATCACAGATTCAGTTGGAAAACTTTACAGCAAGGTGGGCAAAAGCCGTCTATTTTTAAAAGAATTTATCTTTTACATTTATATCTAACTATCTCTCTCTCTCTCTCTCTATATATATATATATATATATGCACATAAGAATAAACAATTAACTACTTTTCAATGATATATATGTTAAGTCTTCTGATCAGTGTTAGACAAGTTATTGTATAAACATAAGTTACAAACTAGTTACTGTCTACTTGTTACTCAAACGGAAATATCGTTTTTTATATCACAAGTTAATAACAAAATAATTACGTGTCCCTAAGTCACAATGCTGAATTAAAAATTTATATAACAAAATACATATTTATTCTCCTTGCATAACGAAACCTTTCGCCCTTTTCTGTAAAAAAGGTATCCGATGAGTAAATGTCACAAAACATGTTTTCCGTTCAATAACATTAGATTCATTTCTGTCAAGGAAAAAGATATAGCATGACCTTAAAATAAACTTAAAATTCTAAAAACAGATCTAAGAAAAAATGTGAACTTTATCTTCTTACTTTATTTTATTTTGAGGGGGCGCTGAATGGGAAATGCCTTTTTCATTTTTATGTTTGCAACAGCAAATTTAACATTCTTTTGATATAAAAAATTCTTCCTCGAAAAGTCAAACTTTCTCACTTTTATTTTAACAAGGACTGTATAAAGATCACTTTACAAGAAAATTGCCTTCTGTGATACAAACAAATAAAAATTTTAGTATCTTTTTGCGTCTCGAATATATACTACGTGAGAAGAGTATTGCATTCATAAAAAAAAAATCAAAATCTTAGATTTCAGTGTATAAATATAAATTTAGAAATATTTCAAATACATTTTCCTTTCTTTTTATGGCAATAGTTGTAAACGTGTTAGTGAGCGCGATAGCATCTATAAATGGTTAATATGATTAAGCTCAAACTGTGTGGTATATTAATGGTCACCGTCGTACAATTTTTTCAGATGTTAACGGATTAGAGTAATAGTTATTTTAATGTGGTACATAGAGGAATTCTTAAGTCTCATAGTAAATGGACTCAAATTACTGGAAGTGTGTTTTAGTATTCTGTAATTATTTAAAATGGTAAAAACTAATACAATTTATATCATTTTAGTAAAATATGACATTCTGATAAGAGATGTTCATATCATATTTAGTTATTAAATGAACACAGGAAGGAATTTACTCAGATAGTGTACTTATAGTTGATATAGTAAATTTCAAAGTTCTGCAAAATCTACAATAGCCTGCTTAAAATTACTAATTTTCAGGGAGTTTTTTTCTTTTTTTATTTTTTCTGCGGTGTTTTGTGCATTTCTAATGTGTTTTGATATGCTGAATTCAGAAACACTTGTCTTTTCTCCCTATCACATAAGGATTTTTCACAAAGTAAGGTTGAAGATTGGACAAATTCACACAGAGGCTATAACACATTTGAAACTAATTATGTATAAATTATATTAAAATAGACTATTTTTTACGCATCTTTTAAATGTATTTCTTTGTATCGGAACTTAGTCTAGAGCTTTTTTTCTCGTGCACGGCTTCAGGATGCTGAGAGTTAAGGATTTTCTATGCAGCAACCAATGATAATCTGCTACCGTATTAACACTCCATCGTCCCTGATACCTCCTCTGCATTTCTTTGATGTCTTACTGAAATAGCTCTGCTTGTTCTTCATATCTGATCTTAGTCTAGAGCTTTTTCTCTTGTGCACGGCTTCAGGATACTGAGAGGTATGGATTTTCTATGCAACATCCAATAATAATCTGCTACCATATTAACACTCCATCATCCCTGATACCTCCTCTACATTTCTTTGGTGTGTTACTGAAATAGCTCTCCTTGGTCTTCATATCGGAAATTAGACTCTTGTGCACGGCTTCAGGATGTTGAGAGGTAAGGATTTTCTATGCAGCAACCAACAATAATCTGCTACCATATTAATACTTCATCGTCCCTGATACCTCCTCTACATTTCTTTGATGTCTTATTGAAATAGCTTTCCTTGTTCTTCATTCACATCACCTAGATTTGAGCTTTTAGAAAGTGGAGCTTTCTTCCCGAAAATTCTCTTCTTTGTCAAAACTGTACTTTATAATTTTCGATTATTTTTTCTTAATTAGCATCCAAAAGTGCACCACTAAAAAAAAAAAAAAAAAAAAAAATCATCGCTGATTTGTGTTATGTAATAGAGGATAAATTTACATACTGAAATTTTGAGACAAAGTAATGATTACTGGAAGTTACTCGCTCACCATGCTCACTTTTACAGAGATGAATAAAAGAATTTGAATGCATTTTTATAAACGTAATATTGCATGTGATATTCTGCATTTGAATTGATGTTGCAGAAATGTGTTAGAGGTGAAAGATAAATAAGACCGTTCGAGAGTGAGAACTACAGATGTTGACTTAGGCGATTTGGTGACAAATTTTGCTGCTTAGTAACCACATTTGAAGAAACTGATGGTTTAGGATCTAGAAGTTTTATCTTTAATACCGATCGAATTTCCAGAACTTTCCGGAGTAAGCTAAACGTATCTCATGCCTAATTATTCCTGACCCTCACCAAACCCTTACCGAAATTATGAAAAAAAAAAACCTCTGCCGAATGAGCTGAGTTTATATTCGTAACTGAGTCTCTGAGTTTATAATCGTAATTTGAGGTGTGCGATATATCCCTAAAAGAAACTTTCATAAGCTGTTTGTCACAGTTCCTGAACAAGCGATATTCCTACTCTGCAAGGTATGGAATATTGTTTGTTTGACTTTGATTGAATGAATGACAGTTGTATTGGATTTTTCAAAAATTATCGAAAAATATAATACATTTATAGGCTAGAATAACTTGCTTTCTTATTTACGATATATTTTCTATAACTAAAGAAGTAGACACTTTCCTAATAACACGAACTAAAGAAGACAATTCAAAAAGAAAGAAATTAAATACGCATCAAATGTGATGAAAATCTCTTACTTGTTAACAGACATTCATATAAAGACAAAGTTTTTCATACTGATTAAAATTCCACAAGCTTTTTAGAATAACTCACTAAATTTCGACTTTTTTTTTTTATTATTATTATTATTCACGTGTAAAATATTTCATAAATACTTCGAGCAGATAAATTTCTTAAAATATTTGAAAGTATAAAGAAAATATTATACCTCATATATTTCAGCAAAAGTTTTGTCCTGAAGAGGAAAAGAGGGCCGTAAAGAATTAAACAAAAGCCAAAATGTTTTGGATCACCCTGTAAAAAGTAATGCTTGAAATGCGTTTTGGCTGAAGCGTGTTATTATGAGGATTTTTCTAATTATCTATACAAATTTTTATGATGCTACCACATATATTCATGGAGATATAACTTTTTGTTATTTTTATTGTTTAAATTGCAAAAAAGGCCACTATTTTAGTTAGAAAACATCGGGTATTAGACCTAGTGGAAAGCCATTTTTTTTTTTTTTTTAACTTGGCATTAGACACAGCATACTGCAGTCAGACTGCAAAAATGTCAAATAATTTATGAAATATGAGCCTTTCTACTAAATAGGGTTTAACTGCTTATGCGCAAGCTTTAAAAAAATCCATTTACATAATTCAATAGTATTGAGATACTTGTATGAAAGCTCCAAACAAATATCGTGTAAATTCAGAGAGATAGAAAGAACAGAATTTCAGTTCCTTTCAAAATAAAAACTAAACTATAGTGGATTTTACTTACATATTTATTTTGATTTAATCAATGCCCAAAGGTTTTTTTCTGATTGTAAATATATATTGATAAAACCTCCTATCATCTTCCTCTTTTTTGAGAAGAACTGAAATTCTGTTCAGTTCCTCATAAATGTTTTGAATTTACACGATATTTGTTTCGGGTTTTTCCAATTAGTAGCTCATTTTTTTTTTTTTTTTTTTTTTTTTTTTTTTGTTATTAAATTATACAAATGAGAGGTTTTTTTTTCTTACCATGCGCATGCGTAGTTAAAAAATATTTAGTAAAAATGCTCTTACTTCATGAGATATTTAACATTTTTGCTTTCTGGTTGCAATATGTTGTGTCTAATTTTGTACGCCAAGTTTCTTAAAAAGGACTTTTCACTGGATCTAATACTTTTTTTTTCTATTTTTCTTAGATAAACAGTTATGAATATATGTGTATATTCATAAAACTTTACACGTATAATTCGAAGAATTCTCATAATCACTTATACAGCCGAAACGTATTTCATGCATTATTTTTTGCCGGGTAATCCAAAACATTTTCATGTATGTTTTATTTTTTACTGGTCCTCTTTTCCTCTGTAGGACAAAATATTTGCTGAAATATACGATATATAACATACTCTTTATACACACAAAGTTTCACGATAATCTTTAATGATTTTTTCTAGATATTTGACAAAACATCTTTCCGAATGTTTCCAAATACTTTGAGACATAACGTGATTTTCTGATTAGAGTATGATTGGATTTATTATTATTATTATTATTATTATTGTGAGTTTTTAACCTATTTTCAAAAAAGAAGAAGGCTGTAAACTATCATTTATAGATTTTCACAGGGACACAACGAAAATTTATCATTATGATGTACGGACTCAAATTACTTGAAGGGCAATAGCGTTAAACTAAACAACATACTATATGAAGAAAAGTACTCATACACCCTCTTATAATTTTCTCTTTTGCGTATCTAACGATTTCTCTTACTTTAATTTATTTATGTCACTCCAGATTTTTCTTTTTACAATACTAATTTTCTCGTTGCGCATGCCTTTTTATATAAAATACAGATCCACAGAATGTGTGTATATATATATATATATATAGATAGATAGATAGATACATGTATATATATATTTAATATTGCCTTAAATACTTAATCATAAATTATTATAAATTTAAATTAACGTTAAAACATAAGTGAATTCTTAGTTTCGAAAAATTAGCAAGTCCTGCCGACTTGAGACAACATTGTGAGGTTTAGCCAGCTTTACCATATGTACTCTCCCTCTAGTTTGCCAAAACTAAGAAAAGACCATGGTTTTAGAAAATTAAAAATATCAAAAGAAATAAAATGAACATAACAATAACAGTTTTAACTGAAATATAAAACTAAACCTCCTTAAGTTTTTTTAAAAATCAAAACAATAATCCCTTTGGGATTGGACATAATGCAGTCGTAAAATACTCTGCTGACAGTATTGTGAACCCAGCCAATGTTTGTGTGCGATCATGTTTCTTTCTGAGCGTGTGCTCGCGTAAGGCGTTGACGTAGGCAATGATGATCCAGACTCAGCTAGGAGTTAGCGGTAGAAACGCTGTTGATGGTTGGTTGGTTGATTTTTATGGCTCAAGATCCAGAAAGGAATATGCTGTGACAATCGTGCTGAACACAGTGAAACACAAATTATAAATTTTAGAAATTTCAGTCATATATTATTAGTATTAGTATTCTTATTCTTATTCTTATTTTTATTATTGAATTTTGGATTTTTTGAGATTTTATATTACAATAATCAAGTAATATAGTACTTCCAGAATTTATTTAAATATATTAAACAGCAAAACCAGTAACGATTGACAGTACATATATAAAATGTTTTTTGACATCTGTTAAAATGTACAAGTTATAAAATGAATTAGTTTTTTTTTTTTTTTTCAAATAAAATAATAGTCTGTTTTTACTGATATTTTTATTGTTCTAAATTACCAGGTACTTTAAATAAATGACTTTTAATTTAAGAAAACGCTTTTAGTTTTAGTTTTATAATTTATTCTTATTTTAATCATGGGGGCACACTATATGCAAAACAACTACAAATTTTCAAATTGTTACTAAAGTTTTCATTTCAAACCTTTTCATTATGTATATAACATTTATTTAAGTGTATATTTATATAGAGTTGCGTACAAACGATTCTGATAAAATTTCATTAAAAGATTCATGCAATCGAAATCCTCTAACATTAATTGTAGCAATGTCAAGATATGTAATGGATCACCACGTGCAGTTAAGGTATAATGGAGAAGGAGGAATTGGAAAGAGGGAATATTCCAAAAGTAACACTGCCATTAAGTAATTGAAACGAGGGCTTATTCGGGACATATTTCGTATCCTAATGGCCAGAATGATAATTACTTCTCAGGGATAATTTATATTTTCACGTAAAATGGATATGGTTTCTATTTGAATGTCTTCTATTAAACTATGGATTTCCAGCAATAACTGATATTTGTAACAATCTATAGTAATTACTTCTACCAAACTAATTATAATGTTCTTAAAATTAATTCGTAAATTATCGTTATCAATTAAATAGATTAATGATAGTAATAAACGCTAAAACTATATATTTTAGGAACTAGAAGGCAGTGTCTCCTCGAACAGCCGTTTGGTTATGCATTGATGACAATATGCAAAAATTTTGAATGACTCTGAAAACGCATACTGCCGTTTTATTTATTTATTTATTTATTTATTGATGCTGTATATGCTACAGTTTTGTTTTCCTTTTTGGTCATTTTAGCAAGCTTAAAGTATCTGTTTAATATTACTTATAACTAGTATTGTGTAAGAAGTATATTTCCCTTCATTTTAATAATCTCAAGTACCGGTTGATCCAAAAATCACAGAAAAAATAAAAATTATAAATTAAAAAAGTATTGACCATAGCACTTTTCAGTTTCATTAAAATGCGCTGAAAAGCATAGAATGTATATATATAAATTGGGTATGCTAACCTGCATATCTTTTGATACCTGCTAGTACTACATAGTTATTAATAGCTGTGTTCCCAACTGCTGAGGAGATTGGCACAGCATAATTAAATTTTCTGGCTTAAATAGTTTAACTTTAACCAATTTTCTTGTTTATTAACATTGTTTAATAATTTTTCTTGTTGCTTATTACATTTCACTTTCATGTCATCACTTATCATTATTTAAATATATTATTGTTATACAATTTTGTGCTGCTTTAAGCGCCTTTTTTATACAAATTATTTTTTGTCATTTATATTGAATTTAATTTATTTGAATATTCATTTTAATATAGCTGCTTTAGCGCTTATTTTGAATATTTTTTCTTCATCATACATGTTGTTAATGTTGTATTTTGTTTAAAAAAAATTCTTGTTGTTTAGCAATTAGGTAAAGTACCTACAAAAATTTACTCTAAATTAGCTAATATGAAATATATAAAGTGAAATAATAAGAAATGTAAGACTTGTGTTGTTGCTAAGGCTCATAGTGAGGTGCTGCCACCTGGTTTTATTGGTTTTTGTAAATTTAGCAATATTATTTACAGAATTAGATGTTTAGATTGTTTTCAGAGTTCTATTGGTCAAACTTCAAATGAATTACATTTTAGAATTAACAACCACAGGTCACCAATAAATAAATCAAAATTCTCCTCTTTTGAACTTTCACATTTTAAATCACATTTATTTGATAATATTAAAATTGAAATTTTAGACCATGTTACTGATGATAATGAAACACTTTTTAAAGGAAATGAAAATATATTTTGAAATTTAGAACTTTATATCCTTATGGCTTAAATACAAAACTCAATAATCTAAATGTAAACAATATTTCTAATGTATATAATTTATTTTATGAAGTAAATAATTCAATTTCAATTAAAAGAGGCAAGAGGGGTTCTCATGTTAATAGTAAAAAATTGAATGACATCTTCCCTTTATTTTGGCTAAATGTACAGAAAAAATTATTTACAGACATTTCAAATGTTTATAAATTAATTGTAGAATTGCACAACCTGCGGCCCGGGGGCCACATGCGGCCCACTATCCATCAATTTGCGGCCCGCGGAAGGACAGATATTTTAGCATGCATTAGTCATCAGTAAGAGAAAAAATGAAAAAGAAAGAAAAAATATTTTATTTATTGCATTTGTAAAACTGACATTAATAAAAACTTTTTGTTGTTGTCGTTGTTTGTGGAGAGTGTGTGTGTGGGTGGGAGGGGGGGGGGTCGGTTTATACACACATTTCTGTTTGAGAGTTAAGTTTTCCATTCCATTTCTCAACAATGTAACCCACAGTATGTTCCTTCATTTTTTATTGGAAAAGTCATGGAATAATCTGTTGGTAAGTGATCATTATGTACCTGAGAAGATTAAAAACTGAAAAATGTAACAATTAGTAAGTAAAAGCTCTCCCCCCCCCCTTATTTTTTTAAATCTTTCTCTTATGTGTGTTAAAATTAATGATGAAGAAACATAAATTTATAATAGTAATTACTTTCTATTAAAAAACTTCAAATGCGCAATTAGTCGAATTTATTTCTATCCGGAGACATAAAAAAGAAATACGAGTCCGGTTGGTTTTTATTATTTTGTAAAATTGATAAAAACACCGACCGTGGCCATCATTTATGATTTATGAAGCAGCAAACTGAAATGGGGCAGCGGCTAAAAGAATGTGTAGATAAAATGAAGATTTTCAGTGGTCGTGCAAATACTTTGGTTACATTTGCAAAAATATAAGATATATCACAGATTTTCAGCAGTACATTCAGTTGCAAATGGCAACTATTATGATAATTTAGCTGATTGCTAACGGTAACGTAACACGTAACTACAGATGTTATCAACAAGAGGCATGTAGGAGGCTGAGGCTGATTTTCTAATTTGTCTAAAGGGTTGCTCTCTTTATAGTTTAGCAACCAAATCCTCACTAAATTCATTAAGACTTTTGCAGACCATATTCTTCCTGTTATGCCAGAACAGGAAGGTGACACAATACATTGTTTAAAATTCATGTGGAAAATGACAATTAAAACCCTGAGAAGCTTTTTCACATATAGATCTCGCCAGTGTGATCTAATACCTCAAAGCGGTATTTTCATACCCACTTACCTACACTAAACCTGCTTGTTTTGGTACCCTCTGTCTGTCTTTATATTTGTGCTAGGTGTTTTTGAGAATTCCAATATAACCTTTTTTCCCCCCTTTCTCTGCAAAGCAATACATTTTATTTATACTTTTTTTTTTGTATTATATATATATGGATATATGTATTTAATTCTTTTGCTTACTATTCAATAACTTTATGTTTATTACACCTTGAGATTCACTTAACTCGCTGATTGAAAATTTTTTATAAATTATTTTTTATATATATTTTAGGAAACACACACATACATACATATATAGATATATATATGTTATACATTAAATAAATTACCGAGTAAACCTAATTTCAGCCATATTTTGTTACAGGAGAGTAAAATATTAATAGAAAACGCGATTTTTTCGAATATGAGAATTAATCAAATCGATTTTTCATTTCAAAACACCATCAACATGAAACTTTTGTGAAAATCGTTATAATTGTTTCTAAGTAAACCCAATATCTGCCATATATTAATAACCGGCGGAAAAAGGGTTAACAGCAAATGAAAGTTTTCCTAAAATTGAGGATAAGTCTAATTCATTTTTCATCTCAACTTCTAACCTCAATTGTACATCAAAATCGTTATATCAATTTAAAAGTAAAGTAATTTTTTGCCATATTTTGTGACCAACACAAATGAGGATAAAAGCGAATCCCAATTTTTAAAACGACAAGAATAAGTCTAAACTTTTTTTTTTTTTTTTTAACACCAAAAATCTTTTAACCCCCATTTTATCATAAAAATCGTTATATTCATTTTCGCGAAAACACAATTTCTGTCACATTTTGGAAACGGCAGTTAAAAGATAACAGTAAACATTAATTTTCCTGAATATAAATATACGACTAATTGATTTTTAACCTCAGTCAACCCTTAAACACAAACTTCCATCAAAACCCTTATATCCTTTTCCGAGTAAACCAAATTTGTGACATATTTTGCAATCGCTTAAAGGGTTAACAATGAATGCAAATTATCCTGAAGATGAAGATATGTCTAACAGATTTTATACTCCTAAAAAAAATGATCTCAAATTCTCACGAAAATTAATAATTCCATTTCCCAGTACACCATATGTCTGATATAATTTTCAACTACCTGATAAAGGGTTAACAGTAAGCGGGAACTTTCTGAACTTTAGGTTAAGTCAAATCGTTGTAGCACCTTGAGAAACATTCACACCCAAATCAAAATTCTTCTGTCTATTTCCAAACAAACAATATTTCTATCATATAGTGCAACCGGCAAACAAAGTGTAAACATCGAACGCGAATTTTCAGAACATGAAGATAAGTCCAGCCAATTTGGCATCCCAAATAACGCATAACTCGAAAATCTCTTTAAAATCGTTATATCCATTTCCGAGTAAACCCAATTTATACCATATGGTAAACGCGGAGAATATAGGGTTGTGACATCGAAGGCGAATTTTCCTAAAGATGAGGGTAGGTTCAATCTATATTGCGACCCAAAAAATACTTAACCCAATCTTTTATTAAAAATTTTATATCCATTTTACTTAAACTCAATTTCTGTCATCACCCACGAAAAAATTGTTATCATGGAACACGAATTTTTCTTAAGATTAGATAATGTCCAATTGATTTAGCAAGCTCAAAAAGCATTTATTACCAAACTTTCATCAAAATCATGATATTTATTTCCGAGTAATTCCAATTTTTACCATATATTGCAACTGACCGATAAAGGGTTAACATCCAAAGCAAATTTTCCTGAAGCTGAGTATAGGTCGAATCGATTTACAACCAAAAAACATTTAACCCCACACTTTCTTCAAAATCTTTATCTAGTTACATCTCTACCTTAAAAATTATCCACCTGAGAGGCAGTTGAATGAATTTCATGTCAAAGCTGGTCAATGCGTTCTTGTATTGTCATGTGTCCTTGCGACTTGTCACAAATAATGCTTTTTTATGTTGCGTCTCTTTTCTTGCCGAAGTGCGATTAGTTTTTGATTAATGCTGGCAAGAGTCAAAACTGTAATTTTTAACCGTAGCCAACAGTTGCTAAGTAGAACCTGAAGCGCTCTTTTTCTAGAGACCCTACATTAAGGGTCATAATATTATGACCCTTTATAAACTTAATAATAATATTAAACTGTATATGAAAGGTTTTAATACAGGATCTCTACCTTTCCCTGTTCCAGACCATTACTACAACTTGTTTCTTCATTGTGCAAATGCCCCTTGAATATGGTGACTGCAATAAACTCCTGCTCAATGACGCCTACAGAGCTTTCCACCTAAAAATATTAATTACAACTCGCACTCAATTTTTTTTCTTAGAAACTAACTGCCTTCAGCAACAACCTGGTTCGCAACCTCTAAAAACTCTAATCGTAGGTACGCACCTATAGCACCTTTAACTCGACGTATTTCTATAAATAATTTTGATTCTTGTAAAAAATGTCAGGTTGTTTGGCTCTAGTAAAAATATTCGTTAAAAAAAAAATAATCTTTACCAAATAAAATATACAGACACGACATTATTTCATTATTTAAAACATGAAAATCTGACATTGACAGATTTTAATTTAGTGCCAGAGGCCTACTGCTAAACTTGTTAATATCGACAAATTCTTCTTTAGTTAATTCGTGACGATCTAAATTCCATGGTAAAGTTTTCATTAAATCAAACCAATGTGTTTCAGCTGCAGATACTGTAACAAATAACGTTGGAAGTCCAAACTGTCTTATAGCAGCAAAACAACCTTTTTTGCTCTTTTTCCCAATGAGGGGGAGGTGTGCCTTGGGGGGGACTCATGTCAAAGGTGTGCCTTGGGGGGGACTCATGTCAAAGTTGTACCTTGGGGGGGACTCATGTCAAAGTTGGGCCTTGGGGGGGGACTCATGTCAAAGTTGGGCCTGGGGGGGGGACTCATGTCAAAGTTGTGCCTTGGTGGGGACTCATGTCAAAGTTGTACCTTGGGGGGGACTCATGTCAAAGTTGGGCCTGGGGGGGACTCATGTCAAAGTTGTGCCTTGGGGGGGACTTCATTCAATAAATCCCCATTCAATAAACCGACTGAAATAGACCCTCAGCACTATTAAGAGTGTATTAAAAAAATTCGACAATGCTGTACCGACTGAAATAGGGGTACCTTGGGGGGGGACTCATGTCAAAGTTGTGCCTTGGGGGACTCATGTCAAAGTTGTACCTGGGGGGGACTCATGTAAATGTTGTGCCTGGGGGGACTCATGTCAAAGTTGTGCCTTGGGGGGACTTCATTCAATAAATCCCCATTCAATAAATCGACTGAAATAGGCCCTTAGCACTATTAAGAGTGTATTATAAAAATTCGACAACGCTGTACCGACTGAAATAGGGGTACCTTGGGGGCGACTCATGTCAAAGTTGGGCCTGGGGAGGGACTCATGACAAAGTTGGGCCTTGGGGGGGGACTCATGTCAAAGTTGGGCCTTGGGGGGGACTCATGTCAAAGTTGTGCCTGGGGGGGGACTCATGTGAAAGTTGTGCCTTGGGGGGGACATCATTCAATAAATCTCCATTCAATAAACCGACTGAAATAGGCCCTTAGCACTATTAAAAGTGTATTATAAAAATTCGACAACGCTGTACGGACTGAAATAGGGGTACCTTGGGGGGGACTCATGTCAAAGTTGTGCCTTGGGGGGGACTCATGTCAAAGTTGTACCTTGGGGGGGACTCATGTCAAAGTTGGTCCTGGGGGGGACTCATGTCAAAGTTGGGCCTTGGGGGGACTTCATTCAATAAATCCCCATTCAATAAACCGACTGAAATAGGCCCTTACCATTATTAAGAGTGTATTATAAAAATTCGACAACGCTGTACCGACTGAAATAGGGGTACCTTGGGGGGGACTCATGTCAAAGTTGTGCCTGGGGTGGGACTCATGTCAAAGTTGTGCCTTGGGGGGACTTCATTCAATAAATCGCCATTCAATAAGCCGACTGAAATAGGCCCTTAGCACTAATTAAGAGTGACGTATAAAAATTCATCAACTGTACCGACTCAAATAGGCCTCTAGCACTAAAAAAAAAAAAAAAACCGCTTTGAGATTATTTAGCACTTATCTCTCTGGCAGACACCACTGATTTGAACGCGTCCCGTGAAAAATCTAGGTAAAAAAATTGTCTTTGATAGATTTAAATTTAGTACCAAGAACAAGTTTTCCTTTTTCTATTATCTATTTAAATACTCTTAAATCCTTTAAAAAATATACCGTCTGTTCATTTCATTTACAGCACAAACTGAGGAGTTTTTTTAATCACATGTAATTTTCGAAAAACATTAATTATGACACTTTAAGGAATGCATGAAACACTCGATGAAATGCCAAATTGAATCCAGTATGTATAGGAAATTGCACTCATTAAAATATAAGTAACCGGGAGTCGGCACCATCTTTTATTTACTCCTTCTATTTATACCATATTTCATTTGCTTATTTTTTTTTTTTTTTAATTATGTAGTTTAAATTACAATGTGTGTATTTTTGCATTATTCGGCATGCGTGCTGAATAGTTTCATTATGTATTCATACATTGAAAATTCTTTTTAAAATGTATCTATTCACCTAAAGTATTGATTAAAATTTCGTTTAAGCTTACGTAAAAACATTGTACTTTATTTATCCACAGGAGTAACGATTCATTTTGCTTACAACAAAAGTGAAATCATATTTTGTTATGAAATCTCCCTTGCATAAAATAAAATCGATTCATCCGAATTTTATGTAGTTTATCTTGATGAATAACATGCCCTGTTTTCACTCCGTGAATGCTAACATGTTTTTCTTTCAGGAGAAAGATTTAAACACACAATTGGATATTCGATTCTTTTGTTGTTGCTGTTGCATGGGGGCATTTCTCCACGACTAGAGAAGAATTTTATTGAATTCTCTGTAAATCGAGCGACACCATGCATTTTGAATATTTCTTAATACACATTAAAGATATGCAGGAATTCTTCAGGTGTTTTTGAAAATATTTAAAAGGAAATTGAAGCCGTAGTTCTTAAACTGAAGAGAATCTCTTATGAAAGATATTTTGGGTAATCATAAAGGAAAGTTCTAAATTCAGTGGAATGAGGATTTTATTTATTTGTTCATTGTAATGGAAATTCTAATTTCAAATTGAGGTTCATAAGTTTATCATGATAACCATTATTGTCTTTTTACACATTATCAATGATTTTCATTTTGTGAAAGAAATTGACAACTTTTATAGCCTTTTTTTTCCGGTGGTTGCATAAAACGTTGACGTTACTTAAGGTGTAGAAATAGCATTTTATAGAAATATGTAAAAATCGAGAAACACAATACATGTTCAATATTTCTTAATAGGCATTAGCGGTCCACTTGCATTTCTCACGCGGCTTACTAAACATTTAAATGCAAATCTAAGTCAGTTTTGTCGTAATGAAGAGAACTATTTATTAAAAATATATTGTTAATTATAAATAAACTACTTGTTAGAATGACAAATGAATTTTCTTCATTGGAAATCTAATTTTGTGTTATTTCAATAGAAAAATACAAGTAATAATTTTATTAATGCTTTTAAATTTCATAGATCAACATTTTTTCTTTCTTCTTTCTTTTTTTTTCTTTTTTTTTTTAAGTATTATAAAAGAGAACATTAGATTAAGAAATATATCTATTTTCTCAAGCAGCATAACAAAACGTTTTTTGAACGTCTAAAGACGATTTAAAATGTTCGGACACCATGTTTTGTGTAATAAAAACGTTCAATGAAAAGATAAAAAACTAGTAATATTTATAAAATCACAATAGGTGTGCTTTGTACCATCCATGGAACGTACAATTTCAGTTCTAACAAATACGCTGAAATGTAATAATGCCATAACACGCTCTGCCTCACTGATATTATTATGAATATGATAAAATGTCATATTTTAAAGTCTGCTTTTGTTGATATTCGTGTACATACTTTTTTAATAATTAAATTAATAATTTTAATTTGAAAATAATAATTATATAGTGCTTTTTTTTTCATAATTTTAAACTTTAGTTATCTTCAATTTCTAATTTTATTTAAGTTTTATTTTGTTGAATTTAGTGCATTATTATTCCTTTTTACTTTCTGTTAAACATGTATATGGTAGAGAAAGTGTTATTTTTGGGTCGAATTCGAAACAGAGATTTTGTTATATTACACGTTTTAAGGTCTCATGAATCTGAAAAACATATTTTTATCGGTTGGTCTGTGTTACTGCTACCAGCATATCTAAAGAAAAAAAACAGCAGGAAGATAAAATTCGCCATTCTTAAACTGTTTCATATAGAATTGCTACACTAAAATATTCGTTGAGATCAAGCAAATGGTTCGTGTGTACAGAGCCATCCAAGTGTATTCAAATACTTTACGTCTATGGACGAAATTAAAGTTAATAGAGTTTAACATTTATAGGCTGCATAAAACCAAATGAAATGGATATATGCATTTTATATGCATAAAAACATGTTTCATGTAGAATATGGTATGAAAATCATTCACCGTTTGTTTACAGGAATACACAAAAAACGAGAATACAGTAAGACAATACTTGGAAAAGTATGGAAGTAATATGTGTATTACCTATATGGTATTATATTTAAATGCACAATGTGTAAATAATTGTTAGAAAATATAAAGGGCTGCCAACAACTAGTTTAAAACATTCTTTTGTATTGAATGTAATTAGTGGAAGAGTGCTTTGTTAGAATATTTTACCATGTCCTGGAAAAATGCTCAGTCATTCAAATTAATTTATCATACTTATACGAATAAAGTATTTTTAAGTTAAATATTCAGCGCTTGTGTTTTGTATAATTACGCATTTTGAGGTTCCTTGAATGCTGAAGTCAAATTTTTAACGTTTAGTCTTTGTGTATGTCTCTTTACAGAGTAACTTAAAAAGAAATAATTTCAGACAATGAGAGTGTTTGATGTTTATATAGAGTATATATAAGTATTTTGAAGTTTATATATAGGGTTGCTACAGGAAAAGTTTGACCAGATTGATATGTTGGAAGGTATTGTGCAAATGAAAGTTGTTTGAGAAATTTGAAAAGAATTTTTATAATTTGAATTCTATATAAATATAGATCCAACATTCAAACCAAGCCCCCCCCCCTTTACACAGAATTTATTGTTATATAAAGCTTTTCCAAAACAAAATAGAATTGTTTTTAACATAACTTTATATAACAGTACTCATTGTCTTACCCTTTAATTTTTAATATATCTTTATAGCTACAAATTGCAGAGTAAGAGAAAGTCGTGCCAGTACCATATCAGATTATTTGTTTATATATCCTTCATTAAAAGTTGATAAAAAATAAAATAATTAAATATGTATTTAAAAAATTGTATAATGAATGGAAATTTTTGCCACCATAAAAATTTTACGCAGCCTTTTTCTTTTTTTACATTCTCTGTTTCTTTTAATTCTATGATGGTAGTAGTAGCAAAAGAATTGTTTCTGAGTCAAATTTTGGATTTGAGGTTTTTCTAAATTTCTAAATTTTGAGAAATAGATATTGAACGGTGTGGTGTGTCTTTTATCATCATATTTAAAAAACAAATATTTTTACGTTAAAATTAAGAAATCATTACAAATTTTAGCATTCAAACATAAAAATATTTTGTTACTTATTTATTAATTAATCCATTAATTAATGCAGAAATATCTTTAGAATATACTGCTTAAATTTAATGAAGTAAATTAGATGGAAATACCTAACAATTAAGTATTATACCTAACTCTTTTATTAGAGATAATTTACAAGTATAAGTATTTTAAATATTCTCCGAAAATTTTACTTTCTAAATTTAAATTGTTTCTCAGAAAAGTTAATAAACTTAATACTATTACATTTTAATGCATATGTATACAAAAATATATTTTGCAGTAAAAATAGTAATTTACAATATATATATATATATATATATATATTATGTATATTATCCATTGTAAACTTGAAGTTACAGAATTTTAGATCATACAATGCATGTTTTTTAAAATGTTATTTTACAAATATGCATATAAAATGTTCTCAAAAGATTTACATATGTATTGAACGTTTTTTGGACCGGAGTATAGAACATCTTCAACATACGCAGATAGACATTTATAACACGTTTAATTTCAACGTCATTGAACATTCCAGTAAAAGTATTTTTGAACGACTTTGAGCTGTTTAGGAATAATACGGTCGGTAAATATATATAGATACATGCAATGAACAGCCAAAAAAAAAAAAAACTGGTACAGGCGTGCTTATGAAATTACAGAAGTATGGAACCAATCAGAGTAACGCGATGCGGTCGAAAGTGCTTATATAAAATAACATGTTTGGGTATTATCTGCGATGTCTTGCAACGTGCTGTTCAGAAAAGATCACATACCCTCGCAATCACATGGATTTGTTGATTCGCCTTCAAGTTTCATGATGTGAATTATTTCCAGCACACCTTAAGACAGCACTACTCGATATTAGTCAGATGTACCAGTTTTTTTTTTTTTGCTTTTCTTCAGTGTGCGTATACATATATAGTATATCCTACACCCGTATGTGTGTGTATGTGTGTGTGTGATTAAAGAAAGTTAGTGAAAATAAAAATTCATCCGTGCAGAAAATAAAAATCGATCCATCGTGTTTTGTTCAATTTATCTTGATGAATAATATCCCCTTTACACACACATTGAATATTAACATGTTTTTCTTTCAAGAGAAAAAATCAAACACATAATTCGTTATTGAATTCTTTTGTTGCTGCGCTTGCACAGGGCATTTCTCTACAAAAATATGCGCGTTTTATTCAAATCGCTATACATTGAGCAACGCAAAACATTTTGAATATTTTTATGACACGATAAATATTTGCTTACATTTTATAGGTGTTTCTGAAAATAGTTAAATGGAAATAGGAAACATATTTCTTGCACTAAATAAATTTTCTGATGAAAAATTATTGAATAATAATATATAAAATAATTGAATAAAATAAATAAGTGTTTCAGTTGGAATTACAAGTTCTCACTTTTTAAGTACGCAAATATAGGCCTAAACTATACTTAATATAATATTCAGTTTCATATACCAACATTAATTTATTAGAAATACAAACTGCATTAATAGACTGACAATAATTTTAAATTAATACTTTGAAATAGCATAATAACTAACTTTTAAGTTTTCTTAAAAAAAAAAAAAAAAAAAAAAAAAAAAAAAAAGAAAAGAAAAAAAAAAAAAAAATCCATTTTTATACAAATTAAAAAACACACCTACAAAATTACATAAAAAGTTATATAAAAATTTAACATATGTTTACTGCCAATACGATTTTGAAATCTTTTGGTATTGTAATTATACGTTATCTTTTACTTATTCATTTATTATTCATGAGCATTTACTTTACTATTTTGCTCTTTGCATTTTTTTTTCTTAAATATATATGCCAAACTTAAATTTTCATATTTTTAATATATGTGTTACGGTTAAAGTAATAAATGTGCCACAGCAAAGCGTGGCAGGTACAGCTAGTAATTTATAAATTTTATTCTTTCAATTTTTATGTTTGTAATTTATTGTTTAATGCTTATCACATACGTACAAATATTAAAATGATACAGTTTAACTGACGGCGACTAAACTTCCATTTTCATCTAAATCTACATGTCAACAATTTCTTAAAATCATGAGCAAGAGAAAAAAGTATTAATCATCAGTTTAATTTCACAATCTATTTAAAAAGTATGTGAGTAATCAAAATAGATGAATCACACATCTAGCTATCGTCGGAGAAGCGGGTGTTTTTCACAGCTTATACAGGTTGGGAGGAAAGTTCTTGCACAATCTTTGTTGAGATATTTTGCCCATTATAAAAGTGGGTTTTGTGTATTTTTTGTTGATATTTATTACTTGTCCTTACATTTTTATAAAATTGCAAAAATATCTCTTTTTTACAGAAATATGTCTACGAAAGATAAAAGAGCGGCGATAATTGGCCTTTGGAAAGATGGATCAAGCGTTGCAAGCATAAGTAAACTTCTTTAGGTACCAAGAAGAAGTGTTTATTATGCTGTGAACCGATATAAACAGTTATGTACATTCTGTGACAGACCTGAATGTGTTGGACCAAGGTCAGCTGACACACCAGCCGATAAGAATAAAATTAGAAACATAATTCGTTCATAAATCCTCAACGTTCTCTTAGAAAACTCGCTAAAGATATTAAAATCAGCACTTGGTCTTTTAGAAACAGTTTTAAAAACAAGCTACATCTTCCGCCTTATAAATTACGCAAAGCTCATTTCTTAATGACAAACTGAAAGGAACCCGGGTCAAACAATGCTAGGTGATAAAACGCTTGATCGCACCGTCAATTTCTCTTCAGTGACGAAAAGAAATTTCGCCTTATAAAGTGCCCATAATCATCAAAATGTACCACTACGTAAAGGGACAAAAAACAATTTCAATGAGTCCAGATCCCACTATCCAGCCTCGTTAATGGTTTTGGCAGGAATTCATTATTCTGGTAAAACTCCTCTGACTTTCTTGAATAAAAACGTAAAAATGAAAGCGACAAATTATCAAAAAGCTGTCTTGTAGCCAGTAAAAGCATGGGCTAATCGGTATTTTAAAGTAAATTCCTGGACCTTTTAACAAGACTGGGCACCGACTCATGGAGCAAAATCAAGCCTGGAATTTGTTGAAAAGAATGTTCCTAACAGTTGGGGGAAATATATTTGTCCCAGTAATTCCCCTAATTTAAACTCCTTAGACTACTCAATCTGATTCATTCTTGAAGATAAAGCTTGTAAGAAGAGGCATGCTTCAATTCAGTCCTTAAAAGGAGATTTGAAGAGAGCGTGGAATACAATTACTCCTCAGATGCTAACGAGCATCATTGATGCTTTTCCTAAAGGCATTAATTTATGTATCAAGGCAAACTGAGGTCATTTTGAAATGTAAACAGAATTTTTATAATTTCTTGTGCAAAAACTTTCTTCTCACCCTGTATTTTAAACAATAAAAATTATAGTCTTTTTTTTTTTTTTTTTTTTTTAGTTTTAGTCGGATGTGGATGTCAATTTTACGATAATAATTTGGATAAACATGTATTCATTATGGGTAATGTATATATAACAAACAAATTTCCGATTATTAAGGTGAAATTTCTTTTAAAGGTTTTCTCAAGTCAACTCGATTCGTTTAAACTAAACCTGTTTCGCAGTAAAAAAAAAAAAAAAAAAAAAAAAAAAAAAAAAATCTGGTTAACCCGATTCGAACCCGAGCAGAACGAAAAATAAATCAGTCAACCGAACACGAATCCAGCTGGCATGATTAAAAGAATTAGTCAACCCGACCCGAACCCGTGGTTCGGATCGGGTGCACATTCGTCTAAAAATGTTAATTTAAATTTATTTTAAGTTATCGCGCATCATTATATTATATTTATGTGCAAGAGTAATAGTTCATTTTTTATTCAACAAAAACTTAAATCACATAATAAATCCATTCCGACATGATATACAAATTGATTTACCCATAGTTCATGGAGTTGATGTTTCTAAATAACAAACCGATTCTTCGCTCCCTCAATGATAACATATTTTTATTTCAGAGGAAAAATTTAAACAAACAATTCTTTATGCAATTGTTTTGTTGCTACTATTACTTATGGCATATCCATCCATACGGGCGGGAGAGAGATTTATTACAATATGCATATAAATCGCACAATACAGTACGTTATAAATATTTCTTAATGCACATTAGATATTAACTTGCATTGTTTAGTTCTTTTTAAAAATATTTCAATGGAAATAATATTTGGATCGGAAGCTACATTTCTTAATCTTAAGATAGTTACTTATAAAACAAACAGTGCATAATAATAATGAAAATTTTGAATAAAATAGATGAGTTACTTGATTGAAATTCTAATTTCACATTATTTACAGTCCACAAATAATAAGCAGTATCTGTCTGTGTATATATTTCTTTAAAGACAAGCGGTGTTAGATCTATTAAGCCTGGCATAACAGTGTATTTGTGCACAAACGGTTGCATATGAAAACAGATTTTTCGTATTTTGATAAGAAATTTTATATGCATAAGGGTTGTTTTTACTATGGAATGTGACGTCATAATTAAGAGGCAAATTAGAAAAAAAACATGGTAAAATATGTTTTACAAATTTGACATCTTATAAAAAATACCTGCATTTTTTTTCGTTTATTTATTTTAAGTGTTGTATAAATATAAATGTGAAACGTTTAAAAACTGATGATTTTTTTAGGAAAACTGGTTATTTTAAAAATATATATTTGCAGAAAAAATTAGAAAGAATTTTTTTTTTTTTTAAAGCTTATAAGCATTTAAGTAGATACTTAACTTTTTATTCTTCAAAATACCTTTAATTATGATCAGGCATTTGTAGAGTTATATAATTAAATATTGTTCGTGTTTTGTGTTTAAAATTATTTTGATGCCAGATTCTACTTTCAAATAAAAATTCCTTTCGCTGTTTTAAATTTAATGTAATTAACTTATTTTTTGTTAAGTTTTTATTTGAATTTTAGATAGCCATTAGCGTGTTCCGTTTTTACGTAAAATCTAACCGGGTGATCTTTAAATAAATGTTACTTGCATCGTTTTTAACAAGCGTTCGATTAAACATAAGCTCACTTATTAACCATAGCAAAAAAATATTAGTTTATCTTAATTATTTAAATTATTAGCCATCATATACCATGAGCGGGAGTTTTGGGCGGTCAGAATAATCCTATCTTAGGGTTCAGGGTTCCGCAGGTACAACCGAATGGGCGTTTGTCTTAGTGAGCGTTTTAAGGCAGTGTACACTAGTTGGTTTGGCAAATACGCAAATGTATAAATAAATTTATTTATGATTTTTAATTACCTAAATTAATTGTTTAGTTTACACAAGCTACATGATTGGACTACTATAATTAAATATTTGAAATAACATACCATCCAGTAAATTAAGAGCCCTAGAAAAATGCTTTAGTTTCATATAATTTTAAAAACATGGCCTCAAAAAGAAAAGGAAAAAAAAATGTTTTCTATTAAAAATGTATTTTAATACAACAATAGACAACGAAGAAAAGTTAAATTTAGTATTTACTGCATATGTTTAATTGGTTCTGAATTTTTTTTTTTTCTTTTCTAAAACAAATATTTTTTATGATTTTTAATTTAATGTTGCATGCTTCTTTTCATCTTTTACTTTTTAAAATTCCAAAACTCCTTTTAAAAGTCCGAGTTTGTCTGCTAATTTCACTTGATCTAACACGACTAAATTTAATTTAACATGGCTAAATTTGAAACAACTTAACTAATGTAATCATTATTTTAATCCGATTAAATATATATTGTTAATTGTAAAAATAATTTTTTAATTGCTATCAAGAATATAAAATTATGCCCTATCTAATAAACTAAGCCGATAATAACTAGTTTTAATAATAATATGTTAATTCTTATCCTTAATGAGGCAAATTTATGAAATATTTCATTACATTTTTATAAAGTGCACTTAAGAATTTTGCTGCACTTGAATTTTAATGCTTTGAGATAATTAAATAAGCATATATTCTTAAGAGAGAAACTTTAAATTCTAAAAATAATCTTATATATAGAGGGAAGTTTCTTTTTTTTTTTTTTTTTTTTTTTTTTTAGACAGCTGAAATTTTAATTTGCATCACTTTTGAGATAAAATAAAATTACCCGAGTGTGTAATTTAAATAAATATTTTTGAATACCAAACTAGAATTTGTTTTTTAAAGTATAATGTTTCTGAAACAAAGATTAAACAACTTGAAACTTATTTATAAAATAGTGAATGTAAGTTATTTGATAAGTTACTTAATAGTTTTATACTGTGATAATAGTATGTAGCGTCCAAATTAGTTTGTCTTCTAAGAAAAATATTCAATTGTTTTGAAACCATGCAAGTAGTACATAAAAAGAAAACTTATGATTTCCCTCATATATTTATATCTCAATTAATATGCATGCAATTTAGTTACATATTAATGTAGGTAATTAAAAGAAGCTTCAGAAACATTTTCTATAGTTATAATACATGTGAAGCATTATTTTTTACAGGGTGTTCCTAAACATTATGGTTGTTTATCTTGTAGGTGGCCTTATTTTTGCCTCCAGGACACAAATCTTCTTTGAAATATATGTGGTATATCTTATTTTTTACTTTCATATAAATTCGAAATTGTCTGATAACTAATGGATCTGCAGATCAGGAGCCTCAATGTCCTATTTGCATCACACATTATTCAACATGTCATTTTTATTTATTCCATATTACATAATGTATATATTGATTCGGTTGACTTGCTACGTAAACAGAAACGCTCCAACCTCCCGCTGTATCTCTCTTTCTATACCTAACTGTGTATCATATATATGTGTTCTTAATAACTTGCAGTCTTGTATTATTTTCCTGAAATTCATAAATATTTGTAACAAATTTCATGCAAAAAAGATTGCATAGCATATCGGAATTATTTTGCGTAACACTTTAAACTAATTATCAATTCTATTCTCACACTTTATCCACCGAGAAACATGCTTTTGCAATTCCAGTAAAATTCCATTATATTTAATGGGCGTGTAACCATGTCAAAATGCACTTTTAAGAAATACCGACTATAGAACGTAATAGTATGAAATTAATTTATTTATCTCAGAAAAGGAGCCACAATTATTAAATACGGTAATAATAAGAATACGCTTAATTAATTGTAACATATTATTTTTTCAGACTAGTTTCACATCATTTGGATGATTACAGTACGCCATCGGAATTATTTTGTGTGGTCCCATAAAAAAAAATATTTAGTCTAAACATATCTTTTTTCAGAGTAAACATTAGGGTGGTTCGAAACAAACTTTTTTTTTTATTTCAGATCGCTATAGTGCACAAAAGTTGCCATTGGTATAGACATGAAAAAAACACTAATTATTATTTTTTTATTAATTTGTCTTCCGGTCGCGCAATGCCATCGAATTTACCAAAAAATTGTGAAAAACCTTATTTTTTTATAATTTTTTTAAGCACGCCAGATGGTTTTAATTGCGTTCCTATCCCATGATTTAACTACTAAAAGTATGTGAAATCAATATATATGCACTTATTATACATTTGTTTCATATCTTCCGGTCGCGCAACATAGTAGAAAATGAGTAAAATTAGTAGTTTTTGCAAAATTTCAAAATTTGACTGTTTAGTACATTTTAATCATACGACTTTTAGAGATGCTATAGTTTAATTCTATTACGATAATATATTTAAAACTCAAGCATATAAGATAAACGTGGCTATAAGATAGACGTGGCGTACGTGGCGAATGCCAGCGATGCGCGCGCAGCGCAGCCAGTCGCAGCCATTATCGTTTCCCGCTATTTCCTTCAGTCTGCTCATGCCGCTACCTCGAATCAGTACTACATTGTGTTGTACTTAAGTCCTTATTTTTCTGTCTACTTTTGCGTTCAGTGTTTGTACTTGAATACGACAGTTATTTATACTAGGATGTGCCAAAGAAAGTTGGTATAGGTACAATAACTAGAAAAGATTTTGAGTCCCCTATTTTTGGTCACCCACGAGACTTGTTACACAACCAGCTTCCTACTCATGAAGGTGTCCTTCGCTGCTGCTTCTCATTGTATCAATAACTGTCGTATTTCAAGTACAAACGCTTAATGCAAAAGTAGAATACGGACTTAAGCACAACACAATGTAGTACTGATTCGAGGTAGCGGCATGAGGAGACTGAAGAAAATAGCGGGAAACGATAATGGCTGCGACTGGCTGCGCTGCGCGCGCATCGGTGGCATTCGTCACGTACGCCACGTTTATCTTATATGCTTAAATTTTAAATATATTATCGTAATAGAATTAAACTATAGCATCTCTAAAAGTCATATGATTAAAATGTACTAAACAGTCAAACTTTAAAATTTTGCAAAAACTACTAATTTTACTCATTTTGTACTATTTTGCGCGACCGGAAGATATGAAACAAATGTATAAAAAGTGCATATATATTGATTTTACATACTTTTAGTAGTTAATTCATGCTGTAGGAACGCAATTAAAACCATCTGGCGTGCTTAAAAAAATTATGAAAAATTAAGGTTTTTCACATTTTTTTGCAAACTTCGATGACATTGCGCGACCGGAAGACGAATTTATTAAAAATAATAATTAGTGCTTTTTTCATGTCTATACCAATGGCAACTTTTGTGTACTATAGCGATCTGAAATTTAAAAAAAAGTTTTTTTCGAACCACCCTAGTAAACATGCTTTTAAGCATTGTTACAATGTATGTTAATTCCATTCTTTTCAATGGAGCATACACAAATAGAAAATTGTCCATAGGCTCTAATGTCACGAAACTATTTCCTGTATTCCTGTAAACGAACCAACACCATTGTATAGACAAGTAAAAACTATTCAGTTTAATCTGTGTTTTTTATTAATAATTGTTCTAAATTTAACATAGTTTGGATGATTACATGACATTGTGAGAACACTTTTGTAAGGTCCTGTACATTAATTAGAAAAGCTAAGAGCACATATTTTCTACAAACAGCATAAATTTAAGCATCTTACTCACGTACGCTAACGTTTTCTTGATTGCAAAGAAATTATGTTAAAATGCGCTTAAATGAAATTCACCCCACACGCGGTAATGTTAAAAATTTTGGCGTGTCCCTGTAAACAGTTTATAAACAATATAGCCATAAAAAATTATACAGCTATTTCTATGCAAATCTTGAACGTGTGTGCCAAATTGAAAGTCAATCAAAGGATTTTTGCGCCCGCTATTGCGGTACATACACATTCTTCCCATAGGCCGTAATGATAAGAAAAACTTTGGCGTGTCTCTGAACACGACTACAAATGGAATGCACACCCAAAACTACACAGCTGAAAACTATACAGCGGATAATGAACATGTGTACCAAATTTCAAGTCAAATGTGGGATTTTTGCGGCGGCTATCACGCGACAGACACACAGACGGAACCAAAAATCTTTTTGAGTCTCAACAGAAGTCCTCCACTGACGTTTCGGCAATTATGTCACTTATGACGAGACGGAGATCATAGTACCGTTAATTTTTAATGATTGTGTTTCTTTGTGATAAAAAAAAAATATATTTTAAAGTGAAAATACATCTTTTAAATTGCCGTGATTTTAAATAAATTTAAATTTAAATTTTCAGACAGTGATTACAATACACCCTTTCTCACATGTAAATGTTTATTTTAAATAACTCAGAATATGATTTATCCGCTTTTCAGGTTTCTGAAAGTGATTATCGGGCACCATTTTTCACTTAATTTAAATTACTCAGACTTATATATATATATATATATATATATATATTTATTTATTTATTTATTTATTTACGTTTTAATTTTCAGACAGTAATTACTCGGACTTTTCCTGTTCAAACTATTATTTGAATCTACCCTGACTTTTGATGTATTTATGTTTGAATTATCAGACAACAATTATTGCATACCAATTTTATATGAAAATTCTTATTTTAAATTATAATTATTTTTAATATATTTATGTTTCAATTATCAGACATTAATTACTAGACAAATAAAGTTTAGGTCATTAATATTTTTAGATGTTAATGATCTTAAAAAGAATTGAGGTGTTATGTTTCCATTGTTTTTAATTAGAATGGAGAACTGAATAATTTTTTAGCTTAAAGGAATACTTGTAACAATTTACTTTAATTTTTAAAATAATGAGTATTTAAACATTAAAAAGTATTATACCGTATATTCTTTTCCTTCCTACAAAAAGGCGTTTGAAGATGAGAGATCTATATTTAAGTCAATTTCTGATAAAACAAACAACATTTATTTACTTTTTTTTTAAAAAAAAGGGGGGGGGGGAGAATCATTTCATGCATTAAATATCAATGAAACGTTTCAAAAGGAAACAAGCTATACACTGTCGAGAAAAATTCTATGTTGTTGTTCGCAGATATTACTTTTAAGATTTTTTTTATTTTCATAATTTAGTTTTAAAATTTACAAATTTGAAAAAAATACTTCGATACATAAAAAATGCATATATATATATATATATATATATATATATATATATCCCTCATAACATCCCTAATAATAGAACAAAATATTTTCTTTCGTTTTCAACGCGCCGCATTTTGCCTTAGGTAGAAAGATATCCTTTGACTGCAAACGTAATGAAATGGTGTCCTCCAGTTTATTATAATTTATCCGAGTAAAAATCTTTTTTAGATATTTTTTTTTTTCTCTTATAGAGATATGGACGTTAAAGTATTGTTTTGGTGTAAATATTTAAAATTATGTTATTGCTATATTTGTAAAATAGAGACGTTAAAAGTAAATTATAAAAATATATAATTACGAATGGAAAGGGTACATTGGTACTAAGTGATTATTTTTCTTGTTTACTTTGGTATTAGTTGATAGCATTAGCTCCATGTTGCATTCCAATGAATTCGAAAACTTTTAAGGAGAGATTTTTCGTTTCCATTTTATGATGTCTTGCTCGCAATCTGATTTTAAATTTGATATATATTAGAATTTCATAATAAGTTCAAATTTTAAATAAAGCATTTTACATAAAAAAACAGTATGTGTGATAATATTTTTGTTAAATGATGATTTTTATAGAAAATAATGTGCATATTACTTATCGTTCATTTGAAGAGAGAAATGAAAAAATGCAGTCAAAGGTTTGTGAAAGCTTATAATCTAAAATTATTTATAATGCTTAAAAAACAACGAAACTGATGCACGTTATACAATTTTGCTTCAACATAGTCCTTACTGGATACTGTGATCCTGCCGTTTATATTATATAATTTGAAAGGTATTAAAAATAATTTGATTACAGCATGGTCCACAGTACATAAATATACCATTTGGCGAAATATACTCAAACACTATATTATAGTTCTCTTTTTTTTTTTCCTGGGGGGGGGGGTAAATTTTTTAGTTGTTCAAATTTGAGTAGGTGTTTCATATCTGGAAGCACAAAGTCGAGTGAAGTTGCTCCAGATTGTTTTATAGTGTAATCTCTGGAATAAAATACATTGGGTATTTTACTACAGAACGATAGACATGTTTGAAACTTATTTTGTAATTTAAGCAAACATAACTTTTTTCTTTACAGTTTAGTTGTTTTTAATTTAACATATATATATATATATATATTTAAGATTTTTTTTTAAATTCCAATACATATTATGAAATAAATATGTATGCACAAAAACATAATAACTCCTCACTAAATTAAATTTTATTTAAGAAATTCAGAAAACAAAAATAGTATATATTATGTAAAATTTGTTACAATAAGTATAAAGGTTTTGTTTTAGATAAAACAAAGGGAACAAAATATAATATTTTGAAAAATAAAAATATACTAATCGTAGAATTAATTTTTATTAAAAAGTTTCCATCAAGATTACGCACAGTTTTATTCTTTATTCTTTTTTTTCACATGTGAATTTTAAGAGAAATAAAACAAAGGGAACAGAACAACAACAACAACTAATAATAAGAATAATAAGAATAATAAGTTGCAGAATTAATTTTTATTAAAAAGTTTCCATCAAGATTATATACAGTTTTATTCATTTTTTCGTACATGAACTTTAAGACTATATTTGTATTTTTCATATCTACCACCAAAGAAATAGATATATAGAGGGAAAATATTTGTCAGGCAAAAATGCGATATATTTTTATGTTTTACTTATTAGTCCACAAAAATAAATTGTCATCTTTTTTAACAATATTTTTGTTTTTAAACGATTGCAAATTGTTAATACCGAATACTTTTGAATACATAGCGAATTCTCCTTTGATAATTTTCTAAAGATTATTCTAATAAATATGTGAAAAACTATAATAAACATAATGGAAATACAAATAAGTTTTTAAGTAAAAAAAACTTTGGTAATTAGAAAATCTTTTCTTACTCTTTTACAAACAAAAATAACAAATTTCTTCTCGCTCATAACTGAAAAATCACCATTCGGGTTAAAAGTGAATATTCTCTGCTATCCACTAAAGATTGAAAAAAAGAAAAATGGCCTTTTTGCATAAAACATATTTTCTTTGGATAATAGAGATTTTCCGTTTTCACAAATAAAATATTCTTAGCATCAGTTATTGGTTCATATATTTTTTTTTTAACTCGCAGATTTATTAGTTGATTATTTAACTTAAATATAATTAAAATAAATTCTTTGTTAAGTTAAAAAAATTACTAAACTTTATATATAATACAGAATAAATATTAAAAACATAGCGAAACATTTAAGAAAACGGCATTTATGCTTCGATATTTTGAGATATACTCTCAAAAATTATGTGTAGCAAAATGGTCTATCTATCAGAGTTACAATTACTGTGAGTAAAATTTGTAATATTTCAAAGGCAGTGTCTCATTTTTATCATATCATAATTTTCACAGCGTTTTACAATGAGCAATTGGTGACGGTCTGGGAATCACCCCTAGAGGTGGTCCTGAGACATATCATCCAATTTTGATCCTCCACGGAAGCGATGCTCTCCCGCTTGGTTGACCCCCTGAGGTATAATTTGGATGCGAAAATGGAGTACATTGCTTGCAAGACACATTTTACGATCACCAGCCACCATTAGTGTACACGACGTTCTTTGACTGTCTCTATTACCGAACCTGCAATCTTCCAATTACGAGACCGGCACTCTACCGACTGGGCTACCGCGGTCAAACAAAAATAAAAAATAAATAAATGTAATTAACAATGTCCTTATAAACGTAACAATTAAAACGGTATACAGCACAATAAAAAAGTACAATGTGCACAGAAAACGTACAGAAATACGTAGCAGAAAACTTAATAAAATAAACTAAATTCAGTTTAAATACTACTTTTTGTCATTGAGAACTGTTTCCCATAATAGAAAATATAATTTTTCTTAAATTTTAAGCAGTTTAGCAGTTTGACTATGTAATTCAAAACTTTTGATGATTTGTTTTTCACCAAAATTATCTCAAGAGATTAAATTTTATCGTCTGTATTTTAAAACTCGTTTAAGAAGTTATATCGATTTGATAATTTCCAAAAATTGGAGTGAGACGCTTCAAAAGTTCTCTTCTAATCGGGAACGACACGTGTTGAGGCAGCTGAGACTCGAGAAGCAAGATTTCGTCTCAAGCAGGAACAAAAGGATGCCTTGGAAAGAGTGGCAGCAGGATCTTTACTTCATAGAGCTGCAATCAATGATTAGATGTAAGTTTTAAAAAATCTTTGTTTTATTTCTACTTAAAACTTTATTACTTTCCGAACACTATAGTGAGGAAAGTATTGTAATCATGTCAAAAATCCGAATTCGAGATTTTGATGTTTCTATACGTTTTGAGGTCCCCTGAGTCCGTTTTCACTATTTTTACGATGATGTATGTATGTGTGTGTGTATGTGTGTATGTGTGTATGTGTGTATGTCTGTGGGTGAACACGCTAGCGTCTAAACGCCTTGTTCGATTAACCTGAAAGTTGGTACGCATATTGTAAGTCACCATAGTACGAACCCTATAGATTTTGGTGAATCTAGCACTTATAGTTTTTTTACAGGGACACAAAGAAAAATTCTTTATCATTATGGCCTATGGGACCAAAATCTTAAAAGTGCGATAGCATCTAAACGCCTTATTCAATTGAGCAAAAATTTTATACCCATATTATAGGTCACAGATACTCAATCTGTATAGATTTTGGAGAATCTAGCACTTATAGTTTTTTTACAGGGACACAAAGAAAAATTCTTTATCATTAAGGCCAATGGGGCCAAATTTTTAAAAGTGTGATAGCGTCTAAACGCCTTATTAATCTGAGCAAAAAAATTGTACACATGTTATAGGTCGCATTTGCACCAACTGTATAGATTTTGGTGAATCTAGCACCACAGTTTTTTTACAGGGACACAAAGAAAAATTCTTTATCATTATGGCCTATGAGACCAAATTTTTAAAAGTGCGATAGCATCTAAACGCCTTATTCAATTGAGCTGAAAATTTGTATGAATATTATAAATCACTGTTGCACTAACTATAAGCATTTTGGTGAATCTAGCATCTATAGATTTTTACAGGGACAAAACGAAAAATTCTTTATCATTATGATCTAAGGGCTCAAAGTTCAGTAGCGTTAAATAAAACCTCGTGTGATATATGGAGAAAAAAACACTCTATTATGGTTTTCTCTCTTTTGTTTGTTTAGCAATTCCTCTTTCTTTATTTTATCTACAAAACTGTTAGTTACTCAATGTTCGGAAAGTCGAGTGGAGTCACTCCAGATTTTTTTTTGTTCTAAAAACTAGATTATGCGTGGAGTAAATTGTACCGAAAATTGTAATTTTTTGCATACAGCTGTGCCAAAGTATGAAAATTCATTTTGTTTTTTTTAAATACTTCTTTCAATCACGAGCTGTATTTATCTAATTTTTTTTTTCGATAACTTATTATAAGTTATGTTGATCACTTCGAGGATACTTTTTTCATAAGGAGGAGAATGTTTGGCCATACCAGCTGAACTTTCAAAAAAAAAAAAAAAAAAAAAAAAAAAGGCTTTTTTATATTTTTCCCCTTAAAAGAGTCTCACTTCTGTTCTCTGCAATAGCCTGCGTGCAATGTTTTGTTACTTTTAAAAGAGGTTAATTAAAATAATTATTATTAATAATTAATAATAATAAGAGGTTAAAATAAAAACTGGAAAATTCATAATCTGAATTTTTTATTAATTTTTCAGTGCTTGTTTTCATTTCCTGCGCTGATTGCTCTATTTTATAATGTGTTTTAAACCACTGTCCTTCAGCTACATTCACCAGAAATCAAAACTGGTCTAATGTGTTTCATGCAATTCTCAAGTACATATCACAAAATATATAAATAAAAGACTATGGGTTATTTTCTTGAACGTTCCGATAGCTGGATTAATATATTGTGAAAATATTTCTAAAATCACAGTATAGTAAAAATTAAAAAAAAAAATTTGAAATTTTATTATTTTTATGAATCCATCGACAAATCTAGTGGAAAGTTATAACATTTTAATTTATAAATAATCATATATATCTGTTCTATTTGCGAGGTTACTTAAATTTATAAACAAATTTATATTCTAAAGCAAATAAATTATGTATATGTATTAGGGCGGTCCTTAAAAATTAACATTTAAGTTTTTGCATGGGGCGCCCGATTATTTTGTTCTATGTATAAAATAAAGACTTCCACAAAAATTTCAAAATTTTAAAACAAGTTTTATGTGTGGCTACCGATATTTTAAAAAAATTAAAAATTGACAAATTTAACATTTTTTGTAATTTTATTATAAATTATTATATTTTAAGTACATTAAAAAATCGAGACAATATACATTAAAATATACAATTTAAAATATTAAAATACACATAATATAAATTTAAGCGTTTTGAGCCTTATTTTAGGCTTTTCATCAATAAAATGCATCAAAAGTAAACGCTGAGAAGAACAACAGATTTCTTTTACGAAAGTACAACATATTCAACAGGACTTGTGAATGCCTCATTAAGCAGTGAAAAATTCTGTTTTGTATAGCATCCATCCAGCAAAATTCTCGAATAATAATTTGAACAGTTAGATACGATTATTTTAGTATTGTTGAAATCCTGTTGATCGTCGGTTTCTATGGCATGCTGCACTATTTTAGAACGAATATCGTGGTTTTTGAAATTTCTTTTATGTTCGAGAATTCGAGTATGAAGGGAAAGGCCAAATTCAACAATATAAACAGAACTGCAAGATTTACAAGGAATATTATAAATATAATATTTATAATATTTTAAATAATAATATAATAAATATAATTATGTATATTTTACTATTTTAAATTGAATTTTTTAATGTATAATGTCTCCATTTTTAATGTAATTAAAATAAAATAATTTATAATGAAATTACAAAATATGTTAAATTTTAATTTTTTCAAACCTCGGTAGCCACCCTTAAAACTTGTTTTAAAATTTTGAAATTTTTGTGAAAGTCACTTTTTTATACATAGAACAAAATAAGTGGGTGCTCCATACAAAAATTTAAATGTTAATTTTTAAAGACTACCCTAATATGTATATATATATATATATATATATATATATATATATATATATATATATATATATATATATATATATATATATATATATATATATATATCCTATTATATTAATTCATTTAATTAAAAATCAGCATCTATCATATATTTAACTTAAATTAATATTAGAGTGAAAATGTTTTGATTCATAAGAAATGTAATATTTAATAATATAAATTTTTATATTTCCTTGTACTTTTTTGAACAGTAAATCTTCACGTAACATGACACATAATATTATTTAAAATCTCTTCAAAGAAGTGCATGCGAAAGAAAGATTTATATTAAAGGAAATTTCTGTAACAAAAAAAAAGTGTGGTGTATATATATATATATGTATATTATCCATTACGTATGAATGAAACATTGGGAAAAAAAAAAGAACACTAAGTATCCAACGCTTTTGTGTTCTATTAATTCGCAGATATCACTTAAAAAAAAAATTTTCTTTTAAAAAATTACACAAAATAAAAGAAATAAAAAAATAATACTGAACTAAATATAAAATGTAATGTAAAACTTTATTCTTAAATTAGGAAAAAAAAAAAAAAAAAAAACCTTGCCATTTTGACATGTTCCAAGAAGGGAATTTTTCTTTCATTTTCAAAGCATCATATTTTGCCTTAGGTAGAAACACATGTCTTGACTGCAGCCGAAATGAAATAGCGCTTTTCAACATCATTTATAACTCATTTCAGGGAATATTAATTTTAGTTATTTTTTTCCACTATTTTATCAATTCATAGCAATGTTTTTATTTAATTTAATTTTATTATTATTTTTTTAAATTGCGTGTTTGCAATAATTATTATCCAGTCTTGTTGAAAATTAATTATACAATCTATATAAAAAAGAAAAAAAAATCGACGCACCAAGAAGGAGTTATCCGAATGAGACAAAAAATGGTAGATGTGATGTACATGTGGAGAAAAACAATTGACTACAGTTTCAGAAAATTTGAATGATTTAATCAAGAAAAAGGGCCTCAGAAAATAAACAAGTCAATAACGCGTTGGTCCACTTTTGTCCCTTATGTACGCAGTTATTCGGCTTGGTATTAATTGATAGAGTTTGCAGATGTGCTTCTGTGAAGTATCGTGCAGAATTCTGTCCAATTGGTGCGTTAGATTGGGAAATCCCAAGCTTGTTGTAGGACCCTTTTTATAGTGCTGTAAACGTCCTCAGTGGAAGAGAGATCAGGGGACTGAGCTCAACCCCATTTCACTGAGCCGTCTATTAACGGTCTTTCAAGTCACTGAACTACCAGTTGCACGTAAGATCGACAATAATGATGAACTGGAGCTTTGTGTACCGCTTTGCGATTGACTGGTTCTCACTTTCTGTCCTCTCTTTAGGCCAACCGCTTCGTCCCTGACGCTGTGTTCGGCCATGGTTCACCCATTCTTCTCAATATCATCTATTAGTGGTACAGCTCCTATCCAATTGTCAAAAAATTCGCAGATTAGACCAACCAACTTCTTTGAGCCCAACTACATACCACACTCAAATGTTGACATCTGCGCATGTTGTTTGCGTACCTGTATGCAAGGCGTAGTTACTGTCTTTCTGAGTAGATAGAATAAAATTCTCGAAGAATTTATGACCTGGAATCAAAATTTCTCATTTTCAATATGCTGCCAATTCCGCAGATAAGATACGCTTCAGCGTCTCATGGTCATTCGATGGCATCCAAACTTTAAGATTTTGCATTTTCCATCGAAACTTGTATGTATGTCAATCTGTGTCCAGTTTGCATTACTCCTTCTTGGTGCGTCTTTTTTTTTTTTTTAATAGAATATATAACGGATAAATAATATAATATATTTAGCTGTTTTTTTGTTTATTTTGGTGTGACGTGGGAATTAACGCCTAGGGTGTCTATATTCCTTTATATGTGCACCTTATTAATGCCGATTGTCTACACGAGAATGTCATGCATGAAAGGAATACCATCCGTGAGTATTTTTCTAAAGGATTCTAGTCTGTATTTACCCGAGTCTGGGAGAGAAATTACAATTGCTTAGACCATTCAGACACTGCATATTTACTTTGGAATGCATTTCTAAAAGCAATGCAACGTTACTGTATCTTACTGTTTTTCCGTAATATAATTTGAATAAACATCTTCATTTTCAATGTAATTAATTAATGTAACGATAGAAGATATTGCTTCTATTACTGCTTTAAAATTGTACAACTCACATAATTTCATAATATTTTCGGTTCTGTTTAACATGAAATATTTCACAATCTACTAACTTATTTGTAAGAAATGTATTTGCTTTTTTAATATAAGAAATTCTGTAATTTTTTTAGCACATTTCCTTCTTTTGCAGACGTTCATGTTTTGGCATCCCGCGCAAAATTGTGATTTTTTTTTTCTATATTGCTTATTTTTATTATTTATCATTCATTTACCATTTTTCGTTTTTGTTTCTTCGTTACTATTTTAATGCCCCTGACAACTCTCTAACTTTTACTCGGAAAGTCCATTCTAAAATTAATAATTTCTCTGCCATTTTTCTTAAACATATTATCAACCGTCATTCATGTAATTTTTAAAAAGGGTTTCTATTTGGTGCTTTAGGGATTACGGGAGATGCTCTATAAAATGCCGAAAAAGAACCAGTATGTAAATAGGAAATTACACCTAATATATTAGTAACCGGAATTCTGCGTCAGCTTTTATTTATTCCTTGCATTTATATTATTATATCATTTATTAAATTAGATCTATGTAATTTAATGTTTATATATATATAGTTGAATAATTTGATTTACTATTCATATATTGAAATTTACGTTTAAAAAATCTCCATTCATCTGAAATTATTTATTAAAGTACCCTTTAAACTACCGTGAATCACTGTATTTTATTTATCCACAGGAGTAACGATTCATTTTGCATACAAGAAAAGTGAAATAATGTTTTGTTATAAATTCATCCGTGCAGAAAATAATAATCGATTCATCCGAATTTTATGCAGTTTATCTTGATGAATAACATGCCCTTTCTTCGCCGCATGAATGCTAACATGTTTTTCTTTTAAGAGAAAGATTTAAGCGCACAATTCGTTATGCGATTCTTTTCTTGCTGTGGTTGCATGAGGCATTTCTTTGCCATTAGAGGAGCGTTTTATTGAAATCTCTATAAATCGAGCAATACAATACATTTTGAATGTTTTTTATCTTGCATTAAAGATTTGCTTGTATTTTTCAGGTGTTTCTGAAAATATTTAAATGGAAATCGGATGGTATATTTTTACGCCAAAAGAAATTCTTGATGAAATACATATTGAATAATAGTAATAATAAATTTTGTGTATAATAAGTAAGTTTTATTGATGGAAATTACAATTTGTTGCTTTGAAAATTAGACATGATTCAAATTTTTATATATTAACAAACATTTAAATGAAATACAAACGATTTATATTAATAATTTGACATAACATAGTATCTAATACAAGGTCTGTTCAAAAAGTATCCGACTTTGGCCAGAAAAATTGTTTAAGTTACTTTGAGGGTTTGGGATTCTAATTCCCTTGCAAATTCCCGCAATTAACCCAGCTTTCCTTCCAGTGACGAAAACGTTTCTGGAAGGCTTTTTTTTTTTTTTTTTTTTTTTGGAATGGTGTTCAACTCCGCCGTCGCGTTCTGCATTATCTCATTTCTACTCTGAAAACGGGATCCTTTCAATAGCATTTGCAGTTTCGGAACAGTCAGGTTCATCATTGATAGTATCCAGTAGCAACTGCAAGACGGATTTATTTCTGTTACAGCGGCAGAAACTTGAAAACAAATTTCGCAGCTCCTCTGCGCATACTCAAATCATCACACAAAATTGCATGTGCAGAACCTGTGATGATCCTAACTTGTTTAGCAATCTCTCGTATAGTCACACGACGATCTTTCATTATCAGACTTTCCACCTTTTAAAAAGCAGCTGCATTTCGAGCAATTTATGGCCTCCCACCACGCTGTTCACTCTCTACCGACGTGCGACCACTTTCGAATCGGTTAAACCATTCCTTAATTTGTGTGACACCCCAAAGCATCGTCTCCAAACGTTTGCTGAATCTTACGAATTGTTTCATTTTGAGAATCACCAAGCATTTTACAAAATTTCATTGCAGTACCTATGCATCTACTCAAGTCATTCAGTCATCTTTAGAGAAATAAAAATTCGACGAACACGTATAACAGCACCTCAATCGACTGCCTGCAAGAAACGACTATACACTGGCAAAGAATCTTTGACACTGGAACGCGGGAAAAAAAAATCAAGCATGCGCATTAAGCTGTCTCCTCCCACTATGAACAGCCTCGCCGCTTTAGAATCTCTATTGTGCGTGAAAAAACACAAGGTCGGATATTTTTTTAACATACCTATATAAGATTTTATTTTAAAATTCTCTACTTTTATACAGTTTTGAAATTACTTTAAAAATAAATATCCTATTAAAATATCTTATACTATCATTTTGCTGAATCGTTGAGTTTCTTGATTTATTTGTTCTTCATATAGAAAATAAACATGCGTTTTCAAAATGTGCTAGTTTGGGATACTAAGAAACATTCAATGAAATCCCCATTACAGACTAAAGAATTTAGATTCACATAATACTAGAATTCAGAATCCTGTATCCTCTTTAATTTAATTTTTCATGAGCAATTGCTTATTTATTCCTTTTTACACAGTTGCACCAATTTCAATAAATGATATATCTAATTTAATTTTTTTTTAAATATTTTTAATATGTGTACTGAAATTTTACATTTAATATTCGTATATTAAAATAATAAATCATCTTTAATTTATTGATTTATTTTTCATGAGCATTTACTTATTTATTCATTTTTACACAGTTGCACAAATTTCAATAAATGATATATCTCATTTATTTTTTTATATTTTTAATATGTGAATTGAAAATTTATATTTAGTATTCATATATAAAATAATAAATGAATTTACCATTAAAAAAAAAAATCTGGTTTGAAACAACCACACGACTTCCATTACCCACTATTACACGTATTTTATGCATTTTTGAGAGATAATGTGATCAGAAAATATAAAAGTGACCTAAAGAGAAAATCGTTAGAACCGTTTTTGAGATGCCAACTTCTACAAAAAAAAAAAAAAAAAAAACAATTATTGACCGGAAAACAATATTTACATACAAAAGTACATTTAAAAGTGAATTAATATGGCGAGTTTGAAAAAAATCCGTACAGCCGTTTTTAAAGGAACGCGCTTGCAAAACCTGAAATTGAGCTATTTATACAGGACGCCTATCAATTTTCCTGAACTAACCAACTATATCATTCGAAAGGACATCTAATAGAGTGTTTCTATAGCAAATTTGAAGAAAATCGTTAGAGCCGTTTTTGAAATACGGACTTACGGTCCCACTTCCGGTCTCCGATGTCCTACTTCCTGCTTTTTAATTTTCACCAAAATTTGAAAAATTCATCTGTACAACAGATCTGTCTTAATTCTGAAGTTTTCTAGTTCTATCTTTATTGGTTTCGGATATATGAAAGCCAGAAGATTCCACACATACATACAAACATACACACACACTCACCAATTGCCAAAAACCATTTTTTTGAACTCAGGGGACCTTAAAACGTGTAAATCAGGTGAAATCTCGATATCGAATTTTTGTACCAAGTACAATACTTCCATTATCTATGGTAGTAGGGTAATGGAAGTAAAAATATTGATTGACATTTGCATTAAATATACATGCATCATTATATCACGTGAGTAACGAATATTTTTACATATAACAAAAACGAAATAATATTTCAATATAAATTTAACTCCACATGGAAATAGAATCATTTCAGGGATTTTCAGGCTGTCATGCATCTTGTTGAATAACATATCCGTCCCTCGCTTCTGTCATGCAACATGGAGAAATATTCAAACACACTATCATTTATGCAAGTCTTTTGCTGCTGAGGTTGCTTGAGATATTTATCTGCCAATGAGGAGTGTTTTATTCAAACCTGTGTAAATCGAGCAATTTAACTTAACAAGCATTATAGATTTTATTATAATATTCAGGTGTTTTTGAAAATACTTAATTGGAAATTGTAGACATTAGATAAAATTTCTCATAAAATTTATATTGGGTAATAATAAAAAAATACAACGGTTATTGATTGGAATTTTAGTCTATTGCTATTTTAAGTACACAAACATGTGTTTACATTTTGTTTCCAATTTTGAATTCAATAGGGGGAGCTAAAGAGCCTACAAGGAGAGAGGTGTGTATAGGGAGTCTGCTTCTGATTGCTTTGAAATAATTTTTTAGTATTATCCACATTTAAAAGTGTTTTTAATGCCTTTTGCGCATTGTGCTAAAAACTATAGCATAAATAATTTTTTTATTCCCAAAAAGCAGCGATATCTCTAAAATTTTGTTGTGATATTTACCTGAAAAGTGTTCGAGTTAATGCGCAGTTTCAGTGTGATTTTAAAACCCGCTTAACTGAATTTGAGTCCACTTTTCAATTTTTATACACCAACGTTAGTGTTTGTGAAATATAAACAATATCGTTAGACTAACTCTAATATATAACTGAAAATCCGAAATAAAGCACAGACCGATTTAATGGAGATTCATTGAAATTTTTGATAGTTTACATAGCTTTAAAACCATATTTTAAAGAACAACAAAAATATTTTTTTTTCTTCGTTAAAATATTGTATGCTCTCATGTTTTCTAAGCACTGAATTTCTAAATTCATATGCTTCTTCTATAAGAAATTAATAATATGAGTTCGCAGAACATACAATTCTGGAATGGTATGAATTATAAAATAAAAGTCTAAATACAAACCCTATGACTAAACCAAATACATGTATTAAAATATTATGATTTAGAAAATTTATTCGTCAACCTGGAAATTCATTTCTGATAGAATGGAGTGAAAGGCTGATTTTTACCAACTACGTGAAAAATACCAGTTTCGGGAATCAAATCCTGGCCATCCGCTTAACGCGTGGATGCTAACTACTGAGCTACCCTGGCTGATAACCATCTTGGCATTTCTTACAGAATATACGTTGGCAAGGTCACCGACGGTGAAGCGCGTTCAGCAGAAGGGCCGGGTTCGATTCCCGGCTCTGGTATTTTTCACATAGTTGGTAAAAATCAGACTTCCCCTCCATTCTATCAGAAATTTAAATATTATAGTTCTTTAGATTTTAATGAACCATAATTTACATCATACCTTATTTATGCAATGATTTTATATAATCTCTTATTTTTATGATTTTCTTTGTTGCATTTTTATTAAAATGCTAATACATTTTAATGTTCAAAATTTTAGCATGTGTATTGAACAGATTGATTCAATGTTTATTAAATCAAATAAAAAATAAAATTATCATTCACCTAAGAATATTGATTTAAATTTACATTAAGTTATCGTGCCATTATATTTTATTCATCTATCGGAGCAACGATTCATTTTACATTCAACAAAAAAGAAACCATGTTAAAAATTCAACTGTGCATGAAATAAAAATCGATTTACCCGATGTTCATGCAGTTTATCTTGATGAATAACATACCCTTTCATCGCTCCATGAATGCTAACATGTTTTTCCTTCAGGAGAAAAATTTAAACATACAATTCTTTATGCGATTCTTTGTTACGGTTGCAAGGGGCATTGACTAACGAGTGGTAGAGTGTTTTATTGAAATCTCTATTAATCGTGCAACACAATGCATTTTAACTACATTTTTAAAACAATTATATGTTTTCTTACATTGTTCAGATGTTTTTGAAAGTACCTAAATTGAAACTGAAGCCATATTAATCTTAAAAGTATGTTATGATATATATAATTATATAATTATATATATATATATATATATATATATATATATATATTAATAAATGAAAATTCTAAATTCGGCGGATGAATTTTCTTAGTTAAATTTATCATTCCGTGTTATTTAATTTCTATATGTAATAACAGGTACCTGTCTCAACGTGTTTAAAATCTAGTTGTAACAAGATTGTAGAAATATCGCATATGTATACCAGCTATTCCATTTCAAAGACCGATTTTTGATATTTCCAATAGATAGATTTATATATATGTACTCATTTTTGGTCTGTATTTAAAATGGAAAATGACATTTTGGTTAAAATGCAATATGAAAAACATACATGTAAAAGACTTTGTTAAAAGCCATTTTTAGTTATTGTCGTCATATATGCGTTTTTGATTTTTTTTATTTTAAACGTAACATGGATAATTAAGGGATTTTGCAACAAAAACTGGCGTTATAGTTAATATAAAATATATACATCTGGAAAATGATTATAAAGAAATTAATGTGAATAACACATCAATATTTCATTAGATACGTATTTTTTATGCTTACAAATATGTTCATTTATACTTAGAACTTAAATATAACTATGCTATTAAGTATGTAGAATTATTTTAATACTAGATTATGTTTCCAAATAAAAATCCGTTTCATTCAAATTTTTTCCTACGAATTTAGTACTTGAAATTTAGAAAAAAAAAAAAAAATAGTGGTTTCAGTGTTCTTGAAAAACTAAACGTGCGAACTTCAAATCACTCTTTCTTGTAACGTCTCGGACTTGATACGTTTGATTAAACATCAGCTCCTTTATTAACTAAAAAAAAAAAAAAGTATTATAAGGATCAATAAGAACTACCGCAGGGATAGGGCTGCTGCCGACTTTTGTCACCGGGGGTTTTCCACGGTAAAAATAATTCTCTCATTGGGTTCAGAGCACTGCGTCCATATTTTAAATTAAAGTTTGCTTCATTTAGAACTTTAGGCACCGCGCACTAGTTGATAACTAACGGCGGACAAATGTATGTATAAATTTAATTTACCATTTTTAATTTTATAAATAAACGTTAAGTTATTGTAAATATAATCCATGTGATTGAAATAACAATTATAATTAGTTTAATTATTTGAAATAACATACCAACAGATATGTTGCCACTCTAAGAAAACCTCTTAGTTTTATGTAGTTTTAAAAACACAGTTAATTTGTTTTATATTTAAAGTCTATTTTAATGAAATGTCGAAAAATAAAGGAAATATAAATTTAATATTAACTGTGTTTTTATATTTAAAAAAGGGCCTTAAAAAAAAGAAAAAAAAATGTTTTGAACGGATTAATTAATTCCCCTTGCTGTTTTTTCTCTGTTTTTTTTAGAATTCCAAAAATACTTTCTTTTTTTTAATATCTAATTCCTTTGCTAATTTTACTTCATATTACATGTTATAATATGACTAAATTTGATATAACTAATACGACCATTATTTTAACTTGATTAAATAGCTATTGTTAATATAAAAAATAAATTATAAATTGATATCAAGAATAATAAATTACGCTCTACTGGGTAAACTAAGCCGATTAAAATTAGTTGAAAAAATAACATATTAAGTTAATTCCACATCCCTAATGAGACAATTTTTTGAAGATTCACTTTCTATTTTTATAAAATGTACTTAACGGAATTTTGATGCACTTGAATTTTAATGATTTGAATTAATGAAATTAGTACATCGCTCTTAACAGGGAGAGAATTTAAATTATAAAAATAATTTTATTATATATATTCGGAAAGGCATTTTATTAGAAATCTAAAATTTCCCTCTGTATCATTTTTGATATAACAGAAAATTTAGTAATTTATATGAAGATTTCTGAATGTCAATTAAAAAATTGTTTTAAAATGTTTTAAATTTCTTAAGGATATAATAAATTATTTGAAACTGATTTCTAAAATAATCTAAGTTATTTAATATTTTCATATTCTAATTTCTGTACGTTGTGTCCAACGCATTATTCCAAGCTTTCGAGAACAAAAAAATGCATTGGATGAAAAAACATCACATTTTACATTTATATATCCTTAAATATATGCGAGTTATTCCCTTGCAATTGATTACAGATAATTCTTAAAAGCCTCATAATCACATTCTACTGCTACAATACGCGTTAAGCGTTATTTTTTTACATAGCACTTCCAATATATTTTTTTATTATTTGCTTAGTTTGTTGGCAGTATTTATATTTATTTATATATTTATTTTTTAATTTTCAGCACAAAAACTTCACGTAAATATAAATGACATAGCATATTCCTTAACCCCACAAATTTTTCAGAAAATTCATTAAGTATTTTACTTGTTATAGTGTTATACTTGTTATAGTATTATACTTGTTAAGTATTATACTTGTTATTCGATAACAGACTAATTAAATTAAGTATTTTACTTGCTATAAATTTGCAATTGTCAAATTATAGTGCTACCCTTCTCTATTTCGACATTTTAAGCGAAATTTGCAAACGACTGTGGATCACAACACTAAATTCTTAAAAGGTAATGATTTTATTGTTATTATTATTATTATTATTATTATTATTAAATAAATGTATTTTCACCTGGAAACACTTCATTTAATACCCTGAATTTTGACATATTTACGTTTCAATTTTCAGACAGTAATTACTTGACAACCATTTTCACATACGAATACTTATTTTAAATTACCCTGATTTTTGATTAATTTACACTTTATATTTTACACGGTAATCAAATATAAAAACTTAAACACGGTAATCAAAATATCTCTTTTCACAAATATAAAAACCTATATTAAATTACCCTGCCTTTAAAATATTTGTGTTTCAATTTTCATTCATACACTAAGTAATTGATATATTTTTCGCACGAAAATCTCATTTTCAATACATTTGTGTTTCAATTAACAGACAACAATATTGGACACCATTTTTCACAAACAAATGATTATTTTAAATTACACTAACATTTGATTTATTTACATTTCAATTCCCAAACAATAATTATTGAACACCCTTTTCCACATACAAACAGTTATTTAAAATTACCCTCATATTTGATATACTGATTTTTCAGTTTTCAAAGAAAATTGGACATATTTTTTTCCAAAACAAATAATCGTTTAAAACTACATTACGTTTGATATAGTAACGTTTCAAACTCCATAAAATAATTACTGGACACAACCATTTTTTTCTTCCATTTTCCCACATTTTCCCAATCGCATTTAAAGAATTAAATACTATATATATATATATATATATATATATATATATATATATGTATATATATATATATATTTACTTAAAAAATGCAATCTAAAATTCCATCGTAAAAAAAAAAAAAAAAAAAAAAATCTATTTTAACATGCCACAAGAATGTTGCCCTACACTTCAGCCGTAATGAAATAGTGCATTTCGGCTTCATTTAAAATTTATTACAGTAAAAATTCTTTAGAGAGATTTTTTAGATTTTCACTTATTTATATATGAAAGTGAAAGCACAGTTTTGATCTAGAATTCTGTAAGCTGTGTTTTCGCCATACACTGTTACAAATTTCAGTTCAAACTTGGTCAACTTTATGGAGTAAAGTTATAAGAAATACCGTAATCTTTTAACCTTATTTTGTTGGTTTTCTAAATCTTGCGATTGAATGTAATTTGTACCTAAACGTAGACCTACCATGCATCCACTCGCAGGGGAAGTGTTTCGCTGTACATGCAATTGTATTTCTTTTTGTATTCAGGAGATGGTGCCACTAGTGCTATGAAAAGAGAGTACATGATTTCACCGGCTGTAAGATGGAGAGCATAGCTGCCAATATTTTAATTTATTTCGGAGAAATTTTAGCTCCGCCTCTATTTCGTACCACTTATTTTTTTAATGTAATTTTTTCTTATTTTATGGAAGTTGTGTATTGAAGAAAATGTTTCTATAAATATAGCGGTGCGAAATAAAGGCGTGGCTTAAAGTACTCCGAAATAAATTAAAATATTGGCAGCTATCGGAGAGTGTAAATAAAATCTGTAAAGTGACATCGCGTATGATTATTTCATTCAAAACTAATATTCACTACAAGAAAAAAAGAGTTCTTTATTCAATTGATCACTAACTAGATGTTACTATAAGAAAACTTATTGAAGTATATCCTTTTAAGAAGTGAGAAACATTTATTTTATAATCCAGGAAGTATGAATCAGTAAAATGCTTTTTGAAACCAAACAAAACTTAAATTAAAGAGCATGGTCGAAAACATAGGGTAAAGTGCAAATTTTGTGCAATAAGTCAACTATGCGTCAAAATAAGACCCAAGAAAATTCAGTGTCAATTATCCAAATCAACGAAACACGCACACATACAGAGAATTAGCGGACAAAAAAATGTGGAACTGTGCCAGGGTGTTCAATCCCTTCAGTTCGACACAGACTCGGTCGAATGTTGATTTTTTAAAAATGTATATACATATTTAAAACATAATACAAATATTTAGTTCAACATAAATTTACCAAATCACGGTGAAACATTAAACCATCCGGTGAGTGCAGCTACTTTATTACCAAGTTTTGGTTGAAACTAACACCAAATTTTTAAGAGTGTAATTATAATTTCAGTAATGGTTAAAATTAATGACGTAATGGAATAAGTACGGTTGGAAAGATTTAGTAATTTATTGGAACATCATGATTCTAATTTAATTTAATTATTTATTTCTTTATTCTTATTTTTTTCGTACTATAGGTCACACTAATGTTTTCTGCTTTTTCAAGCTTTTGCATAATTTCATAGTTAAATATAGCTATCTTTGTGAATGGCTTATTTTTGTTCCAGAATTACTACATACATTTAGCCAATAAATTATTAGAAAACAATATACAGATTACGCTTGCGCAGTTAAAATTATTCAGTAAAAATGCTCATGTTTCATCAGGTATTTGATATTTTTATATTTTGATTACAATATGTTGAGACTAATGTAGCATGTCAAAATTTCTAAAAACTGCATAATCCTGTGTATTATAAATAGAAAATATCTAAATTGGAGAGTGTGGTATTAACAACTGTATTAACTTTCTCAACAATCTGTATATGCGTTCTTTTTACAGATTACAATTTTTTTTTTCTTTTTCCTTTAAATACATTTTTGCATTGTTAATGATTTATAATATATATATGCTATTAATAATAATAAAAATTTTATAAATAGGATTTTATGTTACAGTTATTTGTTTAGCTTAAAACAATTCTTGAATGTAAATATTTTGATTTCTAAAAAACATTTCAGTTAAAAAGTATTTCAGTTTATATTTCTTTTTCTAAACAGTAAAACGCCAAATATCATGACACAGAACATTTTAATAAATCTTTTAAAAGAAGAATATGCAAAAGAAAAATTTACATTTGAAGAGAGTTTCTATAAAACAAATAAAATTTATTTGGATTTTCGTAAAAAAGTAAATATTTTATATATTAAATATGAATGAAACATTTTAAAAAGAAAGAACAGAACATATAAAAATTCAATGCATTTAAGTTTAACTAATTCTGAAATATTACATTTTTTTTCTTATTTTATTTATTTATTTTAAAAAGTTAAATAAAAGTCTTTCAGTATTTTTAAACACTATGTTACATAGAAAATGTGAATTCAAAAATATCTTCTTTAAACAGAAAAGAAAAAATTCTTACCCTTTCGACCCCCCTTAAATCTTACCCTTTCGAGAAGCACTGCATATTGCCCCAAGAATGGAAAAAATTATTTCATTTTCAACGCTTCATATATTGCCCTAGGTAAAAAAGACATCCCTTTGAACATAAGAACCGTAATGAACACTTCAACTTAATTTATAATTTTTCTCGGAGAAAATTCTTTTATGAGACTTTTTTTTCTTTAAATTTCTTTCATTCATGTATGCTAGTGAAAGTATTGTTTTGGATGTTAAATTTTTTTACACTGAAAGTGTGTTATAATTATAATCCAGTGTAACTGGGAACCAGTTTCACTATGAATAAGAACAAATTCAATTTTGAAAGGGATTCTAGAACTGTGTGAATTTTTCGCAATTTTCTTTCATGTGGTGTAGGCATTAATAACGAATGATTTCGCGACAGTTCTAGGCCTGAGTAAAATGCAATCCTTGTAGGTTTTCCAAAATGATCTTAATCCGTATTTGTGAAAATCACGGACTCAGTGAAAAATTACAGAAACGGGTAGGTCTTCCAGGAGTTCTTTTCTATCTGCCCTGCATATATAACAATTGCTCTAGTTAACAAAAAACCTCTTTCAATAACTTAGTACCTATATAATCACCCCCTTTCACTCTAATTTAGATGAATGCATCATCTGATATCGAAAATTTCAACATGACTATTTGTATTTATTACTTATTTTTTTTTTCTCTTTTAAAGTAACTCGAATTCCTTATTATTTTGTTATTACATTAAAGAAATCATTGCATTTTAGTACATGGAATATTTCATATTGTTGTTGTCTCATGTCCCCCCTGGTCCAAAAATTCTAGACCAGGTCCATAATACCATGTCGCTCTAACATAACCACAAGTCTATTGCCCTCCTCACTCCACACCTGCCTCGCAGAGGCACCAATACAGTCAATAACATGAGCAGGAGAAGCAGGACAGGAACAAGGGCAAGAAGAATAAGTCTGGAATATTCCATAGTCTAATAATAAAATATTTGTAAGTAATCTATTAGTTTCATCAATATAAGAAATTACAGATGTAGGGGTCGCAGCATTCCTTTATTTTTATGATCATTTTAATATATATTCATGATAATTTTCAAAAAGACAATTTTCTTGAACGATTTTATGCTATAATAGTAATAAACCCTTCACGAAAATTCTCTTTGAAAAATTTTTTGTCACAGTATAATAAAATGATCGTAAAAATATAGGAGCGCTGCGACTCATGTAGATGTGTTTAAAAAATAACACGTGTAAATATCGTTCACATAACAGTTTTGCACGAATAGTAAAGAATTTCGAAATGGCGTGGCGTTCCGACGATCCTTATTTTTAGTATAGGATTGTATTAAAACATCCAGTTCTGATTAAATGACAGCTTACTTTACTTATAAAAGGTTGTTTAATATATATATATATACTAGCAGACCCGGCCACGCGTTGCTGTGACTAAGTTATACGTTGAATTATACGGCTGTAAACTATTTAGTACAGTCAAATTATTATTTACGAACAAAGACGAAAACGTTGTAGCCGATGTAAAAGCCCACAGGGTTGAGATTTGAAACTTAGGTCAAAATTTGGAAGCGATTGATAAAAATTTTCGTAAAGTTGATATTAAGCACAAATTAATTTTATTGTAGGGTCCTATAAATTTTAATGGAGAAGTGATATATATTATTTCTAATGCTACTTTGGATAAAATTGCTAAAATGACTAATATATAAATTAAATTCTATTAAAATAAAAGTATAAAAGAAACAGACGATTTTAAAATCAATTTTTATGGAGGAGTGAAATATAATATATGCTAAAATGGATAATTTTACTATAAAATGACCTCATCATTTTAAATATTTTAAAGAGGGCAACAGCTGTAGTTATAAAAAGGAAAACAATAAGGCTAAACCAGAAAAATAAGTAAATTTGATAAATATTTTAAAACTTTGAAATTGGAAATCTTATGAAATATTGGACATTTAAAGTAAATACATGTATCATTTTAAATAGAAAAAGATTTCGGAAAAGTTTAGTGTATTTTGAAGTGATGAGAAGTTTTTGAGTATGTTAAAATTTTAATAGTAAATTTAAGTTAATAAAGATGGGAAACATTGAGGATTAAGATAAGAATAATTATAAGATTTAAAAAAAAAAAAAAAAAAAAAACTTTTTATATACCATGCTTTTAAATTTTTAATATACTAATAATATACTAATTAAAAGGAAAATGATAAATATTCTATCATAGTTTGAAGTCAAATTTGTTTTCAAATGTCTAAATAAAATATCTGATGTAAGATACTAATATTTTGCAGCGGAATAGATTTCATTTCTGTCATCCTTGGCGAAAAAAAAAAATTCGCCAAATTATCTGGCGAAAATATTTAATTCCTTTCAAAAATCATGGTTATTTTAACAACTTATATTAAAAGAGTAATGAATAATATGAAACAATATTTCGTACAATACATATTACATGTCATACATACGTACAATGAATAATACATATTACATTTCGTACAATGCATACATCTGGCATGTATATTTTCGTGTTACGCTTTTGATCGCCAAATATAATAATAATAATAAAAGCCAAGGGCGACAGAGTTTTGAAATTTAAAATTAAAATTTTGTCAATTTGACAGCAAAATAATTCAATCTAACACCCGCGATAACTAATACATATCTATACCCAAATATAAGGATTAAATCGGGAAATAAATTTCCTCGATTTTTAATAATTTCTTACAAAAAATCCAGTGGGCAATTAACATAGGCAATCTTTTTCTTGGCTGCACAGACGGTCAGTGAGTCACACTTCGCTTGCGTATAGAACTCATAGATATAGTATAGCATATATAGAATAGAGTGATCATTGGGGAGAAAAAAGTTATTCCTTTTCATTTGGGAAAAGACGACGTTTTTACCAAAATATGGCCGTCTTTCCCCGAGTAGAATACACACGGGAATACATACTAATATTTTAGCAAATAAAATTTATGAATAATTTATTTGCTAAAGGGGAATGGAAGATTCCAGATACAGTTTCAAATTCATATTTCTTTCTTTCTTTTCTTTTCTTTTCTTTTTTTTTTTTTTTTTTTTTTTTCAATACCACTTAATGGCTGTTTCCAAAGCTTTTATTTATTTTTTTTTTCGGCATCAAAAATCTTTGTACGATAACATGGGGATGAGAGATCTATATATATTACTATATCTATGATAGAACTACATTAGCACTTTATCAATGTGTATAAAATCTTTAAATTGATTATGACGTCAATTTTCGTGAGATGCATAATTTAACTTTTTATAATTTTTTAACGTTCACGTTTGATTAAATGTATTTATTTTTATGTCGAAAGAAAATGAACTCTTTTTTTTTTTTTTTTTGGCAACAATTAAATTAATGGAACTCTTAGATATTTTGGAGCAACTTTAATAAAGGTCTATAATTAACAAATAATTGCAATAAAACAATATTGTGACAATAAATTGAGATAAAAACTATCCTATCTCTCAAGTTGGACCAAACTGCACACAGTGTGCATAATTTCATTAAAATCGGTTCCTTAGTTTAGGAGTTTACCCCGGACAAACATCGTGACACGTAATTTATATATATATACTAGCAGACCCGGCCACGCGTTGCTGCGGCTAAGTAATACGTTGATAATTTGATAAGGTATATAGTATTTCCCCACAACTGGATTTGGCGATTTTTTTTTTTTTTTGCGCCTTTTTGAACGATAACGAAGTCGTTCTGGATTCTTTGCAATAAAATACGGTAACCTGCATGCTTTTATTTTAGATTTATGATTTAGCTTATGATTTTATCATTTATGATTTTTAGATTTATGATTTAGCCATAATCGCCAAATCCAGTTGTGGGGAAATACTATAGTTGTTACCCATAACTATAACTTATAATATAACTTCAGTAATTATATTCGCATAATTATAACTTCAGTATCAGTATATCCCCACAGCTGAATTTGGCGATTGTACTTTGGCGCCGTTTTGAACGATAACGATGTCGCTCTGGACTGTTTGTGATATAATATGGCAGCCTATATGTTGTTTATTTTGGATTTATTATTTTATGTTTTTGATTTATGATTTAGATTATCATTTATCATTTATGACTTATGATTTATAGATTTATGATTTAGCCATAATCGCCAACAAAAAATCGCCAAATATCGTTGTGGGGATATACTGATTAATATATTACTGAAAAGATTAATATATTTTAACGAAGTGGTGAGAAGATTCTGAGTATGTTAAAATTTTAATAGTAAATTCAAGTTAATCAAGAAGGAAAGCATTGAGGATTAAGATAAGAAAATTGCAAGATTTTAAGATCGCATTTTCAGCAATAAATATGAGTCAAAATTTAATGCAAAATACATATATAAATCACAAATTTAATCAGGAACGCTAAATTGGTAAGTTATTAAAGAAAAAGTAAAGAAAAAATTAATTAAAGTTTCGAACATCGATCATATAGATTAGCGTTACAAAACAAATAAACAGACTTAAACTCTTCCAGACTTTTAAATAAGTTTTAAATTAAGTTTTAAAATTTATTGTTAAATAAAACAGACTTTTAAATAAGTTTTAAAATATTGAAATGGTTACTTTTTATTTAGAACGTTATGTATAGATCACAAATTTCTTAAAGAAAACGAAGTGATACGGATTAGAATAATGCAACAAAAATTGAAAAAGCAAGGTTATGTCGTAAATAAATTTTTAACACACGTGTCACGTGAAATAAATTGTAGCATATACATGTATCTGATATAAGATATTAACATGTTGCAGCGGAATAAATTTCATATCTATCATCCTTGGCAGAAAAAAAAAATAATATCGCCAAATTATCTGGCGCACATATTTAATTCCTTTAAAAAATCATGGTTATTTTAACAACTTATATTAAGAGAGTAATGAATAATATGAAACAATATTTCACACAATACATATTACGAAAATATACATCTAGCTTGTATATTTTCGTGTTACGTTTTTGATCGCCAAATACGAAAAACTCCAAGGACGACAGAGCTTTGAAATTTAAAATTAAAATTTTGTCAATTTGGCAGCAAAATAACTCAATCTAACGTATGCACATGATAAATAATACATATCTATACAAAAATATGGGGATTAAAATCCGGAAATAATTTTCCTTGTTTTTTAATATTTTTTTACAAAAAATACAATGGGCGATTAACATAAGAAATCTTTTTCTTGATTTCACAGACTGTCAGTGACGTCACACTTCGCTTGTGTACATACTTTATCAATGCGAATAAAATCTTTAAATTGATTATGACGTCAATTTTCGTGAAATGTATAATTTAACTTTTTATAATTTTTTAACGTTCACGTTTGATTAAATGTATTTACTTTTATGTCGAAAGAAAATGAACTCGTATTCTTTCTTTTTGGCAACAATTAAACTTATGGAACTCACAGATATTTTGGAGCAACTTTAATAAAGGCTTTAATTAACAAATAATTGCAATAAAAAAATATTGTGACAATAAATTGAGATAAAATATATCCTATCTCTCAAGTTGGACCAAACTGCACACAGTGTGCAAAATTTCATTAAAATTGGTTCCGTAGTTTAGGAGTTCACCCCGGACAAACATCGTGACACGTAATTTATATATATATACAGATATATGTATAGCCAACAATATTCTAACATACTGAATGAAGGCATTACATTGAAATACTTTATTTCAGTTTATTTTTATCTTATAATATGTGAAAAAAAATATTTTCATTACTTATGATAAAAATTGGAAAAAGAAAGAAAAATAAACAATACGTTTAAAGACGAATCTGACACTTTTCTACCACAGTAATTTTTTAAATAAAATTCACCAACTTTTGATAAGAAATCTATCTATGGTAGAAGATAACCCAGGCGATTTCAAAGTGTAGGAGCATACATACATACATACATACATATATATATATATATATATATATATATATATATATATATATATATATATATATTAAGTATTGACAGGTAATTAAGCAAACTGCCACAAAATTTCTCACAATTTACTCGTAAATAGAAGATTCTTCATTTCAAGCTATGCTTCATTAATAATGAAAAAAATATTCTCAAAAATTCGTATGAAACTAAACTTTTTATGCAAAATTTAAAAACACAGTCTCAGAAACTTTTTAATTTTTTACATATTCTGCAAAATTTACTCAAACAAGATCTGATATTGTAGTGCTGGAACTTTATTCTAATAGTACCATTGCGGAATAAAAGCCACTTAAAAAAAAAAAAAAAAAAAAAAAAAAAAAAATATTAACATAGTTTGCTAATTCTTTTATAATAATCTGCAAAAACGTTCACAGAGCTGTCCTGTTTAAACAAAAACTGTTAATGTATTCCTGAAATTTAGTTAATAATGAAAACATATTCTAAAAAGACATCTGCACACAAAAAATGAAACACTGAAAAAATAAACGAGCAAAAATATTAAAAAAATGAGTAAGATTGTGTCAAATTTGAGAATGTCACATAATTTAAAACAGTTCCGAAGCAAATATATTTAAATTAAAAAATTCCATGAAATTAATTTTGAGTATATTAATATGTTCAAAAAATGTCATCGATCTTCATGCATTTGAATATCCGAAACATAGATTTTCATTGATATATTCGTCCGCAAAACTGTATGAAACCGCCGATAAATATAGTCCGGAAATTTCAGGGATTTTTTTTTTTGTCTGAGCTCTTTCTGTATAAATTTGAAGAAATTCTATTAAAGAATTTCGTATAGTTCCGCATATTTGTAATAAACTATGAAGTGAACAAATTTTAATTTTTAAACATGCGATATTTCATAAATGAGCAAACACGTTTTCTTTTTTTTTGAAACACAATTACTCATTTAAGAATGAGGAAGTCGATTTACTCATTTTTAAGAGCGAAATAAAAAGAAAAAAAAGTAAACAAAATCTAACAACATTGTTTGGGAACATTTTTAAAAGAGAAAAATTTCTAAAAATACGCCCTCAAACATTTTTAACAATATCTGATAACATACAAATGTTAGAAATTTCAAAAGAAAACTGTAATAATTTATCTTAAGCCTTATGTAAAATTACACAGAACGATAAACGGAGATGTTATAACAAACTATTTTATATAAGGATTTCAATGACTAATATTAATGAAATTAGTTATTGGTAAGAATATATTTGTCTCTTGGAGTGCTTTTTCTAAAATATAAGCATTAATTTTTACTGGGAAATTAAGTTTTAAAAATATATAAGAATACAGAATAAAGATTGTGTATCGTAATTATTCACTTTTTACTAAGAATTATTGTAAACGTAGAGAGTCTCTGGATAAAAATTACAGTAAATTTATAGAATATTTTAAACGTGTAATTTAGTGATTTTATTAATACAGAAAGTATTCTAAAAAGGCATACACATTTTAAAAATTTATGAAGTCCGAAAATTTTTTTTGCTAATAATAATAATAATAATCTATGTATAGATATAGATATAGATAGATATATAGATATTAAATGAAATGGAATAACGAAGTATCTAAACATTATTAATAAAGAAACTATCTACCAAAAATATTAAGAAACACTTATATATATATATATATATATATATAACCCCTAAGAAACTTATTAATAATGGATATATTCTGAAACATACTCAAAACGTTTTTAAAGAGACGCTCATAATGTTGTCTAGGAAAAGTTTTAATAATAAAAATATTCTGAAATGACATTTTTTTTTTTTTTAACATAGTGTGATAACGTAGTTTAGGAGTTTTAATAATAAAGAAATTACTCTGATGATTGGTTCCAAACATAAACATTTTTAAAACAAAATCTAGTGATGTAGATTGGGAGCTTCATAGTTAATGAAAATAGTTTGAAAAAGTCAATGGTTCTATTAAAAAAAAATCTGATAATGTTGTTGCGAATACCAATAATAATGGAAATATTCTGATAAGACGTATACACTCTTTCTTTGCTCTAATAACATAGTACGATAACAAAATAAATCACAAAAATATTCTGGAAGACGTCCACAAGATTCTTTTAGAAGCAAAATTGGATAACATAATCTCGGAACTTCGTTAATAATAAAATATTCCTTAAAGGCATCCATAAATGTATTTCATTTAAACTCAATCTCATAACGTTCTAAACATTTTCGGAAGTAGCCATTTCATGAATTGAAATAACCGGGAGATAAAATTTAAACGTATGATCTTTAGATTGTGTTGTTAGTCGAATCAGAAATTATTTCTAAGTCATTTAGTCATTTCATTTTGCATAAAATAGATTTGCATTCGTTCGAAAAATTCCCACATTATTTTACTATGTTAGGTAAAATACATTTACGAATATTGAAGGTGAATATAAAACGAACACTTTCAAATTTCATTCAGGCTTCAGGTTTTAAAATTAGAGTAAATATTGTTAACAACCCTTTTATTGTTGTAAGAACTTGCGATTACTTTCTATAACAATTACAGCATAATGTAAAAAGAAAAAAAATACTTCAGAGAAAAAGTATATAAAACTGAAAATGTCTCGATCAATAAAACGTAACTATGGTCAGATTATTTTATGAGATAGCCAATATAGAAATGGAAAGCCGATAGAAAGAAAATTCATCATAGAAAAGCCAGGATTACAGAGTCGATCAGTTACAATCTCTATGATTATAGGCTAAGCACAAAGAAAAGAAAGGTCGATGCCGAATCTAGAAATTATATAAAGGGAAATGGACAAGAACAGATTTCAGTCGGTGCATTTATGATGAAAGTAGCTTTAATGGAACACGATTCATATTTCTTCTGCAGCATGTTCTTAAAAGTAATTTTTCAAACATTCTTTTTTTTTTCTTTGGGGGGGGGGGGGGGGAGGCGGAATTATCAATAGGCAAGTTGTTCGATTAATATTCAACTAGACTATAATTCCTTAAAGATGGAAATTGGATACATACAAATTACAAAGGCAAAGACGTGTAAAAAAAATGGTATTCCTAATATGTAAAAATAAAAAAATAAAAAAAAAAAAAACCCTAAACATAATAATGCAATGAAAAAAAAAAAAAAAAATCAGAAAAAAGTGCAAAAGGGAAAGTATCACAAAAAGCAAAACAGCTTGTGGTAAAAAAAAGACTAATTTAAATAGATTTTGGTAAATAAATGTCACCGATTAAAATATAAACTTTGCTTAATGGCTGCTTTGCCGGGTGCACTACATCTTTGATTTTGCACACGGGCGCCTTTTTTATTTCGCAGGAAAATGGTCATGCTGGTGTTCGGACCCGAAAAAATTCTTGCTGTTTGCTTATAAATTTCTTTTTATTTTTTTTTATATAAATATGTTTATTTGATAGGCTCTCATTGATTTCACTTGCACTATTCGTATGAATAGTTATTTTCATATATACTACATTAATTTCAAACTCACCCACACATTATAGAAAATTTACTGTTTTTGAAAAAAACAAATTTGAAACAGAGCTTTCGATATATTAACACGTTTTGAGTCCTTTAAATCCGACAATACCCCTGAAAATGAAATATTTCTACTCGCGTTTGTAAGTTCTCTGAATCTCCTAAGAACAGTTTTTTAGCGGTTCATTTGTATTACCTGACTTCTGTCACGCTGATCAAAATATTTCAAAAACACATATTGACAGAGAGTCCAAACTCGGTATTCTAAATTGTATCTAGGTATGCTATTTAAAATATACTGATGAAATCGGACAAACACTTTGTGTACCAAGACATTCAAGAGTATTGAAATACATTACATCGAAGGGAAAATTTTAGTTAGGGTGCAGACAGCTAGTTTCTGAATATTTGGAAACTTTTTTTTTCTTTTTTTTTAATAACTGTTTTATTTCTGTTATGAATGTTGCTACAATATTAAAACGGTGGTTTTAGGGGGCTGTGTCCTCACGCGGAAATGTATTTAAATGAAACTCTTACTAAATCGATTTTCAGTTATTTTTTAAAGCACTTTACAAAAGTTAAAATACAAATGATTTATAGTTACCTTAAAGTACACTCAGAAGCCTCTTTGTAATGTCTTCTTGGCAATTTTATAAAAATGAGTTATCGAGTCACATTTTTGCCGCTAGGTGACTAAAGCAGCATGACTAAAGAAAGCTGAGTTTCTAAGACAGGAGAATATTTTAATTCTTTGACACTATATGCGTTGAAAACGTGATTTAAGAAGTTTTGGAAATAATAAGAGCTCGTATGCATGTAGCAAGAATTAGCGAAATTGCCGCTTTTCTGAAATTTCATGAAAAGTTGTAGTGAAAGTGTATCGCAACTGGGGTGCAAGGCAAAAGGCTGTGTCTATACGGATAGATTGTAGCCATGGCCTAGAGTTGAATAAACACGGAAGAAAGAATTTATTGTATTAAAAAAAAAAAAAAAAAAACTGAACAATAATAGGTGATCATACTGAAACAGATCTTAACCAAGAGCACTTTCAAAACATTCTGTTAAACGCATGTGCTTGCTCTAGAAGACGATGACCAGTGCAAATTTCCAATAAAGTGGCCACTTAGTGCGCAATAATATATTTAAAGTAACTAAGGTTAAGCTAAAAGTAGTGTGAGTGCCCCGATGAATTATATGTATAAACTATCTACCAATAAGAACTTGGACACTTTCAAATTAAGACGTTTTGACAAATATCTAGAAAAGCTCTCTAGGAATCATCTTGAAATTTTGGTAGTGTAAATAACACGTTATACCTCACATATTTCAGCAAAAGTTGTGTCCTGAAGAAAAAAATGGCACCAGTAAAAAAGTAGACTAAAGTCAAAATGTTTTGGATCATTCTGTACAAATTAATGCTTTAAATTCGTTTTGGCTGTAGCGTGTGATTATAAAGATATTTTTCATTATCTGTATAAAATTTTATGAGGCTACAATATATGCATGGAGATATAAAGTTTTCTTTAGAAAACTGAAAAAAAAAATGGATTTTTTTAATTATACCACCATGGGTATTAGACCCAGTGCACATTTTTAGAAACTTAGGCATACTGTACACACAGCATACTGTAATCAGAAAGCAAAAATGTTAAATATCTTACGAAATATGAGCATGTTTACTAAATATTTTTAACTAACATTTAAAAAATGTCATTTGCATAATTTAATAGTCAAAAGTATTGAGCAACTTATATGAACACCCCAAAGAAATATCATGTAAATTAAAAAACTTATGAGAGATAGCATGAAAAGAATTTCAGTTCTCTCAAAATAAAAGCTAAACTTTAAAGGATTTTAATCTCATTTTTATTTTGATTCAATGAATGCCCAATGGTAAAAGAATGTTCGCTGATTGTAAATAAATATTGATAAAACTCCCTAACCATCTTTCTTTCTTTGGATTGGATTCACAAAAATTTTCGATCTCCGTTTTTTGACGGATTTACACGTTTTGGGATGTCCTGAACACGAATTGATAGTTTTTAGAAAATGCCTGTCTGTATAATGTGTGTCTGTGGTTTCGTGTTTTCACCGTATCTCACGAACCAATGAATGAAATTCAACCAAACTTGGTATATAGTTGGACCCTGTCGGGGCATTGTGCTGATTAGATTTGGGGATCAATAGCCCAGCAGGTGGCGCTGAGATCGCATTTTATGTAAATTTTTAACATGGCAGTATAGGACAAATTTTCGTATTTTTCACCGTATCTCACGAACTAATGAATGAAATTCAACCACACTTGGTATATAGTTGGAACCTGATGGGGCATGGTGCTGATTAGATTTGGGGATCAATAGTCCAGCAGGTGGCGCTGTGATCGCAAAATTTCGTATTTTTCACCGTATCTCACGAACCGATGAATGAAATTGAACCAAACTTGGTATATAGTTGTACCCTGACATGAAATGGTGCTGATTAGATTTTGGGATCAATCGCCTAGCAGATGGCGCTGTGATCGCATTTTATGTAAACTTTTAACATGGCAGTATAGGACAAAATTTCGTATAAATGTACATAATGAGCGTTATTTTAAACTTGTGATTGTAAAATTAATATGAATTATTGATAATAGTAGTAGTTAACTACGAAAAAAATTTTGTGCATATGGGGGCACCGGTTCCCCCCCTTGGGGGGAAGTACTTCCCCGGGGGGGTAAATTTTCAAGATGGGTATCTTTCTAAAGATCTCGCTGATAATAGCAATAGTTAACTGGGAAAAAAAATTACTGCATGGGGGGAAGTACCCCCCCGGGGGGGGGGCAAAGTTTCAAGATGGGTGTCTTTCGAAAGGTCTCGTCAATACCTTTGAAACGAATGGTTGAACCATAATTCTCTGATAATTTAAAACAAAGTTATCGATTTTTTTTACTTTTAACAAAAAAAAAAAAAAAAAACAGAAAAAAAATCGTATAAAAAAAAAATATATTTTTTTTTTTTGAACGAAATTTAACCAAACTTGGTATTTAGTTTGTGCGATTACATTTGGGGATCAAAAGCTCAACAGGTGGCGCTGTGATCGCATTTTATCTAAATTTTTAACATGGCAGCATAGGACAAAATTTTGTATAAATGGGCATGATAAGAGTTATTTTAAAATTGTGATTGTAAAATTAATATGAATTATTGATAATAGTAGTATTTAACTAGGAAAAAAAATTGTGCATGGGGGCATCGCTTCCCCTCCCCCTGGGGGGGAAGTACCCCCCCGGGGGGTAAATTTTCTCAATGGGTATCTTTCATAAGATCTCGTTGATAATAGTAGTAGTTAACTAGGTAAAAATTTTTGTGCATGTGGGGGGAAAGTACCCCCGCGGGGGGGGCAAAGTTTCAAGATGGGTGTCTTTCGAAAGGTCTCGTCAATACCTTTAAAACGAATGGTTGAACCATAACTCTGTGATAATTTAAAACAAAGTTATCGATTTTATTTACTTTTACCAAAAAAAACTTAGAAAGAAATCTTTTTTTTTTTTTTTTTTTTTTTTTTTTTTTAAACGAAATTTAACCAAACTTGGTATTTAGTTGGTCCCCGACATAAACTGGTGCTGATTACATTTGGGGATCAATAGCTCAACAGGTGGCGCTGTGATCGCATTTTATACAAATTTTTAACATGGCAGCATAGGACAAAAATTCGTATAAATGTGCATAATAAGAGTTATTTTACACTTGTGATTGTAAAATTAATATGAATTATTGATAATAGTAGTATTTAAATAGAAAAAAATTTTGTGCATGAGGGGGCATCGCTTCCCCCCCTGGGGGGGAAGTACACCCCCGGGGGGGGTGTAAATTTTGAAGATGGGTATCTTTCGAAAGATCTCGTCAATACCTTTAAAATGAATGGTTGAACTATAAATCTGTGATAATTTGAAACAAAGTTATCGATTTTTTTTTTACTTTTAACAAAAAAAGAAAAAAAAACTTAGAAAAAAAATTGTATTTTTTTTTTTTTTAAATATTTTTACTGATTGAATATGTATTGCTTTTAACAAAAAAAAAAAAAAAAAATTGAAAAAAAATCGTACTTTTTTCTTTTTTTTTTTTTTTTTTTTTTAATATTTTTACTGATTGAATATGTATAGGAAAATATAAAAGAAAGTCTTGTGGTGGCCACAACATACTAGTTTTTTTTTTTTTTTTTTGAGACGAACTGAAATTCTGTTCATCCTGTCTCTCACAATCTTTTGATTTGCACGATATTTGTTTGGAGTTTTCATATAAGTTTCTCAAAATTTTTGGCTATTAAATTACACAAGTGAATTTTTTTTAAAGCTAGCTTATTCGTATTTAAATTTTATTTAATAAAAATGCTCATATCTCGCAAGATATTTAACATTTTTGCATTCTGATAGCATTATGCTGTATCTAATGTTGTATGCCAAATTTCTAAAAATGGCTGTGCACTGGAGCTAATACCCTAAATGTTTTAATTAAAAATAGAGAATTATTTAAAGAACACAATTAAAAAAAGAACCCTTATATCTCTAAGAATATATGTGGTAGCCTTATACAAATTTATACAGATAATGTAAAAATTCCACATAATCACATGCTATAGCCAAAACGCTTCTAAGGCATTTTTTTTTACAGGGTGATTCAAAACATTTTGATCTTTGTTTAATTTTTTACTGGTCCTCTTTTGCTCTTCAGAGCACAAATTTTGCTGAAATATTTGAGATATAACGAGTTCTTTATACTACCAAAGATTCAAGATTGTTCCTAAAGAACTTTTCTATATATATGGCAAGCATCTAAATTCGAAACTGGTATATATATATAGTATAAAAAGGGATGTTTGAGGATATGGTAGAATGGTGTCCTCAGAGCATAGCGCAAGGTTTAGTGAAAAGTATGACGTACCAATTCGTGAATCAGTTTAAAAGGAGTACTGAGCTCAAAATGTTGTTGGAAAGAAAGTATGGTTTAGAGAGAATTGGTTTCATGAGTTTTTTTCATTTGGTCTTGACAGGTGAGGGGAACTTTGCATGCGTAGAACTAGTTAAACCCTGCAGTGCATGTTGTAAGCCGTGTTGTATGCAGTGTATGTTGCCTGTCTCCATATTAATTTTAATTTCGCTCTGTTTCATTTTTAGTTCTGTTTTATGTTAAAGATATTTTTCGTACTGTTTATTAATTTCGTTGAGTTTTTGTTGACTTGTTTTATTTCTGAATTTTATGTTTAAATATGAGTTTGGAGTTAATTTAATTTTTCAATAGGATATTTATATATATATATATATATATATATATATAGATAGATAGATAATATAGATATAGATAGTATATAAATAAATAAATAAATATATACATATATGCAGTAACTTCTAAATATTTGTATTAAATTTCAAAATTCTAACATTAAAAAATATTTCTTATTTTTATTAAGTAATTTATAATTCCAAAAAGTGAAATTTAAACACGTTTATATTTAAAAATTATATTAATATAAAATTAAAGAAGAAATAAATAAAAATTAGTCAGCAGGGAAAAAATATTTAAAATATTTTTCGAAGTACATAATATTTTAAATTTTATTTTTTAAACTAAAAAAATAATTTTCGAGAATTTTTATTATTCTTAATATCATTTTTCTAAAAGGATTTTTTTAGCTACCGTAAAATCCCGAAAGTAACCCCCCCCCACCTTTTTGAAAAGCGAAACGGATAAATTTCAGGTGGGGTGGGGTTATAATCAAGATTCTTTAAAAAAATGAAGAAAAGGGATTGGAGGTTATATTCGATGGAGGGGGTACTTTCGGGATTTTACGGTACTTACTTAAAAGGAAATATTAAAGGTAATTTCTTACATTAAAGTTAAAAAAAAAACTGTGTAATGATTCCATTGATAACATGCATCCGACACTTTATGAAAAATTAGTTAAATTATAAATATATATATAAATATGAAATTGTAAGATCGTAATTTGCAAATATATATATATATATATATATATATAACATCGACCATCCCATTGAAAATAGTATAACAATTTGAATAAGATGGAGACAAAATTTCAATTTCAGCTAAAACTCAGAAATCATGGTAAATTTTATAAATTTCTTTGTTCTGTATTTCACATGAATATACAATTTCACTCAAGATTTCATCGAATGTTTTTTTTTTTTTTTCAAATTTTACTGTCTTAAAGTGCTTAGCTTTTTCAACTTTTGGAAAACTATAAAATTCATTCTTGTTTTCTAGAATCAAATAAGGAAAACAAAGAACTTTGATTATTTCTTTCGTAGTTTTGTTAAGTTTGCCGAGAGCAAAAAGAAAAATGAAACAATAAAATATTGGACTTCCGTTTCTACCACATGACATTTCGCTCTTTCTAGCAGATGTATTGTTTAACGTATTTTGTTTATTGAATATTCAATGGTTTTTTTTTTTTTTTTTTTATGTATGGTATAACTCTTTTTTTATATTATAACAAACTTACTAGAAAGTTTAGAAAATTGGATAAAACACTGTACGTTTTTATATGTTTAGTTATAGTTAAAGTGAATATGTTTTAATGTTTGTGCGTGTGACTGTGTTTGTGTGTATATAATAAAATGTATATGCGTGGTAACCAGGGTTTAGCCTGGCAAAAAATTAATTTAGCATTTTAGCGAAAATAGGCAAGCACTATTTTAGCTTTTTCGAAAGTTATTTAATTCTTTGGATATCATTGATTTCTTTTACTTAGCTTTGTTCTCCTCAGTTTTGTTTTCTATTCCTTTTGTTCATTGATGATTTCAACCAAGCATCCATATTTGTGACTTTAAAAATATAAATCAGGGAAAGTATGTTTTGATTTTAACAATAGAAAAAGAGGTACTCATGTCATATGTGTAAAATGAAAAAGAAATTTAAAAATTAAGTAAAGTGTAGTGGTAGATAATCATGAAATACTAGTGCTAAGAATGCTTCTCTGACACACTTTTAAATATTTTTGCATTTAAATTCAATCATTAAAAATTAAAAATAAATCTAAATTACTATATAAATAATGATTCCCAAAATTTTCAGTCCTTTCGTAGTTTTTGCTTGCAAATATTACAAAAAAAAAAAAAAAAAAAAAAATCTGAGTTATTGTATAGAGATATTTTATACAATTATCCAGTTTTAGCTTTTTAGCGAAATTCTGGCCAACATGTTTTAGCAAAATATGATACCTTTTAGCAAAATGCTAAAAAAACTAATGGCAGTTTAAACCCTGGTGGTAACGGATAGTGCATTTCTTTTTATATCGAATAAAAGAATTAAAAATGACTGTTTGTAAAATAACAGTGTTATTTTTTTTTTATAGCACAAACTTCATTTAGTATTCAAGCTCAAGACATATTCCTGGCTAAAATAAAACAAGAACAAAAAATCATGTGGTTCTCATACATTATTAACAATTTTCAAGTATGTAATCGTTGCATCATTTATCCTTCAATGCACTGTTGCGAAATTGTAAATAATTGTATTTTCGTATAAATTCTTTCAAAGATACTTACTAAGTTGATAAAATGTCAATTTTCTGCATTTCCCGCACTTTTTCGCGTTAAAATAGCTTAATTTTCCCTTTGAAACGCATTAAAAAAACTCCAATAAGGCAGATAATGAATTTGACGACACATAATCTGGAGACAATTTTGGCGACTTTTTGGCCTTGAAGACATTTGGTGACTTTTGGCGAGAAGATCCTTATTATCTATATACCAAAGATGGATGCTTTAATGTGATTGGTTAAGGAGTTACGGGAAATTTCCCGAACATTCTGGGTTCGACCGAGTGGAAAAAAGGAAGTCCTGCGCGCCAAATCCCAGTCAGTCTGAGATTAGCTTCCGCCAATGTCGCATTGCTATTGTGAGCTTTGAGCCTATTTGAATGAGCTTTGTTTCATGTGTTATTATTGCTGTACAGTTTGTACTGTGGATTTGCTATTGACAGCTGTTATTTAAGCTGTGTCTATTGGTGGAACTGAAGTTGATACCTAGTTTATTAGCCTGTATATTTCTGGAACTTTCTGTAAATAAAATTCCTGAATTTTTGCAAGTTTCGCCTCTCATTTTCGAACATTTTACAAACCCCCCAAGTACGCAACATTTCTGGTGTCAGAAGAGGGATTGTCTGTGAATGGTGATAACTAGAGCTATGGAGCAAGAAATGAAACTTCCAGAAAGCTTAGCTGCTCAGATGAATGAAATGAAAGCAGGGCAGGAAAACATGGACCGTATTGATCGAAAGAATGAAAGAAGGACAAAGAGAAATGAATGAAAGTATGGAAACTGGACAAAAGGGATGAAAGATAACCTGCGTCAATAAATTAAATCTAATTAAGAAGAAATGAAGAAAGAACTATCATCAGTAAGGGACGACATAGTAAACGTAAAAAAAGTGATACAAAGTAAATTATCAGTTGTGGAAAATAGAATGTCGGAAATTTAAGAGAAAGTAATAAAGATAGAAGAAGATTTTGAAGGGAAATTCATGAAGCTAGAAGGTAATTTTGAAGAAATATTTATGAAGGTAGAAGAGAATTTTGAGGAGAAAGTTAAAGAAAGTTTTAAATAAGAGCTAAAAGGACGATTTTTGGATATAGAAAGCAAGTTTAAGAGAATAGAAGTAGATCTTGAGAGAAAAGTGGTAGAAAAATTAATCTCCATGACCAAAGAAGATGCAAGAAAAGCTCAAAGAATCCAGAATCAGGAATTTATTAAGCTATCCACCTACGACGGCAGTTCTTTTCGCAGGTATATAAGACGCAGTTTTCCGTCGTAGCTAAAGCTAATGGCTGGGACTCTACTTCAAAGGTAGATCATCTGGTAGCATCGTTGCGAGGCGACGCCGCAGATATCCTCGAGACCATTTCGAACGAACAACTAAATGACTTCCAATCTTTAACCAGAGCACTGGAGCTGCGTTTTGGAGCAAAATAGTCCAAAGAATGTAGACGAAAGGTATGGTCCAAAGAATATTGGGCTTTTGAAACATAAATCTCAATTTAATTATGATTTGGGCTGTACAGAGTTATTTAAATATGTTTAATGAAAATGCCTTTCATAAAACGCAGTGCATTGGAATTATTTTGGGCATCCCTGTACACACACCTGTAGTTGTATTTACACAAATTTATATGAGTAACATGCAACAATGAACTTGTATAAAATATATCATTTTAAAGTAATTCATAATTATTTGCGGAAGCTAGAGTCAAATTAATTCAACTCATAATAACTTTTAAATATTGTTGGACAGGGTTAAAAACTCGAAGCGCAAACAGAAATGCAATTGCAACAGTTTCCAATTATAGCCCTTTATGCATTTAAATGTTCTTGTGTGGCCCTGTAAAATTTATTATTATTTATTTACACTTTATTCTAAAACATGCATTTCTTTTGGTGCATAATATGAATAAAAAATCCCAATTTTATTATTCTTTCTGCAAGATAACGTTTTTAAAATTTGGCTTGTGAAAATACCCCGCATAGAATGCAGTGCTTCAGAATTACTTCCGTTGTCCCTGTACACAATCCGGGAGTAATATTTACTTTGTTTTCAATAGGAACTATTCCATAGTGAACTTCAATAGCATATATCATTTTAGAAAAATTCCATGAATATTTACGGGAGTTAGAATGCAGACAGTCATAAATTTTTTTCAACACTGTTGTTTTAGAATGATAAAATAGAGAATAAAACAGGACTAATGTCAGAAATATGTAATGTATTTTCCCATTTTAAGGGAAAAAAAACTGGTATGATGTGGCCACTACATGACTTTCTTCTATATAATTTTACACAAATTTTTCATTCAATACAAATTATTTATTAAATTATTAAATTATTTTCCATTATAAATGCATACGATTTTTATCTGACAGAATTATATCCATCACTAAATGCCAATAGAAAGTCAACTTTTTGCAATTATCAAAAGATATAAGGTATTTTTTTCTATTATTATAATTTTTTTTTTTCGTTAAAAGATTTAAAGGATCGATAACTTTGTTTTAAATTATCACAGATCTATAGTTCAACCATTCGTTTTAAATGTATTGACGAGATCTTTCGAAAGATACCCATATTGAAAATTTACTCCCCCCGGGGGAAGCGAACCCCCCACATGCACATTTTTTTTAATAAGCTAACTAATACTTTTATCATTAATTCATATTAATTTTACAATCACACGATTAAAATAACTCTCATTATGTACATTTATACGAAATTTTGTCCTATACTGCCATGTTAAAAATTTAGAAAAAATGTGATCACAGCCGCACCTGTTGAACCATTGTTCCACAAATCTAACCAGCACCAGTTTACGTCAGTGTCCAACTAAATATCATGTTTGGTTAAATTTCTTTCATTGGTTCGTGAGATACAGCGTCCACAAAATTTGTGACACGCACAGACAGACAGACATTTTCTAAAAATATTCAAATTGTGTTCAGGACATCCCAAAACGTGTAAATCCATTCAAAAATGGAGTTCGAAAATTTTCACGAATCCAATACTTTCTCAATATATACATATAAAGGAAAGTAAAAAGGAGGAGGGAAAAGAATGTGTAAAAGTTAATATGCTCAATGTATCTTTTGTACGTTGAATAAATTTAAATAAAATAAGTGAATAAAATGAAAGTACGTTGAATATAGTTAAATAATTTTACTATTTTTCCTTTACAATTATAATAAAAGTGTGGGGAACCTGGTGAAAATTTCAACTTCGTACTTTTTACATTTTCGTAAATTTTTAAATCGGAAAATAACAAAACAGGTGTGGTGTCCTTCTTTAGGGTAATGAGTTGTTATGTAGTTAGTTTGTTAGATTGTTAGTCATTATATCATGAGTGAGTGATATAAAAAATTCGGATGAATTTTTAAATATTATTTTACGATACTGTCCAAAACTTCATTGAATTTTAATATTCTACATTTAAAACATTCTATATTGTTCCAAAATCAAGATGTTCTTTGCAGAATTAAAAAAAAAAAAAAAAAAAAAAAAACGCTTAAATGTGCTATTTTTATCATGATTAAGTTAGACGAGTTTAAAAATGTTATTAATAGCACTGCCAAGAATTCTATTAAACATTAACGATTTATTTTAGAAAATTTATAAATTAATTGGGGGGGGGGAGGAAATCATAATGTAAGTAAATTGACCATTTTTAGCACGTTCTTATATTTTTAGGAACACTAAATGGAAAATATTATGTAATTGCATTAAAATGAAATAAAAAATTTCATACCAATAAAAATACGCAGCAAATTAGGATAATACGAGTCTATGTAAATGGGTTAAGTAGACTAACAGTTGGATCATTATAGACTCAGATTTGGACTGCCTATTAGTTTAATAATATAGTTACAATTATCAGGATTAACTGAGTCATCAAGAACATAGCGTATTCTACAATGAAAACCTTTTTGGGGACTGACATCTAGAAAATAAATTGTGGCTCTAGTAAAATAGTTCCATGTCATACTTATGAATTCTAGTTCCCTTTGCTAGGGAGCTCTAGTAACCCGTATCAGATTTCTAGAACATTTTCTTTTATTATCATGGTCAAACATATTTAAAAATCTCTGCAAATAAATGAGAACGAAAGAGGCAAGCTTTAGCAACTATAATTCTAGTTTATAAATAAGTTCTAGAAAATGAAGTGTTAATTTCTTGCAATACCAAGGACTCGCGCAATAAAGTACCGTTTCATTATCTAGGAAATTATAGACTAGAAATTCTCGATCACTTCATCTATTCAGTTCATTTGTGTAGTTTTTACGCACATCTCGGAAATCTATAATTCTTATTTAGAGATTCAGAAAATGACTACCTATGCGTTTTCGATGATGGTGATATGTTTTTATCTTAGTGTAAAGTAAAAATTTATGAAAACAAATATCTAATGGTGTAATGAAGAATCTACTAGTTTTTATTCTAATCTATGCAGAGTTTAAATAATTTGAAATTTTTCATTCTGAATACTTAGCATTGAACGATTGCAAGAATTTTATTTAAACATAAGAAATCAATATATATCAGCCATTATACTTTTTGTCTTCCATATCACACCAAGTTATTTTAACTGCAACGAATTTATTCCCATCTTACGCTTTGTATTCCGACTCACATTTCTTGTTCGAATACAGAAGTGATACTATTTTGTTATACAAACTCGCATTAAATCAGCATAATAAAGAACTTGCATATCAAGCTTGGCGTGATTCCCAGTATCACAAGCAGACATATAGCTAGCAAAGAAATTTAGAAAAAAAAAGTACGGAATAGAAACATCATCTACTGAGCGATATGTGTCAAAACTCGATTACAGATAGAAGAAAACTCAATAACATGCTTTTGCATTACAGTCATTTTGTAAAGAAAATAAAAGTGTATTTTTATTTTATACGGAATGAGAGAATGTATGAAAAAAAAAAACTATTTTTTGTGCAAATTCTCCATTACAAGAGACGTACAAAAACTGCCCTACACAGTAAATCAATTATGTATATTGTTGAAATATTTATCTACAGTATCAGTAAATGTACAAAAGTGTTTAATTAGCAACCTATAACTGAAATTCTTAATCCGTATTTTATATTTTTACTTGTTTTATTTTTATTCTTTTAAATAAAAAATAAAAAAACATTTCTATCCCAAAAAACCATTAAAAAACACTACTATACACTAAATACCAATAAGTATTAAGGACACTTTCGAATTTAGGCATTTTGTTAAATACTTGAAAAAGTTCTTTTGGAATCATCTGGAAAATTTGTCAGCGTAAGAAGCTCGTTATACCTCATATATTTCAGGAAATTTTGTATCCTGAAACGGAAAAGAGGACCAGTAAGACATTAAAGAAAAATCAAAATGTTTTGGATCAAACTGTAAAAAGGAATGTTTGAAATGCATTTTGATTGATTATGAGGAATTTTTCATTATCTGAATAAAAATTTTTTGAGAAGCTACCAATTATTCATGGATATATATATTTATATTTTAAGTATTGGAAAAAAAAAAAAAAAAAAAAAAAAAAAAAAAGAAAAAACCTTTTTAGATTATAATACGTAGTGTATTACACCAAGTGCTAAACTATAAGGGGTTTTACTCCTAACTTTATTTTGATTTCATCAATGTCCAATGGCAATACATTGTTCACTGATTGTAAATAATTATAGATAAAATCCCCTACCCATACAGCACAGAATGTTTCAGTTATGTTGCAAAAAGCTTACATTCTTTCAAAAACGTAACACGTTCTAGTATGTTCTCTTATACCTTTCTGAAACATTCGCCCTTTTTCATTTTCTATTCGTTAAGTGATTGTAACGTTTCTGTTACGTATCTGATTTTTTGTTACGATCGCGGACATTTCTACGTTTTTGAAACTAATCGGAAAGCAATCTGAACTTTTTAAAGGTTTCGGAAATGTTTATAATGTCTCAATGTTATATGATTGCTACGTTTCTGGAACATTTTGTGCTGTTAGGGTATCATTTTCCCTTTTTTTAGATGAACTGTAATTTTATTCATTCTATCTCACATAAACTCTTTAAATTTACATGATATTTATTTGAGGTTTACATATAAATTACTCAATACATTTGGTTATTAAATTATGGATTTTTTTTTTTTTTTTTTAAGTGCATGTGTAGATGAAAATTATTTGGTAAAAATACTCATATTTCGTAAGTTATTTTACATTTTTGAATTCTAAGTGCAGTATTCTGTGTCTAATGAAGTGTGCCAAATTTCCTGAAACTGTCTTTGCACTTTGTCTAATATCCTACCAGTTATGATTAAAAAAGTGGAATTTTTTTTTTCTAATGTCTTGGAAAAACCGTTATTTCTCCATGAATATATGTGGTAGCCTCTTAAAAATTTACACAGAAAATCTGAAAACCCGTTTTAATCACATTCTACAGCTAAATTGCATTTCAAGAATTACTTTTTACAGGGTGATCCAAAACATTTTGATTTATTTAATTATTTTTATTTTACTGTTCTTCTTTTCTTTTTCAGGACACAACTTTTTGCTGAAATATATATGCTAAAACGTGTTCTTTACGCTATTAAAAGTTCAAAATGATCCCAAAAGAACTTCTCTAGAGATTTGAGAAAATGTCTAAAAACAAAAGTCTCCTGGTAGGTAGTGTTTTTTTTTTTTTTTTTTTTTTTTTTAGAATAGTTATTTGAAATGGTTTTAGCCATCAAAATGTATCTAAATATATGATATCCTTTTTAAAAATTCCTTTTACTTCTTTTGTGAATTTACCTAATATTTCAGATAACATTTTACAGCTGATTTTCGGTTGAAAGCTGATTACAATTTGAAATTTTCCTTTAAAAAATTCCAGCTTTCGATAAATAATTTTAAGTAAGAATTTGCGTACAACTTATATTTATGGATCATTTAATATAACTTTTTTTTTTTTTTCGTAATTTTTGTTCAAAGTAATTTAACCTTAAATTTTCTCCTGTCTAAATTTAATCGATTAAAAAATATATATATATATTCAATTATTCAGTAAAAAAATAAAAAAATAAATAAAATAAATAAAATAAAATGATTCGCATACGTTATAAAAACTTTCCGATTCTAATTATATGTAACATTCCTAAACCTGTAGTGCATTTTACCTGTGTTATATATGTATAAATATAAACTAGTTAATGCACAAATATAAATTTTGTCGCATTTTTTTACCCTATTTTTATTAAAATGTGGGGTTTTCAAGTAGTATCGAAAGGTATGGTTAACGAGTAGTAGTTCGTAAGGAGTAGTTAACATGTATTGCGGAAAGAAATACATATGATGTCAAGGAGGCCTACAAAGGAGGCCCCTTTATTTTTACACCCTTTTTAATTTTATACATGTAAACACTTTTGTATTCAAAATTCCTGTAAAAGTATTTTATTAATTCTGCATGTGAAATATTTTAAATTTAATACAAAGGCTCATGATGTAGCTTATTCTCTGGATTTATAATTGATATATATATAGATATATATATATGTGTGTGTGTGTGTGTGTGTGTGTGTGTGTGTGTGTATAAGTGTATTATTATAATAGGGGAAACTTTATAAAACAACTGAAATTGCCTGTAAACTATTTTCATTTATATTTTCTAATACATTTAAATATTTTTAGGTGGTCCTGTACACAAATATTTGATTCTATAAATGAACCGCATTCTATGGAAAATATATATTTGTGATTCTAATTCATCTATGTACTGTATAAGTATATTAGAATTAGCTTTCAATAAATATCTGTCATAGATCATCGTGTAGTTTAAATATATGTTGAAATCCTATATACAAATATAAAATATTCTTCAGAATACATTCAGTATAAAATATGATTGAGTGATAATAAAAAACATACATCACATATCAAGGATTTTACCTGTATTTTCATAAAAGAGTGCGATTAGTATGATGGACATTCTGAAGAACTAGAATGCGTAAAAAGAATAAACAAGAGTTTGTTAAAATGTGTTAAGAGTATATAGATAAGATTTTGAAACTTGACTCTAAATAAATGAAGAAAATTAAAGTCGCATCAAAGGTTAAAAAAAAAAAAAAAAAAAAAAAAAAACCTTCTTTTTTTTTTTTTTTTTTTTTTTTTTACTTTTAAAGTACTTTTCTCTTTTATGTAAGAAAAAAGCAGGGAATTCAAGAAAAGCGTTGATTTTCGATGAATTCATGAGTTTTGAGTTGCCCTGTAAACGCTTCAGCCATTTTTCGAAAATATTTGTGTACTTTTTCATGTGTATCTGTGTGTCCTAGCAACTTTTGATAATAATGCTGTCTCACGAACTAATGGTTGAAATTCAACAAAACTTTGTTTCTTCGATATAGAGTTTTGAATATATCATCTAACAGGCGGCAGAGTTACACTGGAATTTCCTTTGCTTAAAAAAAATCTATATCCGAGCTTCTATGTGTATGTGCATAAAATTTAATAAGTAAAAGCATCACCTTAAAAAAAATATTGATTTTATTTTGGTGCACATCAATCAATAGGTGGTGCTGTAATATTGCAATTTAAACACGTTTCGGGAACTCAGTTTCTATGGAAAAAAAAAACATATTTCTTATGTGATATGGATATTATTAGAAAATTATTTTTATTCAGTTTTGGATGGAAATCGGATCACAAATGATGTTGTTAACTTCATGCGATATTTCAGATGGCTATATCGGAGCTATTATTTGTAAATATTGATTCAAGCTGCAGATATAAAATATTTTTTTGTGAAACACTATGTTCATAGTTATTATTATTATTATTATTATTTCACGAAAAACGGTAGGTGGAGCTGTTATATTAAGTGATAGAGAAGAAATTTCTCTAATAGTCATAACATGCCCGATTTTTATTTATTTATTTATTTATTTATTTATTTATTTATTTATTTTTTTTTGCTTTATCATAGATTATAACAGTGATTACATACAGAACATAGTTTATAAAGATTTTTTTCTTTTTCTTTTCCTTTCTTCTTCTTCTTTATTTTTTTTTTATTTTTTGTCTATCAAAAAATACTATAAGAAAATAATTTAAAACTTCAATATAAATTCTATTGATGGATTTGAAAGTCTTTCTTAAACGATGGTACAAGAAAACACCAGAAAATTGGAAAATAATTGCCTACTAAAAATATCGTGATCAATAAAGTGAACCCAAAGTCGCTAGATTACGCAACAGTGAAACAAATAAAAGAATGATACGAAGGGAAAATTTATCATAATAGAAGAAAGTTAGAATTACAGAGTTGGGAAATCTCGACGAAAGCTTAATGATTATAGGTAAAAGGAAAAAAAAAAGAAAAACGATCAATAGAGAGATCCTGGAAATTAGATAAAGGGAACAAACTTTAATCAATATTGTTACATTTATTATAAAAATTAATTTACCGGAAAAGAATTCGTATTTCTTCGGGAAAAGTATTTATAATTATTGTTAGAAATCTATTTTCTGGAGAATAATTGGGATGGAAAAATTAAATATTTGATTACAAGATTTACATTAAAATTAGACGATGTTTAACTTCCGATAATAGTTTTGCAAATATTGATTTATGAGCGAGCCGTTTATATTTCATCAGGTTAAGAATTAGTCTAATTATTACTTGAAATTATAGCGGGAAATTTAGATTGTCGTTAAATGTTTAATTAGTTAAAAGTTTCATGTTGAAATTAAATCGCATTTGATAGCGGATATAAATTTTATTCCATATGTTTTAATTTGTCACGAAAGCAAATATAATTTCGTAAAATTTACATTCCTTTAGGCATTAAAGAACGACTTAGGTAACGATGTGCAAAATGTAATTTTGACTTCAAAACTTTCGTTAAATGTTAGATTATATTTTCTATTCTGATAAATATAATGAATAGAACAAAAAATAAAAAATAAAATAAAATAAAATAAATTAAACCTATTTTGAGACAAACTTACAAAAAGTTTACTCTTGGACGAAATATGATTTGAAAGCCATAAAACATTCTTGTAAGTCAATGAAACTGAATATATAAAAATCAGATGTGGGCACCACATGATTTACCTATACACCAATTCAAATATATAAATATATTGCTATGAAAACATTCAAATTTTTGTGAGGTAACTAATTCGAAATTAAGCAGGCAGGTTCCAGCCTACGAAAATTCCTGAAAACAATCAAGAGGATAAACGCTACTTTAGCCATAAAATTCACAATAATTGGATTATATATACCGCGGAGACAAATATAGTAGTTTTTGCAGGACTAGTGCAACACGGCTTATACAGAATCTCGCATTGCGAAATGTACAGCTTGAGTTCAATAAAAATCAATCGAGTATAGATGGCCTACTTTTGTTCTCCTTGGCGAAAATTAGAGACGGGAAACGATATATTTTACCAAAGCAATTAATTCTGTTAAAATTGAGAAAATATTTACTTTTTATGGCTATCCTAAAACAGTATTTGCCGCCAAATTTGATCGACCAAGTTGTTAGTTTTTAGCCAAGTTTTTAGCCAACGCATATTTTGGACTTGCCATCGATTTTGGGGGTTTGAGATCGAATTTGGCGTTTTAACGACCGAATTTGGCGAAATTTTGTAGTTTAGATCTGTCAACGTTTCGGAGCTCTAACTTCAACAAGAACAGAGTTCTAGAATTTTTCAGAAACTTTCATTGATTTACAGCGCAAAACGAAATTCTTTGAAAATCCCATTAGTGAGTAACAAGACTATTAAAAAAAGAAAAAAAAAGATTGATTATTAATGATTGTAGATTAAAACTTGTCTATATCTTTACGTGCTACTTTTTATACAGTATTCCTGTAGAAAAGGAAACATATGGTAGTTTTTTTTTTTTTTTCCCACTAGGGTGAGCGTTGACTCAAAGTCAAATAAGGCATTCAAATGGGGCGAAAAGTGGCAGTTAAAGATTACCAAAGTTTGGAAACTCTAACTTGAATAGGATTTAAGTTCTAGAACTTTTTGTAATGATTCATTTGTTTCTATCACATTATCTCGAATGAGGAAACTAATGCATCATTACCTTAAAAATCCTATAAACCACTGTGTCAATACTCTCGATAATTTAAAATTTCATTCAAAATTTGAAATTTCGATTGTTCTTAAATTAGCAAAACTTCTGTTCTGTAGTGTAATTAACAGTGTTTATTTTGTTTCTGTCGTAAGAATGATTTTTCATTGGAACGTTAAAAAATATTCATTGATTATCTGATTTTTAAAGCACAAAAGAAAAAAGTTCTTATTCAGCTGTTTCCTGAACTGTCATTAAATAAAATGCATTCGTCAACTGCAGCCTACTTATGTCTTTAAGAATTACTTTCTACACTCAAAAATACCGACAAATTTCTTGGCAAGATCATTATGTGCTCTGTCTAGAGGCTGAATATTCATTAAATAAAATCCCTTCTCGACTAGAACCTAGTTATGTCTTTAGGAATTACTTTCTGCGCGTAAAAATATCAACAACTTTCATAACAATACCATTATTGGCTCTATTTATGCCCTGAATATTCATTAAATGCAGTGCATTCGTCGACCAGAACCTGCTTATGTTTTTAAGAATTACAAGAATTTTAAGACAAGTTCATTGAGGGCGATATCTACGGGCTGAATATTCATTAGATGAATTGCATTGGACAACTAGAACCTGCATATCTCTTAAAGAATTACTTTTTACATTAAAAAATATCCAACCGTTTTTGAGTTATGCGAGTTACATACACACAGACATATTTACATACAGGTGCCATGAAAATTCTTGTAAAAGCGTAGATATTTCTAAAACGGGAGCTCGTATTAAGACCAAAGTTACAGGTATACAACTGAACATTATGACAGATACGAATATAAATTTGCAAAATTCTATGATTATTTGTTTTTTAGCTATACGAGATATAAAACCAATTTCACAAATTGGAATTATTATATTTCATTATATTTTGTATAAGAAAGTAAAAATTAATTTACATTGCACGTAATACATTGGCAAATTTTTAGCTACTGAGAAAAAATAAACAGAAAAATAAATTGTTAAATTTCATATTTTGACCACCAAATACGAAAAACACTTATCCAAATCGCACATTCATTCACTAATGCCAAAGAAATTAGATAATATCCAATAATTTTAATTACTATAATATTTGATGTCGTACCTTTTTATTATCTTTAAAATGTTCGTTTATTTTATGCAATTTCAGTATTGCATAAAATAAACGATATTGCATTCATTTTCAATTTCAATATTGCGTATATTTAAAATAATGATAATTAAAATTTACATTTTTTTTACATAATATTTCATTTACATTATAGCCAAAATGTCAGTGGAGGACTACTCATTAACACACAATAGAGTTTGGTATCTGTGTGTCTGTCTGTACCGCGGTAGCGCACGCAAAATTGCTCGATGGACTTGTGAACTGGTACACATGCTCATGAGCTATACAGAATTAGCTGTGTATTTCTTTTTTTTTTCGTGTGTGTGTATGTGTGTGTGTGTGTGTGTGTGATTCGTGTATAGAGACACACTAAAGTATTTGTTATCAATACAGTCTATGGACAGAATTTGTGCGCACGGCGACAGCGGCCGAATATTCATGGAATCGAATTGTAAACTGCTATATATATTTCATGAGCCAAACAGAATTTGCTATATATATTTTTTTGTGTATTATTTTTGTGACTCTTGTACAGGGTCACGCATTTCTTATCATTACGGCTTCTACACACTATAAGTTTGTTCGACTGCACCAGATTAACTTGTAAAATGGCGCACATATTCAAAATAATATGGAAAAGATAAATATTATTTGTTTATTAATGAGTAAGGCAAATGAAACGTTGAGATTCCTGATTTCCATATTCATTACTAATGAACTTACTCAGGATGTACAATTTCATTGTTTTTTACGTGATAAAAATAAAATGATATCGAATATCGAATATTTTATCAATTGAAGTAATTAGACTCAAAAGAGATACCCTAAGCAAATACATATGTAAGTTTCATTCCTAGAATGGCTAAGCTGTGCATTTATTTCAAAATATTGTTGGCTAGAACTTACGGAATATTTTACTGCGACACAGCACACTTGATATACCTGAAAAATATTATTTTTGATTAAATCGAATGTCAGTAATGTTTTGAAGAAAGTCGGTTATTAGCACTTGAACGGTTCCCTAGTACTAAATTTCATCCTTTTATGACAAACCACTTTTAATTTATCGTAGACATCAATAAAATATAAGGTCATGTACTGTAAATTCCAAAGATCCACAAAGTGGAGCGAAATTGGCGATTAATTGAAAACACGTCAATTATATATAAATAACATAAACTGAATTTTTACCTAATTTGACATCTGATGATGAGTTTAAATAAGATGAGGAAGTTGGTATACGATTTATGAGCTAACAAATTTAAAATAAATAATAAATTGCTGCAACAAATTCGCAAGTGTTTTCAAGTAAATTTAGAGATTTTATTAACAATAATTAGTTTATATATACATATATATATATATATATATATATATATATATATATATATATATATATATATATATATATATATAAATTTATAAATCTTAATTTTAATAAGTATTATAAGTTTTAATTAAAATAACATTTAGTAAATTTTATCTTTTCTAATATATATCACCATTTTATTCAAATAATGTTAATAACGGAAATATATATAACAGTAACAAAGTCTTTCATTTTCCCGCGATATCTCATACCAAAAATTTTCTATATAAATTTTTCAACGTGTTTAACCATAACTGTTTTTTTTTTTTTTAAGTAGTACTAAATTGAGTTAAAAATTCGAAATTTTTGCAGACATGATGTATTTATTTACCCTTCAAAGAAATAATTTAAATGATTTATAGAATAGGTGTTGCCAAGTGACGCAGACGATTAAAATGAAAGTAAACAATTAAGAAAATAAAACAGAAAATCAATGGGGGTAAACTAATTTCACCTCACAGCAGTATAACAATACATGTCAAAAGAAACTCAATTTTGAACCCTTTAGACGACATATGAGAGAACGCATTTTTTTTCCAACTTTTTTTTTTTTGTCAAGAATGAATAAATTATAAATTTGTTTTAAATTATCACAGATTTATTATACAATATGGATATTTGGAAATTTACAACCCTGGAGGCGTTACACAATTTTATTCTCGGGTTGGTTATTACAAATATATGTGTGTGTGTGTATATATTTCGATTTAGTTTGAGTTTTTCTGTTGGGATTTGGTTGAGTTGGTTTGTTGTATTGTTTGTTTTGCGGGCTGTTAAAAATTAAATTTGATTTCTTTAAATATGTGTATTTCATCCCCTGATGAATTTTTTCACCTTTCTGAGCTTCTCCTACATAGAGAAATTGTTCATTCTTATTGGTACTTGTGGTTTCGGTGATCTAGTGTCTATTGCTTGGCTTCTACTGGGCTTAATGGGTCATTATTGTTCATTAGAGGGTTCTCTTTTTTCACCTTGAAATATTGTCCTAGAGTCAACTCTCTTTTCATCAGAGTCTAATTACACGGTCCTATTTCAATTTCTAACAGGTATTGTTGTACAGTGGATTGGCGCCAGTGCTATTATTGAACTTGAAAATTGAATCAATTTGGGTTCTTGTTAAATCTTGTTGCTTTTTTTGGCATGTGTATGTCTCTTTGGTGAATTGTTTGACTAACAATTCTTCCTTCGCATTCTTTGCTTCTACTATCCAAAAGATTATATATATATATATATATACAGGGTGTTCCAAAACACCCACCCTACCCTCCTAACACGAAAATGAGTCGCAGTTGTGAAAAATTAAACAATTCTTGAATGAATTTGAGAAGGACCTCTTTTGGTAAGAAAAGTTTGGTCCCATGGGGGGCTAGTGGGGCCGCTAGGGAGGGAAACTTTAAAATTTCAAATAGAAAGGAATGTTTCGTGATACATCTCTGGAAACGTCTGTTAAAAACAAGAATTTGATATAAATAGTTTTGCCCTACGATGATTAATCAGGGAAATACATGAGTTTTTAGACTTTTGAAATGTGAATTTTATGCTGATATCCCCTATATATATCCCCTTTAATAATCATTGTAGGACGAAACTGTTTATATCAAATTTATTATCTTAAAGAGACGTTTCCAGGGATGTATCATAAGACATATTTTGCCCAAAAATTTTTAGGCCCGGACAAGGGGGTAGTAGTAGTGCCGCTAGAGAGGACAACTTTAAAATTTTAAACTGGAAAGTATGTCTTGTGATGCATCTCTGGAAATGAGTCGCAGTAATGAGTCACTTAAAAACAATGAATTTTATACAAATAGTTTTGTACTGCAATGATTATTAAAGGGGATACATAAATATAAAATCCACATTTCAAAAGTATAAAATTTCAAATATCTCTTTAATAATCATCGTAGGGCGAAACTATTTATATCAAATTCATTGTTTTGAAGAGACGTTTCCAGGGATGTATCACAAGACATACCTTCCCGTTTGTAACTTTAAAGTTGCCCACCCTAGCGCCCCCCCCCAAGCCCCCCCCCTCCGGGAACAAACTTTTTACAGCAAAAGAGGTCTCTCTCGAATTCAGTGAACACGTTTCGCCATTTTTCATAATTCCTACTTATTTTCGAGTTAGGAGGGGGCGTGAGACTTGGAACACCCTATATATATTTAAAATCGCAAAGTGACTGGATGCCAACGTCACCTATTAGGCGAATTCAACTGTATTATTTCTTGAAATAGAGCTTGCAAAATGTCTGTTTACTCACATACAGTCAGACATAAATAGTCAAATTTTGTCAGGGGACTCTCAAATCATGTAAATCCACCGAAAACTTTAAATCGCAATTTTTACGAAATTAATACTTTTTTTTTCTATTGATTATAGAAAAGGGGGGGGGGGAGAAAGGCAGGCAGTAACACAGTGTAAAAGAAGAAACGCAGACAAATAAGAAATGCAAAATAAATTAGCTATGGAACTACAGTAGCAACAGAACCTTAAAAATGATTTGAAAACTTTTTAATGAACTTTGATAAAACTTTCAAATGCACAATTTCAAACATTTTTACCAAATAATAGAAATTAGAAAGAGACGTTTGTTATAAATATGCGGATTTATCTTTTTAAAATGGCATTATTATCGTAGCTTGTAAATAACAAAATACTTTTTTCTATTTTTGTTTATATATGCAAAAAAAAAGAAAGAAAAGAAATGTGAATTTATTGTGATATTTTAGACGAGAAAATTGTTATACGTGTGCAATTTTAGTAAAATATTTTGCTAATTTTTAATATTTTGCTGTTTTGGCTTGAATTCTACAAATTACTTTAAAAATGTTAATGTAAAATAACGCATTGTTTTAAAGAAGAGAAAATAACTGGCAAGAAATCAGATGCCTCTGCTATATGCTACAAGTGAGGTTGGTTTATTTTGAATAAGTTGCTTTACAATAAATTTGAAATAAACGAAATTTATAAATTCATTCTATAAATAAAGGAGAAACATAATCGATATATTTGAATAAAAATAATCTTTTATCACATCTTTTAGCATAAAATACACTATTTAGCAATACGTACTGAACATTTCCGAATTCAGACGTTTTGTAAAATATCTAAAAAAATTCTTTACTTGAAACTTATCTTGAAACTTTGGGAGTATAAAGAACATATTATATTTCATATATTTCAATAAATGTTTTCTTTCTATGAGAAAAAAAATGTACCAGTAAAAAATAAATAAACAAAATCAAAATGTTTTAGATTAGCCTGAAAAAAGTAAAACTTGAAATGAATCTTGGCTGTAGCATGTGATTATGCTGATTCTTCTAATTATCTGTATAAATTTGCATGAATATATGTGGCTATCACATATATTCATAGAGATATAACTTTTTCATATTACAAAAAAATATCCACTTTTCTAATTATAACACACAGGGTATTTGATACAGTGCAAAAGTTCTTAAAGAAATTTCGTATACTATATTTAATGGAACACACTCTAATCATAATGCAAAACTTTTAAATATTTTATAAAACTTAAACATTTTTACTAATTAAATTTTAACTACGCTTGTATAAGCTTAAAAAAAATTTCATCTGCATAATTTAACTGCCAAATGTATAGAGTTACTCATATGAAAACTCCAAACAAATATTGTGTGCATCAAAAATCTGTACTCGGCAAAATGGACTGATATTAAATAACCATGAAAATAACAACTAATCTACAATCTAATCTCACATTTTTATCTTGATCCAAACAATGGAAATGTGTCCGTTGATTATAAATAAATATTGATAAAACCCCTATAATCTTTTGTTTTGGGGTGGGAGGAACTGAAATTTAATTCTCTCTATTGCGTACATTGTATTAAAAAATGCAAAACATTTAAAGTATGCATAATATAATACACTCTTAAAAATTTCCGTTCAATGTTGAACCAGCGAATGGGTCTAGCTAAGAGAAAATTCCAAACAATGGAACACTTGCTTTCTCGAAAAATGTGATCATGGTTCAACTTTCAACATGGTTCAAAGTTGAACCAACCCATGGGAATACCTTTAGTCCAGAACACCGCTTTGCGCATGCTCGCTCAGAAGCCTGCTCCGCTGTTCACGTGACTTATGACGAGACGACTTGTTCTTGTTGGTGCTTACGGTGAGTTTTTGTGAAAGTTTCAGGTAGTTTCAGAAAGATATTTCAGGCAAAGAACTTCTAATAGATAAGAAAGGAAGGCTACGGAAACCGTAACTAACGAAAGCTTTGCACAATTGATACGTTTTTCCCCGCTCCATCTGCGAAATCGCCAAGTATACTATGGCAAACCTCAAAAGCGTCATGGCGCGCACCATTTTGAAATTGAATGAAGTTGTCATTTGTTATTGACCGTTGTCGTTATTATCTATCGTGTTAAAAGTGATGTGTAAATTTTCTGTGAAATCATAATGGATTAAACACAGCCTGAAACTACTTTTAGTTTCATTGTAGTCCTGAAAGGTAAATGATATTTTACTTACCACTTGCAAGCTGGTACAATCCTTAAAAGCTCAAAGTTTTAATATTCTTTGGCTTTGGGTTTTGTACCTGCTAGTATTTCCAAGTTGAAGAAGCTAGTAATGAAGTGAGTGTTTTATTATTATTATTTTCTTCTTTAATTTTGTATTTTCTTCTTTAATTTTTGGTAAGGATCTAGGTTTAAAATTTTGGTACACTTTTTTAAATTAATAAATACTCATGTAAATTAAATTTCTACTGTTTTTGTAAAAAAAAAAAAAAAGAAAAAAAAAAAGATATCGAGCAAAGCTTTAAACTTTAGCATTAGCAGTCAACCGATTTCCTGTTTAATATAAAAAAATATAATATTAAGCTACCAATGTATTATTGAACTAAGTGTGTGCATATGCAGTAATTTCATACAATATTGAAAACAGGTTTTAGGCATACAAAAATTTGAATTAATCATTTACTTAAACAAAATGTTTTTGAAATGCTTGTTTATGAATTTAAATTTTGTGAAGAGAGCAAGCAACCTAACACTCCCAATTTTAGTTTAGATTTTATTTATTGTTATTGTTGTTGTTGTTGTTAAAATTATAGCCATTTGATTTTCTTTTAATTGCAAATTTTAATTTCTGTTTACATTGATTAAATTTTCTATCAGTAACTGCATTAACAATTTTATTGGAAATAATAGTAATGATAATCAAGCACATTTAAGAGATGAAGCAAAATTTTTGGATAAACAGATTAGTCAATGTACAATGTCTGTTAAAACAATTTAGGCAATTTAGATTAATATGCATTTATACTATAATCCTGAAAATATTGTAAATATATGTGTTCTGAATTGTAAAAAGGGAATGTGCAATATTTTATTTTATTTTATTTTATTTTTTAGCAGTGCTTAAAATTATTTTAATCCTTAAAATATGTTCTCCTTATTTAAGACTTATGAAATTTCATGTAAAATGTATCATTCTAGTACGTTGTATCCATTACAAATTTTTTTCCTATATCAGTTTAAATAACAGTACAGTACCACGTACCACCTATTAATTAAATGCACAAAAAATTTAATTAACATAGCTTCTCACAACAAATGTTTTAAATATACCTACTGTTTAGTGTAATTTTAAGTAATAGGTGTTGAGATACAGCAATGTGGAAAATTATAGACATTTATAGCAGTGCCACCTATCGGCCGATATACACCCATATTTAATAAACATTTCAGTACCAATTTCACCACCAAAATGACCTTCAAAAGTCAGGGAATATCAAAAAGATCCCTGTTTATGATATTTAACTTTTATTTGGTTATTGATCTTTTAAAAAATTATTATGGTTCTATTTAAATTAACACGGTGGAATCTAGTTTAAATTTTAATACATGCTAATATGTATGAGTTAACTCTATTTATAGTTGTACAGTCAAACCTCGTTAATACATCACTCTGCACATAAGACACCCCTTTTTCTTAGTCCCAAAATTCCTTTAACTCCGCATAACAAGCCAAACCGCTTAACACAGTTTTTCAGAAGTCCCAAAAGTGATGTATTAATGAGGTTTGACTGTAATTATATTTATCACAAAACAGTTTAGCTTAACCGAGTTGCTGCTAATCACAAGTTTAAATTAAGATTTGTTCTATTCTGGTTTTTAAAACTAATTTTATGCCACTTAAATTATGCATTAATCTTGTTTTGTTGTCAACATTTTTCACTGTGGAAATTTTCCTATTTAATTATTATAACTGAAATATACTTGTGGTTAAAGTTTGGTTTCAGAAACAGAAATAGCGAGGGAATAAATTAAAAGAATATGGACTTGGAAAGAAATAGATTAAAGTGATCATATATTGCCACCACCGTAGTGTAAAGTTTCTAATAATTCCTAATTATGGTTTTACCTTTTCCCTAAACATGATTCAATGTAGTTCCAAATTATGGTTACACTTTTTCCCAAAACTTGGTTCTTCCTTTTCTGAAAATATGGTTCAATCTTTCCCCAAAACATGGTTCTTCCTTTTCTGAAAATGTGGTTCAACATTTTCTCAAAACATGGTTCTTGCTTTTCTGAAAATATGGTTCAACATTTTCCCAAAACATGGTTCAACGTAGTTCCAAAGTATGGCTCAAAGCACGTACCATGTTATGGAGACAGGTTTTACCATCATATGGATGCACCCAGCATTGAACCATATTTTGGTTCAACGTTGAACCAAAATTTTTTACAGTGTATAATAATATAATAATAATGTATCTCATCTAAAAGAATGACACAATGCTATTACTTGAAGAGTACTTATAATAAAGGTATATATTAAACATCTTCCCCAAAGTAATTAAGAGAATTATATACATATTTTTGTCGGATTTTGTACAATTTTTTCCAAAAGTTTCTCCCCCCCCCATAAATCACGAAATTTATTACGTTCATCGCTTCACTAGCTAAAGCCATTCCTATGAGACATTATTAGAGTTCATTGAACAAATCATTTTACAAATAGTTTTGTAAATAGGTAACACATATTTTATATATCATGTATATTTTAAGAAAAAGAATTGTTGAAAAAAATTACAATACCTATAACACTGATAACAGTGACAAAAACAATAATAATAAAAATAATAATGAAAGTATTTCTAAAAAGATCTCTGTTAAGTGTTATATATATATATATATATATATATATATATATATATATATATATGTGTGTGTGTGTGTGTTTCTATAATAGACAAATGTATATAAATTTATAATATTTTGCATTTCTTGCTATTAGTGTTTGAATGTATTAACTCTTAATTAACAAATTAAAGATAGCATTTCGTTTTATACACTTGTCTCAAAGATTATTAGTAAAACCCTATTGTCAGCTAAATCGCTCACAATAACACTTCGAGGGAATAATTTAATGATCATGCAACAATAATTTTGTTATTAATAAGCATTTTTTTTTCATTATTATTTTTTTAATATTTTTTTTCCGAAAACGATCATACAGCTTTCTTCAAACGAACGAATTTATGAGATATAAAAACACTATTCAGCAAAATTTTTCTAACTGTACAATTTTCTGAAACTATCTGTCTCTCTATGTATCTATCTGTATATATATAATCTGGCAATTTTGTTCTAAAAATATATTATCAAATTTTTTATTACTAAAGAAGCAAATATATTTAACATAAATATGTATTATTCATTTAATATGACAATAAATTATAAATTTTATTGCATATTATATTATATGTATAATGCAAACTAAATATTTTGTTATAAAATTACAATAAAATGTATATTTAATATGGCAAATATTGGTTAATTTAATGGATTTCTATTACCTATTTTGCTTCTGTTATATAATAGTATTCCAAAAAAATAATAATTTATGTTTAGTGAGTTTTAAATATTTCTAAATTGAATTTTATTTAAAATTAGAATGTTTTATTATAAAAAATTAAATCATAAATTGGATCTAGAGAGAAAGAATTACAAGAGTAAAATATACAGAAAAAAAAGAAAAAAGAAAAGAAAAGAATAAAAAAAGGAAAAATAAAAATAAAAACATTAAATACATATATATATATATATATTTTTAATTGTTTATCGCTTAGTCTCAATATAAATATTATGTTTCTGTTTAGTGGTTTCAAAACATTAATAAGCATACTCAATATCTCAAAAAAAAAAAAAAAAAAAAGTGTGCAACAACCACTAAATGAGCGAGATTAAAAAGTTTTTGATATTTTAAACTACTTAAAGAAATTAACTGTATGTATACATATACATATAATTTAAAAATTTACACAAAACTTTTGAAATTTTAAAATTGATTTTAAAATGCTATATATGTTATTATAGTTTTTTAATTTGTCTTAATATCAGTAGCAATATATTAAACATAATGGAGGAGCATGCAAGGAAGGGTAATGTAAGGATCAAATTTTATTTGACTTTATCATTTTATTAGAAAAAATATTAAAAGCACAATCTTAAGTTAAAAAAAAAAAAAAAATCATGCATATGATTTTTGTTTCTTTTTTAAAATATTGAAAATCTGATTTACTATATACCGCTTGAATATGACACAATAATAATTTTTTTTATTGATTCCCAGCTTATACGACAAAACATTTTGAATCAAAATAATAATAATAATAATAATAATAATAATAATAATGAGCACGAATTGCGATAAATGAATTTAAATACTTTATTTAAAAGCCAAAAATTTTACAAATATTTTTTAAAACAGCTATAGCAGGCGCCGTTCTTATAGGAATATTTTTCTGAAAATTTGCCAGGTTGTATTTTAGAAACACTAGGCTGTAAATGACGCTGGTTTCGGTATAATAATCTTAAAGTCGATCTTTTCGTCAATTTTAGATATATTAAAGATATTCCGTCCCCGTAAATACATATAGTAATACATATAAATTAGAGTTTTATTTTATATTTATGTATATAAGAAACTGGATTCGAAAGCAAATAAATATGGTACTAAAATAATAACAATAATAATAATAATAATAATAATAAAATTTACTATTTTTGTTATTATTATTATTACTATTACTATAACATTAAATAATCAAAAATGTGTTTATGATAATATATTAATGAAATTATCTTTAGTGTTTTGATACTATAATATTCATTGTAGTATTTAAATGAGAGACTGGATCTGAAAGACATGCAAATATAAAAGTGTATTAAAAGGAGAATAAAATTACTTAAAAAAAAAATAAATAAAAAGAAAATAAATAAATAAATAAGAGTTATTGCTTACCTATTGATACAAACATACTGCAGAGGAGAATGGAAAATTCATTCAGATTCATTTTAAAATACATAACTTTTGTTTGTTCCAAAGATATAAAAAAAAATGTGGAAGTTTATAGACAATGTCTCTCCATTACTATCCGTTTTCGCAATGCAGTTTCATGGTAAGAAATGCAAAGCTCAGATTTATTCCATTTCAATTTTCCAGAAAAGTCGGAAAGAATTCAATAGTCATTCAACATTTTAAAATAGGAAACAGCTGCTAAAGTGATAATGTTCCAAAATTCAAACTTTCATAAAACATTCTTTAACGCTGAAAATAAAAGATTTGCCAACAACTATTTTGTTTAAACAATTTTGTCACCTTCATTATTGTAAGTAAATTTAATACAAAATTTAACGTTTTACAACTATAACAATTCTTCCAACAAATGCAAAAACTCTTCCGGACATTTCATACATTAATTGAAAATGTTAGTAACAGTCAATATAATTGATATAAGAGCGCAAACAAGTTCTTCCTGTCTGAAATTTAATGATTTCGAATATAATTATTTATAACAATGTATTTTTTAAACTTTTCAGTCGTAACTCATTCTAATCAATCATATTGCTATGTGAAATACAAGAGTGAAATATAGTTTTAAATTTATATTTGTTTGGTGATATTTCTAAATCTCTGTTTATTACATGATATAATAAATCTTATATTATCAAGCTCCCATATTAAGTTTATTCAAGTTCTTACTTTATCAAGTTCATATATAAGTTTACGTTTCTATATTTAAATTAACATTCTTTGGAACAAATCAATCAGATTGAGTTTTTCATCTTATCGTGAATTTTCTAACACTCTTATACATACTATATAATCACTTACAAAACTGTTATTTCAATATTTTAACTTTAACAATGTGAACTTTTTGCCGTGTAAGCATCAGATGTTGAAAAATTTATATGTTACATCTTTATAAACAATGTTTCAATTTCAACATATTTTTTCCTCGCAGAATTTAAATAAAACTTTTTTTTAATCTAACTCATTACATATGGGATAACTTAATTATATTTTCTCGGCTCCATTTGTTCCCTGTAGCTCTATCTAATTTAAATCCTCCAGAGTTCACGCCATCGAAATGTTCAGCTGAATCTAAAACACATGTCTTCAATCGATTGTTGACAAATCACTTTCTCACGTGATGAATCAAGCGCTGAACAACATTGTACTCTGCACGAGAGGCGAGTAGATTTCGCAGGCTGCTCCCGATGCTACGACTAAATGCAGGGTAGAGAACTCCTTGTTTTCCTGGAGAGAAACACGAACGCCCCCTTAAATATATGGCGCATGCGCTAATCCTAAAGACACTCTTGATTTATCTGTCGGTGTGTGTAGCGCTGAAATGATGCTTCAATCACTCCAGAAGAGATTTGATGTTCAGTTGCGTTTTCCTTTCACGGAGTTTTGGATTTAGAAACTCCACCGTAAAACGAAAAAAAAAAGAAAAAAAAAATCAGTTAACTGTTATGGAGTTGGAATGTTTCACTGGCTTTGAAAATTTTATTTTTTCTCTCTTTTTTTTCATGAAAAGCAGCTTATGGGTCTTAATTTTTTTTTTTTTTTCTTGTATTTTTAAAATAAAAGTTTTTTTTTTTTTTTTTGACAGATTTTAATTTAATTCCAGACGCCTACAGCTTTTTATTATTTTCGTCTATGTATGTAAGAAAAAGTATTTGTTCTTGAAAATTTTCACCACCCGTTTTTTGATGAATTTTCAGGTTTTGTGATGTCTTGATGATTTGTCCCCTTTTAAAAAGCACCTATGTTTTCTAGGTTTTACAAAAATGTATATTTTTAATACATTTTTTTCAAATATATTTTTGACGCATTTCTACACATTTCAAGAATAACATTGTAAAAATTGAACAGTACGTGCATATTTCCTGCATATTTTCTGAAGTGCGTGATTGTGTGTGGAGGGGGGGGGGGTGTCCGTATCCAACAGAAAATTAAACATCTTATATATCAAATATTCTGTCATTTATCTATCTATCTATGTGTCTCATATATATAAACTTCATTTGTTTATGGTTTCATTTCGTTTTACAGGTTTTTATTTGCATTAAAATTAACTTTGTGTCCCTAAACATGATTGAATAAAATGCTATCAAGTAAATTGCCAATCTTTATACATTGAAAAGTTAAAGTATCAAAACTGAATTCAAACTATCCGAAATACAGCCCTTTATTGCAAATAACGCAAATAAAACATGTCACGAAAACTGATTTTAAATTCATTTCTCAAAAATATTTTGTTTTACTAACTATTTATAAATATTCTTATCTCTCGACGTTATAACATAATGTTTTGGAATATTCAGTAAGTACACTATATTAAGATTTAAGTTTTAGTTTACATTTATAGCAAATTTGCACTTCTATACAGATAAAATAAGATGTCTGAATGTGTGTTTATCGCAGAGCACAAATTTATGATGATTTAATCACTATACTTATTTTATATTGCTCTAATATTGTACTTATATTATAGTTTGCATCCATTACTTGTAATTATAATTTGAAGGAAAAACATAAAAATGATAATAATAATAATAATAATAATAACATATATCTGCGTTAAGTTGAAGGATTTGACTATAAAATGTAATACTATACATAGTACTATAGTTAATTCATGTTCTAATTAACATTTATTACGCAATATATTGTTAACTTCTATAACTTTTCCAACGTCTTTATTGTAGAATTAAAGCAATTCTTTAAATACACAAAATTGTCGATTTTCGACTGAGTAAAACGCTACAATGCTTTAAAATCATATGCAAACTTAATAAATGGGAAAATAATATAGATAAAGTAATTTATACCTTTAAAATATTTAAAAATAGTTACGTCTCGTAGTTAAACTAAATTTTAATCACATTAAAAACTGAGACAGACAAAATACATTCAAAATATGCAGTTTAAAACATTAAAAACGTAAAACATAAATTTAAACGTTTCGAGCCTTTTACAGGCCCCTCATCAGTAAAAACATCAAATGTAAATGCTGAGAAGAACAACAGACTTTCATTAAGAGAGTACGACGTATTCAGCGGGAACTGGGCATGCCTCATTAAGTGGTGAAAAATGTTTATTTGTGTACCAGCCCTCCAGGAAAATTCTTGAATGATAATTTAAACAGTTAGATATGATTATTTTAGTATTGCTAAAATCAGGTAAATGGTCAATTTCTATGGTAAGCTGTACAATTTTCGAAGGTATATCACGGTTTTTGAAATTACTTTTATGTTCCAGAATTCGAGTATGAAGAGAACTGCCAGTTTTACCAATATAAACCGAACTACAAGATTTACAAGGGATATTATAAATAACACCTGTACGTGAAAAAGGGGGATAACTGGTTTAAAATTAGAAAGGATATTACAAATTAGAAATTGGGGTTCATAGGAGACAGATAAATTATTAATTGCCAAAGTTTTACTCACTGTTAATTGATCTGTTTCCTATAAACCCCAATTTCTAATTTGTAATTTCCTTTCTAATTTTAAACCAGTTATCCCCCCTTTTTTCAAGTATAGTAGGTGTTATTCATAATATCCCTTGTAGATCTTGTAGTTCAGTTTATATTGGGGAAACTGGCCGTTCTCTTCATACTCGAATTCTGGAACATAAAAGAAATTTCAAAAACTGTGATATTATTCGTATATTCTGTGATATACTTTCGAAAAATGTACAGCTTACCATAGAAATTGACCATTTACCTGATTTTAGCAATACTAAAATAATCATATCTAACTGTTTAAATTATCATTCAAGAATTTTCCTGGAGGGCTGGTACACAAATAAACATTTTTCACCACTTAATGAGGCATGCCCAGTTCCCGCTGAATACGTCGTACTCCCTTAATGAAAGTCTGTTGTTCTTCTCAGCATTTACATTTCATGTTTTTACTGATGAGGAGCCTGTAAAAACCTCGAAACGTTTAAATTTATGTTTTCTGTTTTTAATGTTTTAAATTGTATACCAATGTATATTCTCTGTCTCAGTTTTTAATGCGATTAAAATTTAATTTATACCTGTATTTAAAAGTACAATACAGTGTGACAAAGAGCTTTCTAAAACATACAAAAAAAAAATATACAGTCGGTAACAAAAGTCTCCGAACACTAGCAAAAATTCTTATATAAAAAAAAGTACACTTTATACAGTTTTGTTAAATAAATCCTTGTCAAATCCTGTTCTTAGTCAGACTAAGAGCAGGATTCGACAAGAATTTATTTAACAAAACTGTATTAAGTGTACTTTTTTTACATAGAAATTTTTGCTAGTGTTCGGAGACTTTTGTTACCGACTGTATATATATGATAAAATCCAATAGCGCAACACTACATAACTATTGCCTAACTGTAGCAAATTTAATAATCTTCTGTTTAATTAGTTAATTTGTTTACTACATTTTTAGTTGAATTTTGACCATAAAAAATTTTAGCAATATATAAAACTGTTATATATATATTATAGCTGTTTTTATGTAAAAAGAGCCATAAAAAGAAAAATCTGTAATGATATTTATTTCAGGAATACAAAATATATTCATGTTACTTTCTAAGGGAATGTATTGAAGATTCCACCTACCTACTGGCTTCGTTCCAGAATCAAACAGATCCATAAAGTTTCATCAGACTTTATGACCATTTTGGATGTTAAGATATTTTTCCAATCGATGCACACGTTAAAAATAAAATAAAAAATGCTAGCACAAAAAAGATATACTTGTGAACTTAAAAAAAGAAACGCGATATTACCTGATAAATAAAAAAAATTTAATACCGATATGTCATATTATATTAAACCATAATAATAACAATAATAATTAATGGATCGATGAATAAATAAATGAATAAAATACCCTTCATTTTTCAGGTTATTTAGATTTCTTTGTATATTCATTTTACTTATATATATGACAAAAACAGAAATTTATATATGTGTATATATATATATATATATGTGTGTGTGTGTGTGTGTGTATATATATATTAGATTATGAGTTACTGACATTCTGAAACTGAAAAAATTAATAAATTTCAGAAGGCTCATGGCTCATATGTTTAAATAATTGCAGATCGAAAATTACTACGCCTACAAAGATCAAATTGGTGTCCTCTTCTTCTGATTTTTATGCTCTTTAAATTATTTACAACATGATTATGGAATTGAAAAATATGAAAGATTAAAATTTCAAAAATTTTGTTTTAATTAAATAATAATAAAAATAAAAGTAATGAGATTAATTGTTTACATTTTAGCAAAGTTGTGTAATGGGATTGTAATGGAATTTGTGTGTTAAATTTTCTTTTCATATTAATAGTGTATGAGAAACGGCGCTTGCGCCGCAACCACCAACCGACCCAGGCACTCTTGGGAGCCCATGCGGTCCAAAATATTTATTGTCCCCGAAGAAGAAATCCATGTCATCACAACATCAGAAACCCATCACACGACAGCATGTACCAGCCCAGATATGGACAGCAACAGAATTACGAAGCCTACGCCAACCCTTCGGACCAACCTAGGTTGGTCAGCAGCAGGCCCGTCTGCCTCGGGTCCCAGCTGTTCCACGGTTTGACAGCCAGAAGGGCCAGTTTACCTTCTGAGGACGGCACCCGACCATCCATACCGCTATGCTCCCACGGCGTTCACTGCGCCAGCCGAGATATGCCGACTGGGCAGGATGCACACGCTTCTCCTTTATATAAGCTGGCCTCCACTGTCACATGACAGGCCCCACTCAGGACACTTGGACATGTCCGAGTTGCTCGGGCAATCCACCCAACATGAACATCAAGTTTTAGGAAACTCTGACCATGTCATTTTGACTCCACAACACACGCTCATGCATTGTCCGCTTACATTCCAGCTTGCGGATGTCACCAAAAATGAATACTTGGAAGGTAGGATTGCGCTGGTTTGGTATCAGCTAGGGTAAAATCCTCTGGCGGTGAGGCAAAAACCCTATTTCTAAAGACGTCCACTAGATTGCATCTTCAACCGCTATTGCGGGATGCATCTACACTAGCAGAGCGCACATACCTTAGGTTGGCGGAGCATATACCTTCGGTACAACCAGGTAGGAGCAAGCTCCTTCAACCCACTGTATTTTACGTTCGAATACGCCGGGATGCCCTTCTTTGGGATGCCAAAGGTGGCGCACTTTCTACCGCCTCGATTTGGAACGCTTAGCTGAACCTCTTCGAGACGATACTTTCCAACCTCAGCTCACAGTCGTGCCAAAGTAGCACTGTGAACGCCACCCTGCACCCACACCTTTACGCTCATGCCAGGAGACCTTCCCAGCACCTGCAACATGGCTGGGTGTATCAACCCAACAAGAGCTCTCAAAAAGAGCAAGCTCCCTACTCCAGATTGAGTCTCTTATACGCAAAGCCAGCAGACCTTTCCAGCACCTGCAACGTGTCTGAGTGAATTGCTGAGTAATGGGGCGAAGGAACCAACGCTCACATCCTAGACAGGGACACCTTTACGCCACCCCAGGAGACCTTTCAAGCACCTGCAACGTGTCTGGGTGTATCTCCGGGAGCAAGTCGGAGGAAACCAATATCCACACCTTTACGCTCATGCCAGGAGACCTTTCCAGCACCTGCAACATGGCAGGGTGTTTCGACTCAGCAAGGCCCCCAACCGAGAATGAGTCATGCCAGGAGACATTTCCATCACCTGCAATGTGTCTAAGTGAATTACTGGGCGAGTGGGGAGAAGGGAAAGCAGTCTGGCCAGTCTGGCACAACCGGTGTCCCTCCAAAATACATCCTGCAATTGCTCTCGTCCTTGCTGCACCTCGTTAATTCACCGCCGTAGCGGCTTATCCAGGGGCCACCACTGGGAGGTGAGGTCAGCTGACGAGTGTAGGAGCGCTGCCTGAGTGGTCAGCGCATCCCACTCGGCCCCCATATTAATAGTGTATATGTAAGCTCATTTGTTTATTTTAATACTACAATATACTATATATTGTATATATATATATATAAATATTACGTTAGAAATAAACAGGAAAATTAATATGTGTAATAAAATATCTATATTTCAGTTAACAGTTAATTAAAATATAGAACAATATACTAAAGCATATTCTTAATATAAAATAACAAATGCGTGTATATGTCTGCATTTAATGACAATAAAGTACATAAACTAATGCACTGTCTGTTTGAAAATAAACCATGCAGATGCCAGGAAATGAAAATTAACTTACAGGCTTTCTATAAAAGTAAATTATCGTAAACGGTTCCAAATTTTATTTTGAGGAAATATTTGATGATAGTAATTATCTGCTCAAAGAACTTGATATAATATATAATTTTTGTAATTCAAACTTTTGGTTTTAGTTATCACGAGGTAAAAACATATAACACCAGTAATCTAATTAAAACAAACTCTGTGTTCATTTTATAAAGTCGTTGTTTTGAATATTCCTTTCACTCATGCATTGTTATTTATTTATTTTTTATTTATTTATTTTATTTTATTTTATTTTATTTTATTTGTTTATTTATTTATTTATTTATTTATTTATTTTTTTCAAATATCTCATTTAAAATTATACATATTTATAAATGTTAGAAGAAAAATATATCTGGAATGATTACAATAAAAATAAAAATTGAAAGTAAAAATTTGGGTGAATGCCCCTTCTCAACATTTTTCAAAATGTGTATTCATCTAAAGCAGTCCTGTCCAACCCAAAAACTCATGGCGTGCCGTATTGGAAACAGATTTTACACAGGCGGGCTGCATTTTTAAAATGCATGATTTATACACATAAAGTAATTCTTTTCCCTGTGATTTAAAACAAAACATGTAAATTAAAGCAGGTTTTTTTCCTGTGATTTAAAATAGTCTAAGATTATATATTGATAAGTTTAATAATGAGAATCAGTTATTGATCTGATAATCTTTTATTAACATCAATAAGCACTATATTTGTTTCTTTAGCTACCTTAATCTGTATTTTCATTTAAAAAAAAAAAAAATCAGAAACAATTTATTAACTTCAGATGTTTTAACCAGAGGTGTGAAATTAGAAATGTTCTGAAATTTGTCTGAATCTTATACGGCGAGCCACATGCGGGATGCAGGCCAAGCGTTTGCCATTTCTGATCTAAAGAACTTAAGAAACCGATTGAAAACAATTTCTTCGTCCCTAACTCTTTCAATTATAGCAACAAATTCGCTTTCCAGTACGAACTATTCACCGGGTACACATAACTTATGATTTGCCTGTATGTAAATGAAAGAAAAAACTGGCCACTTTAGATGTTTTTTTTTTTTTTTATTTATTTTTTTTTTTTTTTGTTAATACTCAATTGTGATATTTTTTTAAGAATATATGCAAGCAATAATGAATCATCATAAACTGCACTAATGAGTACAGATTCAATTTTTGCTAAATTAGTCCGTGTGGTGTCAAACTAATGTTGTCACACAATTAGTAAATTGTTGGCCACTACAGTAATAATGTTTTCAAGGACGTTACATTGTAGAAACTGGGAAAAAAGAACGCAAATTTTTGAGCTCCCTTAATTGTGTTTGAATCACTAACCTGGGCAGTATTGTTCTTTCAATGTCTTGATATTCATAAAAGTTAGTATATAAAAAGTTTATAACAGAACGATTACAGGTATATGTTTAACACAGACAGAAAATTCCGTATACATAATAACACAAAAAAAATTCTATATATAATTTTTCATTGGTAATAAGTTATTATAAACAAAATATATGTTATATGAAGTTGTCTCAGTGGAATATTGCTAACACCAAATTTCCTTTAAAATATCTTTAGTAGTTGATAATGTTCAGTTAATTTTATAGAGAGCTTACATGTTAATTTACTTTTTAGTTATCAAGGTTTATTTCATACTAGCAGGCTTTGTACACTTCACTGGTCACTATATTTAAAGGAAACTTTTTTTCCTATATCGCTTTATATATTTAAAAAAAAAAAAAAAAAAACTGAAATTGCTCAAGAGCTCGCTTTAGTACCTTTCCCTATTATATGCGATAATGGGTTCCAGAGGGCTTCCATTTAGGTGCTTATTAGATGACAGTTTCGAAACGGACAGTATCGAAAATACTAAAGTATACTTTTTATATTTGAATCCCAATTACATATGACCATTAATATACGTACAGTACATATCATTTACATTCACGTTATTTCCTAAATTTATTTGATTTATATGATTAACCATAAAATGACAGCAATTTGTTGAAAAATATAATGTTACAGTATGCTATGACCGGCTGCGTCTTTCGCATCAGATAATTAAATTTTTGTGGTTAAATATCCTTCATGGTTAGTTAATAGTAGTTGGTATATAGAGAAGTTAAAAAAAAAAAATGTAAACTTGATCATAGTAAAGACTTAATATATATCCCCTTGGCGACTTTTAAATTTTGCCGTTACTTTAGACAAAAATGCATAGTTTATGCGATTATTGTTTCTGTTTCTTTCTTTCTTTTCTTTTCTTTCCTTTTTCATTTTTTTTCAATATTTCATAATTTATTTATATTTTTGATGCACTACTTGTCTTAAATTGGCTGTCGCGAAAGTAGAGTACTTGGCGAAAAATATCCGAAATACTTTAGCATCAAAATTAAGAAAATTGCACAGGATTATCAGTAAGCAAATCTCTTTAATATAATGCTGAATTAGCTTTCATGAAAAGCGTGGCCCATCCATGCCAAAAACATACTATATAATAAAAAAAAAAATCTAAAATTGAGGTATATTAAAAGAGGTTATGAAACAAAATTCGGAAGAAACATGCTATATTTTTATTATTATTTTGTTTTAACGATATAAAGACATTATTGTTTCACACGTTTCACATGCATCAACAAATTTAATATTTGGTTTATTTATTTATTTATTTATTTATTTATTATTCTTTTTTTGTTCGCATGAAAGCATGTTTTATTTTACATTGGAAAAAAACAATAGCTAGTTAACTTTTTGACAATAATTAAAAATCTAAATGTCTTGTTTTAAAGCAATTACCAGCTTATTATTTTCATATTTCAATAAATTTAAAAAAAAATTATCAAAAATTTAAAATTCGAGCTTCGAGGTGCATCAAAACAGGTCATAACGAACCATCATGCAAAATTGTATAGCTCTGAGATCAGCCGTTTTCTTAAAAAGCTCCGGATATATATATACACAATGGCACACACACAAACATCTTACTTTATTATATATACAGGGTGAGTTTGACATAATCTGCCAAACGAAAAGAGGTGATAGAACAGCCCATGGGAAGCATAAAACACAATAGAAACCCTGTCTTATCTCTAACCGTTTCCGAGTTATGGTAGATAGAAGAAAAATCTGTTTTTTTTTTCCATCCCGTCTGAAAAAAACCAAATTTGTGAGCTTTCTGAAAACCTTACACGCAAAATAAGCCCATATTTGGAAAGAGCAGAAGAAATCCTATCGGGTGACACTATTTACGTCAGAATACCTTAATTTGACGACGAGCTACAAGTGCTAAAACATTGGCGAAGTTTAAAATCGAGTTGTCGCCAAATTCTTTAACCGGCAATTCTGCAAACACCGTTCAAGCTACAATCGGTCAAATCTACCAAAAACTTCTATATTCCACAAGCTTTAGAATGAATCCACAAATACCATATCGGTGTTCCAGTTCAGGAGAAATTTAGCCTTTTTGTTTGCAATACATCACCGAAAACGGCGTTCGTCGAAATTCGGAAAACGAAACGATTGTGAGTAAATGGAACATATGCAAATTCGTGACTATCTGCATATGGACCCTTAGTAATATGCAGATGTATTCCAACCTTCTTGCGAGCGCATCCCACTCGCGGGTACAAAAGGCGAGTCAATCTGTAACAACTCATTAGCTCGTCAGCTTCTTTTACGTTTTATGCTGCTTCTTCTTTAGCATTTTCTGGACTTTTCCTGAGCTCGGCCGATTCTTTTCACGCTGCTGTCACATCTACTTGGTCTCTCTTAGTTTATACTTAGTATGTTTTCCTACATTGGCACGAATGAACCAAGTTGGTTCTTATTCCGTTGGACTTTTTTTTTCTTCTACCTTTGTAAATTAATATTGAAATTTTATCCCTTTTTGTTTACCCTTCTGACTTTTATTTTCAATTGAAGTCATCACAGGGATCAAATTGTCATACTTTCGAACCTGTAAACAGATACGCCTAGTTTTACAAATAAAGACTACGCAGATATGCATTTTGTGTATGGATTTTGCGATGGTAACTCTCGGAGAGCCGAAGAAGTGTACCGTCTACGTTATCCACATCGTCGTAAACTTTAAGAATACCTATATTCGATATCTATATTCTAAATTTTAAATAAATTAGTATTCAACAAAATTGATTCTACAAATCTTCATCTAATCAAAAATTTCGTAATAAAAACAAATAGAATCATTTATGTTTCATTTCAATTATAAAATGTAAGAAAAACTTGCCTTCCTTCATCTATATTGTTCGAGGGATGAAATATTCATTCTTAATTCAATAATAAGTGGAAACTTCCACTCATTAAGTAGTCATTTTCTTTAAATAAATGCATTTAATCTGGTAAATACACAATCACAAATTATTAAAGACATAATACTGATAAAATTACATAAATACTTAACGCGCGCTAACAATACACAATATTTACATTTTGAGAACTTAGAAAGTTTTTTTTCTTGCTATAGAACGCACAATTCCTCTCGTGCGCGCAGGCGCAGACGATCGGATTACAAAGAGTTGAAGTAGAAGTAGCGATTTTCGCAACACATCCAACCGTGCTGTATTTGCCGCAATTCATCGAAGGCTTAGGGAGAGTGGGTCGTTCGTTAGGTGTACGAAAGGGGCCATGGTCGCCGCTCCGCCACCGCTGAGGAGTCCGTACTCGACCGAGTAGAGGAAAATCCAAATATGAGTTCACGCATACTTGCGAGAGAAGGCGAAATCTCCCAAAGTAAAGTGATAAATGTTTTGCGCAAAAACCAGTATCATCCATACCACTTCACACCGGTACAACAATTACGCCGCTCAGATTTCCAAAAGCGGGTAATATTCTGCCGCTGGCTTTTGGAGAGAGATATTGAGGAGCACCATTTCCTTAGAACGATACTGTGGACAGATGAGTCACTTTTCACTCGGGATGGCATGTTAAATTTACATAACTGGCATCATTACGCTCAACAAAATCCATTTGTAACACGAAACTCATCGTTTCAGACGCGATTCAGCTTAAATGTTTGGCTTGGAGTGGTTGGCCATCGCTTGATAGGATAGATAGATATAGATAGATAGATTGTGTGTTAGTATATCTGCTTTGGTTCTATTAAGACACGTTGTCATGTCTCTGTCAAGTTTCGCACTGTCTGCCCTTTTTCCAGAAGAAATTTTCGCCTCCATTGCTACAATTATATATATATATATATATATATATATATATATAATTGGAAAATGATAACCAATTTAACAGCCGTAAATTTGCTAAATATTTAAAGTGAATTTAAAAGTATATAATGGTTAATGAGTTACAAAGAGAATTATTTCCCGACTAAATGACACTGGCTTTGCCTTCCAGAGAAGAGAAACTGAATCAAATTAAGAACTAAGCATGCATTTTGAACCTTTCAAATTATATTAAGGTTTTAAGAATACGTTTATACATTTATTTGCAAACCAAAAACTACAAAATAATTAATATTAGTTGTAATTAACATCAACTAGTGAATTTATAGGTATATTATTAATACAAATAGCAACCTTCATATATATGATAATACAAATTAATTTATTGAAAAAAAAAATCTTATTCTTATTTTCCATATAAGTAGAAAAATAATGTCTTTTAAACATACATTTTTTTTTTTTTTTCAAAAAATTCAAAAGGAGTGGTTTGAGGTTTTTAATATTTCAATTGTAATTTAAAAATCATTTTAAATACTAAAGTCATGTCGTACAACTCTGTTGAAAAACCTTTAAAGGCTAAAGAGAGAAATGCTAGTATTAGTCCTGTATTTCAAATAGTTTTTGATCCATAGCTGTTAAAAATTGTCATTTCACTGTCAAACGTTTGCCTTTTTCATTTTATGAAAGTAAATAGCTGAAAAATATAAAACCCCCAAAATTAGAAGTTTTAGTTTTCTTGACAATTTGATTAATACTATTACTAAATCCAAAAAATTAAATTTCTAAGGTGTGAATATTCAGACAATTTGTTGATTTGACATGAATCATTGTATGATAACGCTTCACTGTTTGCTTATCTGTCCATAACTACATTGCCATGATTTTCGATAAATTTGAAAATAGTACATATTATTGAGGTTTACTGTATGTTTTGTAATGTGACTGTACATAGCACTTTTTATTCAGTTTATTATATATTTTGTAATGTGAATGGCGTAAAGAGTACTTTTAATTCGTAGACAGACTCTCAAAAGAATTTTGACGCATTATAATAATTTATGAGAGGTATTTCTTAAGTGAATATCTCTTATCTAAGCCTTGTTTAAGGTATCCAAATACTTTTGAAAGCAGACTTTGGGATCGAAAAAATTGTTCGCACTAAAGCTCGATTTTTTTAAAAATCTGTTTTAGTTTTGTTTCTATATTACTCAGAACAAAAACATTTTCAATATTACGACAATTCAGTGTTTTAAATATAAAATAAATTTTATGTTTAGCATTTTTTGAAAATAAATTTTCTAACATTTTGCATTTATGTATCGTTCTAACATAAAATATTATTTTCATAAAATATTATTTTTAAAAGTGGGAAAATATTTCATGCACGCTTTGCAAAGGATGACAATGGGAATGGACTACACTCATAACTGTAAATGTATTAGCATTTTTTACTATCTTTAGTGAAATTTAAAGTTTTCAATGCATTTTTAATCATTTTTGTGCAGCTAATAACTTAACTTGTAATTTGTTTGAAATACTCAAGTTCTAAATGTAAAAGCATTTCATTTGCATTAAAAGTGTTTCAAAATATTTATGAAATTTACAAAATTAAAATATTTTAAATGTCTTGATCTAATGTTGAGTTGTCATTCTTTAAAAGAAGATATTCCCGGTTTTTTGCACATTTTATCTAGCAAAGTATAAAACTTGAAATGTATAGTTTTTAGTGTCATTTTAAGTTTTTAGTGACATTGCATTACATGAAGAGAAAAATAATATGAAAAAAAGGTCATATTTTAAAAATATACACAAACAGTTCTCTGGAAGCATTCGTGTGTCTTAATATGTTTAGATTGCACAAAATGTAATGAGATTTACATATATTATTCAGATAAAAACATATATTTTTCTTATAGAAAAATACAATTTCTATTAATGATTAGTTACAGAGTCACACAAAAATATTTAGTTCTGTGCAAGAGTAGGCATTTTTATTCGTGGCATAAGAGTTATTGCATTGCACTAAATTTTATTATACATTATGTATACAAATTATATGCAATATAAAAACCTACACAAAAACAATATAATTTATGTATTATATTGAATAGCAATAATACATGAATAATTCCTTGATATGTTTTCCTATTTAATTAAAAAGCGAAATATATTTCAAAATATTATGATTTAGACAAAATACAAAATTGAAGATTAAATCATGTACTGTGTAAACAGATGAACGCTAGAATGTATATAATGGTATTTTGACATATATTATTCGCTATGCGCATTAATTAGTTTTCCCTTCTTGTTTATATATATATATATATATATATATATATATGTTAATTTTGTATACAGTTAACTTTTCGTTCTTATCCTTTTTTTTTTTTTTTTTTTTTTTTTTTTTTTTTTTTGTGACCAACCGTAACATATATATATATATATTTCATGCAAACAACATGAATGCTAATGTATGAGTTAAATTGAACATTAATATTTAATCTAACCATGTAGTGGGAATTCGGTAGAATTTAACATATAGAACCTATTAAATTATCTCTATATCAAGCAGTACTGTCCAATCACGAGCGTTTTCCGTTTCACTGTCAAAGAGACTTAATTAAATTACGCTGTAAGGAATATCAGTTCGGCTCTGTGCATCATGTAATGAGACTATGTAATATCAGATACAACTATTATATATATGGAAATTCATAAACTAATATATGTAAAATGGTGTTTTTTTTTTTTTTTTTTTTTTCATTCGTAAACAATCTGTAAAACATCATTACAATACTTCATCGTAGTTAGTGTGTTCGTAAAAAAATTTTTGCGTATATTTTGCTTTTTTAAGAAGAAAAAAAAAAAAAAAAGCAACTCAAACTAAATTAAAATTATCTTATAAAAGGCTTTAGAATTTTATACAACAAATTAAAAATATCCGCAATTAAGCTTCAAAGTTTACAAAATTTAATTTTATGTATATTGTACAATGAATTTTTCACACGGTAATAAATTGACATTATTTTTTAGCATAGTATAATAAAAATTTTATAAGTATCCCCCTCCCCGCAAAAAAAAAAGCTAAATTTGTTTATCACTAACCTTCTTGACTTGAAGACCTACGGAATTCATAATATTATGGGCCCACAAACATTTATAATATAATATTCAAGACGAAACTAATATTATTTGTCAAAATCCATAAATTTTTATTTTATTTGTAAATGCAATTATTAAAATGGCATCCAATCATCACTATGAAGTACACAAATTTGCTATAAAATATTAGAAATATTTCATTTCATAAGAAAAATGTGTTAATGAAAATGTAATAAGATTTTTAATTTCTCATTCTCTCAGTAACATAAATTCACTTTTTATAAAAAGTCGAAAATGAGATTTTTGTATGGACTAAAATTTAGCTGTTTAAACATCGGTCATATTTCATCCTGAATTCAGCAATTAAGCTTTCACTTTAAGTTATTATTTGATTATCTTAGGAATGATCTATCTCAGTTAATAACTAAGGATATATTGTGCGAAAAGGAATATTACAGATCTTTAAAAAATACTTTTGTTAATGAAATCTGGGTAATTCACTTAGTAAATCTCGAAGTTAAAGTTCACTTAGTAAATCTCGAAATATAAATCAGATATTTCTGCGGACAACCGACATCTCCTTATTAATTTTTTGTGGTTCATGTACTTCTGTTTGAGAAACCGAACTTATATTATTTCCTAATGCCACATCAGTAGCTCGTTTTCTTTTTCTTTCTTTCTTTTTTTTTTCTTTTTTTTATTAGAAAAATCTGCAATTTATATGTACACTCTATAACAAAAAAAAAAAAAAAAAAAAAATCGATCCACCATGAAAGACTTGTTCGATAATAATGAACTTTCGTATGATATTAAATGTTCGATAATAATGAACTTTCGTAGGATATCTTCGCCGAACATTCAAATGATTCACATTTAGTATCCAATGAATGATTTGTGGGGTGCTCCAGTGAATCGGAACCGCTCATCCAAAAATGATATATAAAGTGCGATTTTTCATCTCATGGTCAAACTTACTCTTGCATTTCGATTGCGGATATCTTTGTGAACTGGAGTAATGTCTCGCCGAAAGATTCGGGCTCATTACGAGCATATGTCAGTGTTTTAAAGAGGGCTGGAAGATATTGTTTTGACGAATCGAAAAATCGTTCCACATCTGTCGAAGCGTTGTAGCGATTAGAGGATGCTGTCAAGATTAGGGCGGCAGCGATTGAACTAGAGCTGCAACGTAACAGAAACACTGAGTTATTGTCAGATCAGTTTAAAATAGCATCGGATTTGTGATTATAAACTATTAAGCGTGTGACCTAAACACATGTATCTAACATGATCCATGATAGACGTCTGACAGAGCGGAATTTACGCTCTCGATGACCATTACACCACTTATCTCTCAGGCTGGTATATCGTTAATTCCGATTACAGCGATGCTGAACTCCATTAATTTTGAACTGCGCTGATTAGTGAGGTCTTTAGTGACGAGTACCGTTTCCTTCAGCGTCCTGACTATAACTTCAGACTTTTCTGGAGACGTCCACGGTAGAGGGGGGATCTCTTCTCTTACTATCGCACTCCACACAGGAAATGCCCACAACAGGGCGTTATGGACTGGAAAAACAATTTCTTTGGCAACTGGGCACTTTGATAGCAAATTCTGGCACATTTATAGCAGAACGGTATGTAGACCAACCGGTTATGTTACCTTTCCTAGTATGTTTAGTACAATGAATGTTCATAATATGTTGATGAAATTTCGTATATCACATTATTAGAATAAGTAGGACAAGTTACTAATTGCCATTTCTTTTCTTTATTTGTCTGAAGTTTATACAATTTAAATTTAGAATTTTCAATAGTCTCTTTTGAAATTTTTGTTCGCTATTATAAAATTCTGTTTTTTTTTTTTTTTTTTTTTTTTTTTTTTTTAACTGTACATTGTAAAATAATAATAATAATAATAAATAAAATTAAAATTATTAATAAATTATACATACAAAGTGCTTTTACAGGGTAAAAAACGTTTCAAAGAGAAAAGAGGGTTTTTTTTTTTTTTCTGTTTTTAATTTCTAGTGGATGACAAACAATATTAAATTACAGTCGACAACAAAATTATTCGAACGTTTGCAATAATTCCTATATAAAATAATACACTTAATACTGTTTGTTAAATAAATCCTAGTCGAGTCATGTTCTTAGACTGACTAAGAAGGAGATTCGACAAGGATGTATAACCAAACTGAAATTTTCTCGGAATCAGTGACTGAAAAGTGTTGTTTATGTCTCTGAAAGTCTCAGAAACCTTTTCTGATTGCTTGATCAAGTTTTATTTTTTTTTATTTTTTTGTTATAAATATTATTTTTTTAAAGAAGAATTTTTTAAACTTTTCGTAATTTGTATGATATATCTGACAATCCATTATATTAAAGCACAAAACACATTCTTTAAGGCCAAAATCGCGTGATCTGAGCATACGCTGAAGGCTATTCCTTTCTTTAGACGTATCTGGCGAAACGATATAGCTTTGTTATTTACTCCAGTTTTTTACTTTTTTCTGCGTAGTGTAAATTATTTTGTTTATTTAAAATATTCCTGTTTGCATTTTAACCTTTTTTATGAAAACTGTACATTTATTTGAATAATGGTATTTATTTACTTTCCTAAGTTATATGTAATGATGTTTGTTTTAAGTTCGGTCATTCAAAGTTTTATACATAGTACTAAAAAGTAACAGAACACTGCTTTTTTTATTAATTTAAAAATGTGGATTATATACGAAAAGATTATAAGGTTGTAGTTCTGTAAATGCGTAAACTAATTGCTGGATAATCATAAATGTGTTATGTACTAAACTTTGAAATTAAATATGTTTGGAAACGGAATTTTTATTATGAATTCCCCCACCCTCTCTCTCTCTCTCTATTTTTTTTTTTTTTTTTTTTTTTTTTTTGTATTGTTTCGTTTTGAACAGTTATTATATTGGTATGAATATACTTAGGCTGAAATGTTTACTTTACGTATATATGTATGATTGATATTTTTTAGCGTGTAAAGTTCTTTTACATTAAGCTTTTTTTTTTTTTTTTTTGGTAATTCTTGGTGCTCTGAATAATCTGCAAATGTGGGGATTCAAATTCTAAATTAAAACCATTTTGGGCTTTATTTATTTTGTTTTTATTTATTTTCCGAAAAATTACCTTTGTTTTTTACACTTTCGATTTGGATAAGCTTTGGTTGCGAGTATGATCATATACAAGTGCTCCGATGCACTCTTGTTAACGTTGACATCTTTTGGCTCTCTTCCCCACCCCACTTAATACAGACTTTTTTTTTCGAAATATTAGATCCTTATATTTATGTTATTAGGCTGAGATTAATATTGTAAAACTGAAAAGTGGGGGAAATAGGATGTTAGTATTGCATTTTATAAGCCGAAGGCTGAGGTAGCAAAATCTGGTAGCGCATTATTAGTGAAATTGTTACTGAATGTAAGTTGTGCCAGGATTATGTTGGTGTTTTATCCCCTTAATAATAATAATAATAATGTTTTTATTAATAAATATAATTGAAAAAAAAGTTAACATGTGTAAGCCATATTATTGTGAAATGAATGTTTAGTGTGCATTATACAAACAGTATCCAAATTATTGACTGTGACAAATATAGCATAAAATACCATTAAAAATTCTGTTAAAGACAGAATTTAGTTTAGTGCGAAGGACTTTAATTTTAATCTGTAAAATTTTAATTTTAAATTTATTTTTTAATTTACTTTTTATCTCATTTTTTGCCAGTAAAACTGCACCACGTACTTTAAATGACGGAAATTAATTAAAATGAAGTGCAGCCCTAAATTTCATACTTTAGTTAAATTTAAAAAAATCCAATTGCCGCGTCGAAAAACTTTTTGTACCCATGCATTCAGAAAAATCACCCCTTTTGTATGGTACAAATTTGTAATGATAGGACTGATATTTCTCATTTATTTTGGTACTATACAAAACTGGTCTACATAAAAATCCAAATTACAACTAATAGTCCTCCGTCCTAAAAAAAGATTACTTTGCATACATTAAAGTACAAAAAAGTAAGTAAATAAATACCATCAATATCTATAGTTTGTAGTGATTATCTACAGAGTTATATAGAAATACTGAAAATGCTCAAAACAATTTCTGTCAGGTACATTTGTGCGAATGTCATAAGAATCAAGCATTTTTAATTGAATCGTCTATAGTTTGCTGTGATTATTATTGGTTCTATATAGACATATGAATAAATGCTCAAAATAAAAAATTGTAAAGCATTAACATTTTCAATATACTATATAAATCATACACAAAGCAGAAAAGGGTTAAAATGCAAACAGGAACTTTTTAAATAAACAAAGTAACCAACACAAAGCAGAAACGGAATTCAGCATCCTTTATGTACTCAATTCTTACTCCCCTTTTCATTGGAATCTAACTTTTAATCCACAATAAATAACTATGTAATGGTTGGTTATCACAGAAAAGTAATGTAAATATTTCATAAATGTTCAACTTATTTTTCTTCAATTAAATAATACAAAGATTGCCTTAGATTATAAAAATACAATAGAATTTGAATCCCCACATTTGCAGATTATTCAGAGCAAAGCACCAAGTATTGGCAATCTTTGTATTAAAAAACAAAGATAGTGCAGAGCTCTGTCATAGTGTGCTAACTTCACACAAAAACGCACACACTTCCGCTTCTTTTAAAAGAGTTGGTTTAAAACAGTGGTTTTCAGCTGGTGTATTATAAAAGGATTTCAACTGCACTTTTAAATTAATCTGTCAAGGTTTGATTGGCACCAACTCAGTGTTTTAAAGAAACACATAAAAGACTTAATGTTCAAAGTAGGAAAATCTGCTGACTGCACAGCACCTACACCATTGTTGTGTTGTCGATTTTTAAGTTTTTCTGCAATTCATGCTCAAAGAGACTAGGTATTCAGTGAGGTTCTTATAGGTTTACTAGCAAAACTCAGAAGATGTGAACATTGATTGTTGCATTGTAAATTTTCGTACTTTTTACCATGGATCACCACTTAGGTTGAATCCTAGACCTTCACCAGTTGCCAATGCATAGCTATAATTCGACGTTAAAAATTCACTCCACTCCATACTTTTAGCAATTATTTTAGTTTGAAATCGGTGTTATAAATGCTTTTTTGAATTATTATTGTTATTTTAATTTTTCTTTAATATTATGTATTTCGAAAACTATGGTTAATTATTATATTGTGCTTTTCAACGATTTTATTTTGTATGTTTTTGGAAGTGGATAAAACGTGTGTTGCCATATCACTTTACAGCCCTACGGTTGAAACCAGACCATTACCAATATCCTACAATGTAACTATATTCGGATGTTAAAGCCATTTAACGTACATATTTACTGTTTTTTTCTTGCTAAAAACTCGCTCTATTGTGAATCTTACAATTTCACTAGGCAATATAGAAAGGCGTCATGTTGGAGAGTTTCGTAAAATGCGCCAAGCAGTACCCTAAAGCCTATTTTATCCAATAATGTCTTTATCTTAGTACTGTGGCGAATTATGTGGAGTTCATTTTAATCTTAAAATCTAAAGCACAAAACTGCTTTTTTAAGATTAAAATGAAAGCACTTGAGGCTATCCGAAGTTATCACATTATTCTTATTACTAGCTTTTGTATCATTGACGATCCAACTACTTCATTGAAACAAGATTAAGAAGGACAAGAGTGAGTTTAATATCACACTAGAACTATGCACGAGGTAACTGATAACTGTTTGAAAATCTCTCCCTTCCCCCTAGATACTAGGATTGGATTGAAGACATACTATCGCAAATTGATCTACCACGGAGGGGATCAAGAAGAAAGGAGAAAAATGGAATTACCCCCCTCCCCCCCCATTTTTTTAATATCTATATCAACGGTAAATTTGCTATGTATACCACCTTGCAGATGTCCTTTCGTATATATTTGAAATTACTTGCAAAAAATTTGTCAAGCGTACTGATTTCGCAGTCCAAATTTAGGTCTCAGCATTCTTTTTATTTAAAAAAAAGTTCTACAGATTTTGTGCAAACTCGCCATTTTATTTCCTTATTAAATGTCTTTCGTATGCATTAGCTGATTTCCAGTGTATAGCATACATGCCAAAATCCTAATGATTATTCCGTAGCGGTGTTAGTCCCACCCTTTTTTCACACCAGTAAATTTTTAGAGTGATATTCTACAAATGCAACCACGATTAAATAAACCCTTAAAGATACTGGTGTAGAAAAGAAGGCGGAGCTAACAATACTACGAAATATTAATTAGTATGTTGGCAAGTATGGTATAGATTAGTTTGGTAAAATGAGTATGGGTACACAAGTCAGTCTGTAAGGGCAATTTTCTTTAAATTTCCTACATAAATCCCTTTCTAGATGTATCTTAGTCTGCATTAGTTGAGTAGGGTCAAGTGGGGTAAAATAGGTCAAAAAACAGCATATTTTATATATGCACTTAAACAGCAGAAAATGTATTGGTTCCATTTGTTAAAAAATTGCACAAAATATGCAAATGAATATTCCTTAGGACATTTTAAGAGAAATATCTCTGAAAAAACGAAAAATTCGTACTGAAAAATAAATTTTATAATATGTTGTTTGTGACTTATTTTACCCCATGGGTTGGGGTAAAAAAAGTCATTCTTTAAAATTGTTTTAAATTTTAATAGAATTTACTTCGTGGAAATAAAATCACAAATACGCATTCATTTTTTTTATAAAAACTTGATTTTGTGTTCTTTCAAGGAAAAAAATGTCCCTGTGGTCCATCATTAGTTCGGGAAGAACATTTAGAATTTACGATGCCCCTACATCAGAAATAACTTTCTCTGGAAAATCCAGCAGGAACTTACATTTACACTTTTTTTTTTATCCCTTCAAATTTTTCAGAATATTCATGATTGTGTGAAAGAATGATGCCATGAAATATTTTCTTTGATCTTTTCCCAGGAAATTCTACTTTAATACATTTTCTAACTTTTACGACTTGATTAGTATCAATGCTGTCTAGATTTTCTTCTTGAGAAAAACTTTTTTTTTTTTTTTTTTTTTTTTTTTTTGTTTCTTTTATAGTTGATGTTTCTGCGATTTCAGTATCTCTGTTGATTTTTTCGTCATACAATCAATTGAAAAATAAGTTGGTTGTTAAATTTACTCCTGATTTTTGTTGTGTATGGGTTCTTTTTTTGTGTGCATTTTTCAAAACTTCTTTAGAAGACAATGTTTGATTGGGTGATAAGGTGTTTATAATAGCAGATTTTATGTACTTCAAAAGAGAATATATAAATAGTATCCTGTTCCATTACTGTTGAAGTCGTACTAGAATTAATTTGTCAAAATTGGTGATTGGTGATCTAGATTCATCCACTCTTGCATTTGAAGTTGATGCTAAGCTGCACAGTTTCACTGAGACAGTTTCAGGAGAATGTTATGTCCTGCCTGCCCTTTGTATGAAAAATTACACCCTTCCTAAATAAGCTGGAATTTGAATTACACCTAAAAACTAAATGTTTTGTTTGTAGGTCTTTTTTTTTTTTCTCGCTTAAGATTAAGTTATTTTTTAACATTAAAACTCGCTATTTTATTTACCTATTAAACGTCCTTCCGCTTGTATTAGTTGATATCCAGTGTGCAGATGAGTTTGTGAAGCTTCGGTAAAATGCGTAGTTGTGCAGTCGTCAGTCTCTAAGGGCAACAAAAGCGCAATTTTCTTTATATCTGCTACATAAATTTCAGTCTAGAAGTACCTTTGTCTGCATTAACTAGTTAATACAGGGAAATTAAAAAGTTCACTGATTATTTAGATCTCTCTTATATCTCTGAAATGGGTGTTTCAGTTCAACTTTATTTTTATTTTTTTAATCGCAATATAAAATATCTTTTATATGTCTTTCTGACATATGTATTAGTTGGTAAGATTCATTTTTAGTTAAGCCAATTTTTTTCTTTTCTGATCACACTATCTCTAAACAAAGTTCACAGTATATGTGTAATAGAGGGTAAAGGAATTGATGTATTTGTAACATATTAGATTTTTTTTTATATGAATATTTCATAGAAGTTCATCTTATTTTTCTTCGATTGAATAATATAAAGATTGCTTTAGTTATACTATAAAAAGAGTTTGTGGCAAGCACTGACATAGAGCGACAACACCACATAAAGACAATATATCGATTTCCACTCCATTTTAAAAAGTTGGTTTCAAACAATGAGATACTTTGTTGATATGCTAAAAGAGAATTTCAGTTGCACTTTTAAATGTTATTAAGCCGTCAAGTTTTGACGGGTATCAACTAGTTTTTATTATATATAATATTTCTCATAAAATATTTTAATACATTTCGGTATTCGTTATACTTATAACCTCTCTCTCTCTCTCTCTCTCTCTCTCTCTCTCTCTCTATATATATATATATATATATATATATATATATACATATATATACTTATTAAAAAAAAACTTTCCTCTATTCTAATAAATAAATAAATAAATAGTAAAACTTTATATTCTCGTCACAAGAGATACCGACGATGATGATTGCAGATTAACTCAACGAACATCACTTGCTTGGTCTGGAATTTTTGAGGCCTCAATAAATGAAGTTATGAATTGAAAACTTAGCACTTTCGTTGTTAACTTGATATTCTAGCCCAAAGTACTTTTCTGAAGTAGCGTTGTTCCTATCTAGAAAATGCCTCTCTTTAATATGGCAATCTATCTCTGCTGAAAAACTAAAAACTGTCAGACAAATAATAGAAGTCGCGAACAATTCTCTCTTTACCTTCTTTTATGGTACATTTTCATTGAAAGAATATGCATTTTTACATTTTTTTTTTTTTTTTTAAATTCTTTCTTGAGCTTTTATGACTTGTTTTTAATAGTTCCGTTATCTGCAAGTAGTAATAATCAATATACTTTTTTTGTTGCACAATGTTTAAAGCCTCGATTTTTCTGTCACAAATACTTCATTCAAGCATGCAGAGTTTTTTAGCTATTTTGTTAAACTATATCTATAAAATCGGTCTTCCTGAGTGAGTGAGTGAGTTAGTGAGGGGGTGATTCATCATCGCCCAGACCAAACTCCTAGACCTAGAAGCATGACATTTTGTGACAATGTTCTTTCTATGACGTAGGTATCCCCTAAGAAGCGATTTTACAAAATTTGCCCCCCAAGGGGGGGGGGGGGCAAAACGGGATTTCACAAAATCCTTCATATCTCAAACAAAAAAACAGATATCCGTAAATTTTTTGCTTTAAAATATAGGTAATACAAATGTCTAAAAAGACACCAAAACAACCTATACAAATGTCTTATAAAAACACCCAATCTTGAAATTAATGAAATAATTTTTTCTATGAAACCTGCAACTTTCACAGTTGGAAGAACGCCATCTCTCAAATTACAAAATGTGAACGCAGGGATGGATTGAATTTATTTATTTCTCTTATATTTTTAAATTATTAATTTGCAACCTAATTCTGTAGACAATATTAAAATTCATAAAAATTCAAGGAATTCGCAGAATTAAGTTTTTCTTTTTTCGTAAAAATATATATTTACTAGCAGGCTACGCCCGCTTCGCTGGTCACTATTTTAAAATGAATTACTTCAGTTAATGAGTTCTCAAAATTGCATTAATTTTTATCATGTGAAAAAAAAGAGAGAAAAAAATTCTGATTGGAAAAAATGCCACACATGGTTCCCACTGTCTTCGGCAGCGCAGGCCTTTGTGTACCTCGCGCGTGCATTTATGTTCGACACTCTTAATGCATGACTATATTATCGTAAGGGAAAAACATAAATATATATATATGTATATGTATATATGTATATAAAACTCTTCTCCCATTGTTGAATAATCGGTCCGGGCCCCCGCTTCCTGCGCGCTGCGCATAGTCCTTCACCTACCGTTCGCGCCCCTCCAAATTATTTTAGACTTTAAAAATACTCGCAATCGTTCTCTCGGTCTTTTAAAACTAATAATACTAATTTCTAACATTCTATCTGAATTTCCTTCTTTTTACCCCTGCGTCCGTCCCCCTTCCTGTCCCTCGTAATAATTCTGTACTTTCGAAAATATCCGCAATATATTTATCCGGCCTCAAAATCTAACAACACTAATTTTCAGCGCTCTAACCGTCATTTATGTATTTTTGCTCCTTACACCTCTTCTCGTCCATCCTAATAATTTTACAAATTCGAAAATATTCGCAATCCATTTGTAGGTATCAAAAACCTCCATGTACCAATTTTGAGCAACCTAACTCTAACTTTTTTTTTGTCCCTCCACCCTTCTCCTCCCACCCCTCCTAATAACTTTACAAATTCGAAAATATCCGCAATCGATTTGTAAGTATCAAAAACCTCTATGTACCAATTTTGAACAGTCTAACTCTATTTTTATTTTTTTGCCCCTTCGCCCCCTCCCCTTTTCTGACCCTCCTAATAACTTTACACTTTCGAAAATATCCTTATTCGACTTCCAGGCCTGTAAAACCTATCTGTACCAATTTTGAGCAATCTAACTGTATTTCTATTTTTTTTTTTTTTTTTTTTTTTCCCACAGCCCCCTTTCCCGCCCCACCTGGTATGAATTTCTAAAATTAAAGAAATTAAATTTTTTGTATTTTGAGAGCTATATTTTAGAGCAAAAATCTCACACATATCTTTTTTTCTGTTTGCGATATAAAGGATTATTTCAAATCACGTTTTGCCCCCTCCCTCTCCCCCTCTTAGGGACTGAATTTATAAAATTCCAGAAATCAGTTTTTAGGTATTTGTATTAGCTATATATTAGAGCAAAAGTTTCACGTATATCTGTTTTTTTGTTTGAGATATATAGGACTATGTGAAACCAAGTTTTGAGCATGTGAAATCCCGTTTTGCCCCCTTTCCCCCCTTGGGGACCGAATTTCTAACATTCCAGAAATTGGGTTTTAGATATTTGTGTTAGCTATATTTTAAAGCAAAAATTTTACGAATATCTGTTTTTTTCTTTGAGATATGGAGGTTTTTGTGAAATCACATTTTGCCCCCTACTCTCCGTTGGGGGGCGAATTTCGTAAAATCGCTTCTTAGGGGGTGCTTACACTATATGTTCTATAATCTGACTCAGTTTCGAGTCAGTGGCTCTAGTAGATTTTGGTGTGCATTGATGAGTCAGTGAGTGAGTGGAAGTACTCTTTTATATGTATAGATTTGCATACAAATGTTTAGAGGCATATAAATCCTATTCTACGTATCCGACATCATCATGATTACAGTTTGCAAACGAGTTACAATACCGCTGCCTACAGCTGCAGTAGGCGTTTCTTACGTGAGGAAAAACGTCTTCACCAATAAGGCTTAATCCACTAAATCAACATCGCAATTAAAGTAGGAGGCCAAATAAGAAATAAGCTATGTTATCTTAAAACTGTGCAATTTATAGGACAGATTTGCATATTTTCCTTTACTCATCCATTGCTGAGTAATCTATCGATGAAAAATTAATCTTTTTTTTTCTTTGAAAAAAAAAAAAAATCTCTTTTCTTTAGAATAACTCTTTTGCAAACCGTGTTCAATTCTACCAATTCCTTAAATTTTTATGTACCTTTAAAATGTATACAGACTTATGGAACACCCAGTACTTATCATGTATCATGACATTGGATTTCCAAGATTAACAGCTTGTAAAATTAAAAATACTAATGCAACCTATTCAGACACACACACGCACACACATTTCAGAATTATTTTTAAAAAATCTATCGACAGATTTTCATAATACATACCTAAGAACCATTCCTAATAAATCAGCATTCTAAATAAAATAAACAGATGTGGGCTGTTCATTTGGAAGCTACAGACACACAGACAAACAAAGGCTTAAAACTTATAATAACTTTATTTTTCGGTCGAGAGTTAAAATTTTAGGATATTAAGCCTTCGAAATGCTTATGGGTATAATGCTTATTAATTTCATCATCATCGTAAATATTCGTAATATTTACTTCTTAATAATTGGAATAGCAATTTTAAGCATGGAAAATAAGTTCAAAAATAGATAAAAATTTCGAAAAAAATACTATACTATATAAGAAAAGCTAATTTAGTTAGCCCATGAAATAATTTTAAAATTCAGAACTTTTGTAGATCTATGAAATCTATTACACATATGTCTTTGAACTTTTTCACCACTGTACATATTTAAGAATTCATTACTTTTCTTAAGCAGTCAATGAATACTTTTAAAATCCATAACTTAAAAATTTTGTTGTGATACTTTATGCACCTTTTTATTTGTTTTTAATGTTTCTAAAATATTTTATTGTGGTCAATCGGAATGCAGCCATACAAGTGATTAAAAATATGAAATAATAAATTTCTTTTCATTTTATTCGTTTAAGAATATTTGTATATATATTTTCCCTGGCAGAAGAAATATTTATTATTGGAACATATGGGTTATTTTTAGATGATTAATTATTTCCCCCTCTTGTGAAGTTAATTAATATATCAGGGAAAATGTCAAATGGAAAAATGTTGCAATCTTCAAGCAAATGCTTTCTGAGGAAAATTAATGGAATATTCTTTCGTCAAAAACAAAACCATTTTATGAAATCATTAGAAATAATTATAAGATAAAAAAATTTTTATAAACCATGTTTTTAAATTTTCTGTTGAATCATATAAACGTTACTGAAGGCAGCCAGAACCCCAGCAGTTGGATAAAAGTATTAAAAAAATTCCTTGCTATCGTCTTTTGAGCTATTATAAAAGTTTCAAATGGCTATCTAGCCGGGATGTTAGTTAAAAATTGATTGCAAGCTTTGTACTGGAAACGCTGCCGAAGGCAGCAGTGTCCCGAAGCAATTGGATAAAAATATTTTTAAAAAGCCTTTTTACCGTATTCTGAACTATTCCGAAAGTTTCAAATGTCTAGCTACTCGGGAAGTTAGTTAAATAAATTTTCTGTTGAATCGTATGAACGCTGCCGAATACAGTAGGGACCTGAAACAGTTGACTAAAAGTATTAAAAAAATGTATTGCCCCGTGTTCTGAGCTATCCTGGAAGTTTCAAATATCTAGCTAGTCGGGAAGTTAGTGAAAAATCGATTGCAAGCTTTGTACTGGTAACGCTGCCGAAGGCAGCAGGAACCCGAAACAGTTGGCTAAAAGTATTAAAAAAATGCATTTTCCCCGTGTTCTGAACTATTGTGAAAGTTTCAAATGTCTAGCTACTCAGGAAGTTAATTAAATAAAATTTCTGTTGAATCATATAAACGCTGCCGAAGGCAGTAGGGACCTGAAGTAGTTGACTAAAAGTTTTAAAAAAGTATTGTCATCGTGTTATGAGCTAGCCTGAAAGTTTCAAATGTCTAGCTAGTCGAAAAGTTAGTGACAAATCGATTGCAAGCTTTGTACTGATAACGCTGCCGAAGGCAGCAGGAACCCGAAACAGTTGGCTAAAGGTATTAAAAAAATGTATTTTGGCCGTGTTCTGAACTATCCTAAAAGTTTCAAATGTCTAGCTAGTCGGGAAGTTAGTGAAAAATCGATTGCAAGCTTTGTACTGATAACGCTGCCGAAGGCAGCAGGAACCCGAAACAGTTGGCTAAAGGTATTAAAGAGATGTATTTTCACCGTGTTCTGAACTATCCTGAAAGTTTCAAATGTCTAGCTAGTCGGGAAGTTAGTTAAAAATCGATTGCAAGCTTTGTATTTTTAACGCTGTCGAAGGCAGCAGGAACCCGAAGCAGTTGGTTAAAAATATTTTAAAATTGCATTTTCGCCGTGTTCTGAACTATTCTGAAAGTTTCAAATGTCTAGCTAGTCGGGAAGTTAGTTAAATAAATGTTCTGTCGAATTATATAAGCGCTGACGAAGGCAGCGGGACCTGAAATAGTTGACTAAAATTATTAGAAAAATGTATTGTCACCGTGTTGTGAGCTGTCCTGAAAGTTTCAAATGTCTAGCTAGTCTGAAAGTTAGTGAAAAATCGATTGCAAGTTTTGTACTGATAACGCTGCCGAAGGTATCAGGAACCCGAAACAGTTGGCTAAAGGTATTAAGAAAATGCATATTCACCGTGTTCTGAACTATTCTGAAAGTTTCAAATGTCTAGCTAGTCGTGAAGTTAGTTAAATAAATTTTCTGTCGAATCATATAAGCGCTGCCGAAGTCATCGGGACTTGAAATAGTTAACTAAAATTATTAGAAAAATCTATTGCCACCGTGTTGTGAGCTGTCCTGAAAATTTCAAATATCTAGCTAGTCGGGAATTTAGTTAAAAATCGATTGCAAGATTTGTCCCTGACAAACACACAAACCCACAAACAAACAAACAAGAATCGAAGTTAATAAAAACTAGGTAAAATAAATCGTTAACAACTTTTTCATCGTTGTGCATCAAACAGAACTTTATGTTGAAAAAAAAAAACATTTTTTATATGCATGAGCAAATTTAATATTTTACAATTTTTAATTTTTTACGTGAAAGCTTTATTTCATCTTATGAATAAATAAATAAATAAATAAATAAATAAATAAAAATAAATAATTCATTAAATTCATTTTCTTACTTATTTTTATTTCGTATTATTGCACGCGCACTTTTTATTTCCTAATTAAAAATTGTTAAAAAAAAACTTTTTCGATATCGCTTGTAACGATACTGATTATTATTAATTTTCATTTCTTTTTCTTTGAAAAGAAGAAAAAAAAAAAAAAAATATTTTAATGAAATTCTGGCAAAAGCAGAATTTAGTTTAGGATAGAGGACTATTTTTTTTTTTTTTTTTCCAATTATAACATCGCTTTCAAATTATTCAATTGCATTTTCGATAACTTTTCGATTTCGATAATGTCCAACTATAAAAAAAAATGACGCCGCAAAAATCCCAGATTGAGACAAATAGTCCTCAGTCATAAAAATCAATTTATCTCAAAAATAAGTAAAATTTTTTTCGCTTTATTTTTATTTATGTTTTTCTTTTTTCTCGAAAGATTATAGGACAATTTACGAAACAAACTAAAATTCATGAATCGGGAAAATTCCTATCGAATAATTATTGTGAACTTTATGCAAAGGCTTCCTAATGAAAACAAATGAAATATGTTTGCGTAAAAACAAAACAATTCAGTGAAAGCAGAATATATATATATATATATATAAATATATATATATATAATCACTATATTTAAAGGGGACTAATGTGCAAGTTGTACCTGACGGGACTAAAGTGAAAGTTGTACTTCAATGTGAAAGTTGTACCTCACGGGACTAATGTGCAACTTGCACCGAACGAACAAACTATTTCATTCAACGAAAATGCCTACTAACCCTTGACGATAGGTCTAATATATCGTATCATATTATAAATCGTATTTATCGTAATATAACTCAATACTTATTTCGCTTCCTTCTTCGACTCGTTTTAATACGCTTTTTTTATATTCATGAGCAGCCCCCGAAAAACAAAAACATTAAATCATTAAATTCATTTTTTTACTTATTTTTATTTCATATTATTTCACGCGCACGTTTTATTTCCTAAAAAAAAAAATTTCGATATCGCTTGTAACGATACTGATTATTATTAATGTTCTTTTCTTTTTCTTTCAATAATAATAATAATAAAAAGATTTTGATGAAATTCTGGCAAAAGCAGAATTTAGTTTAGGACGGAGGACTATTAGTTTTTTTTTTTTTTTTTTTTTTTTTTTCAAATTATAACATCGCTTTCAAATTATTCAATTATATTTTCGATAAATTTTAGATTTCGACAAATGTCCAACTATCGAAATCGACAACGCAGATTGAGACAAATAGGCCCTCAGTCCTAAAAATAATAATAAAAAAAGAAAGATTTTGATGAAATTCTGGCAAAAGCAGAATTTAGTTTAGGACGGAGGACTATTTTTTTTTTTTTTTTTTTTTTTTTTTTTTCTCCCATTTTCAAATTATAACATCGTTTCCAAATTATTCAATTATATTTTCGATAAATTTTAGATTTCGACAAATGTCCAATTATCGAATTCGACAACGCAAAAATCCCAGTTTGAGACTAATAGGCCCGCAGTCCTAAAAAAAAAAAAAAAAAAAAAAAAAAAATCTCTTTGAACGAAATAGAACAAATATTTAAAATAATTATCTAATTAAGCAGATAAAATTAGAACTATGTTTATAATTTATTATTTGTTTCATCCCAACGTTTAAATAACATTTTGGAAAATAGTTGTCATAGATATTCTTCTTCATGTATTTGTTCTCATAAAACATAATTATAGGTACCATAAGAACAAAGGTGCCCGAAAGGTCACCTCACGAAAGATGCGCTCAGGTCCAACTAGAATTTAAGAATTGTTCGTGTTTTTCTAAGAAACTCTCGTAAATATGGATTAGAATTCCTTAAAAAGACCCTCATGGAAGTAATTCCACCCAGACATAAGACAAATGTGTTGTCAATAGGCCTTAACCCTTACATAATATAATATCGTATCACAAGAATAATGCATTAGGCTGACAGCTAGGCACATGGTCAGAGACAGAAACTTAGGCCAACACGAGTCTAATCCTTCTCCCCCATATCAACACATTTAAACTTTTTTTACTTTTCTGAGCAATTCCATTTTAGTTTTCATACACTTTTATACATTTTTCTACACAATAATTCCCGTAATTAATCCGAAATTTTGCCCTAGTCTGTCATACTAAGGAAATATTTAATAAAGGAAATTTTGAATAAGATACCAAGATTTTAAAAAAGAATATTGATAATCAATAATGTTCATCTCAGAATCATTTCATAAATACAATGATTTCTTTATTATTAAAATAGGCCTCATAATGCCTGTTTGAGTTATATTTTGCCTCGTTTTTCCATGTGAAGACAATTTTAAATTTTATGTAACTTACGAAGCTTTTAAAGTTGATTTTTGATATTCAATAACATTTATGAGTTGTCACTCGCCGTACTCAGAGCAAATTAAGTTAAATGACTATAGTAAGAAATATATTTTGCAAAGTAACACATACGTGCAAAGTAATACATTGTTGTGTTACTTAATTTCTACTACGGTTATGCTTTTGACATCATGATCTTCCACATACTCCATCTTCTCTTAGCAAAATCCACCAAGGTCATTCGAGTATCATTAATGGTATTTGAAAATAGTTCGTTTACATTGTGATGATTCATTTTTCAGATAATAATTACGTAAGATATGAAACTAGTAAACTAAATAACCTATGGATGGGCACTGCAAAATATGAATTGTGATTTTTGAATTTCTGATACAGCGTAAAACTACGTAAAAAACGTCAAAAAACTAAGATCGAAAATTTCCACGAATACCAAAGTTCACATACCTATAGTATGATATGAAGAGCTAAAAGGTGCTAAAATTTGTAAACAAAATTTAAATACATTAACAAGAAGATAAAAAAATATATAAAAAAAAAAGCATTATAATGTTAAAAAAAATTCTGTTTCAGGGTAGATAATGCAAAAAAATATTTGAATATTCGTAAGTCAAATATTAAAGTAGAAACTGGTGTTAAGAAAGACTTCGCACTCACTTCATTCTCTGCTTCGGAAATATGACAGAACTCTCCCCGCAATTTTCTTGACAGCTGACTGTTTGATTAATGTGACTTCGGAAAAATGTCGCAAACTTGAGCTCATACCCCAATATTCATCTTTTTATAGGGTATATATTGTATCGACGTTTTTCACGAAGATTTATGATGATGAATGTCTAGTTTTGGTAAAACAATGAATAAAAAAGAAATGCCGTTTTGCTTTCGATGTAAATACACTATTCTCAAAGGTGTTTTGTTGTTTACTTATCTTAAATTAATCTGTTCCGAAATGTGTATATATATATACCGAGTGTTAATTAAATGGCTGACCCATTTTGAAAGTAAATAATAAGCATGCGATTTGGAAAAAAAAAAAAAAAAAAAAAAGAAGAAAAAGGAAAAAATACACCGCTTGCTACAGTGTTATTTTAAAAGCAAGAAATATTTAATAATATATTTTATTAAAAATAGTTATTAATTTCTCCACAAGGTGGTGCTGAAAGCTAGAGAGCAAGATAACTCATTTTACTTCCATTACCCGTACTCCTTACCGTATGTAATGAGAGTACTATTTTGAGTAAAGCAATTCGATATCAAGTTTTTATTTGCTTTACATTTTTCAAGATCTCGTGAGTCCAAAAAAATGCTTTTTGGCAATTGGTTAGTGTATTTATGTATATATGTATGTGGGGAATCTTCTGATTATTATATCCACGGAACTAATAAAAATAGAACAACAAATCATTCAAATTGAGACAGGTCTGGTGTACAGATGATTTTTCTAACTCTCGGTGAAGATTGGATGGCCGGAAGTGAGACTACTCAAAATCGCCTCTAACGATTTTCTTCAGAGTTGCTATATTAACACCCTATTAGATGTTCTTTCGTATGTATTAGTCGCTTGGTTCAGTAAAATTGATAGGCGCCTTGTATAAGTAAGTAAATTTGAGGTTACGGCTGGCTTGGTTAAACGTGTTCACCATTTCAATAAAACTGTATAAAACACACTGTCATAACTGATAACTCTTTTAATCATAAATAATAACTAACAATTTACACAAATATAAAAGCTCGATTAAATTTAATATGTGCCATAGCTGTGCACAGAAACGTCGACACATTTCACATAGCGAGCGAACAAACTAAACAACACTCTTCCGAACTAGTCTTTCAGAGATGGTTCCAGAAAGTACTCACTGCACCATCTACTGACACAATCTAAAAACAGTTAAATGTTCAATGTTTAATCTAGCAGTTCGCCTCAGTACCCCCTCCCCAGTGAATAAAGAGAGGCAAACTTCAACTTGGTACAAATCGGTCTGGAAATCGGACCTGTCTTTTAGAACGTCTAGGTACTAGTTTCTCGGAGGTACGAGCACTAATGTTTTCATCTGGTTTAACTTCTATTGGAGAATCAAACACAATAAATGCTGGTTTAAGTCTATCGATATTAACGACATGAATTTTTCCATCTATTAAAATATGAAAATCTTTTTTCTTTCTTGACACTACAGGTATGGTCCATTGTATGGTGGTTGTAATGATCCTCTAACTCGATCATATCTCACAAATACATGTGAACACTGTTTTAAATGCTTATGTACAAACACTGAATTATTTTGATGTGCAGATGTAGCTTTCGGTTTGAGCAACCTCATAAATTCTCTTAATTTTTCAACATAAATACGTGGGTCTTTTATGTCTAACGTAGGGTCGTAAAAGTCCCCCGGAAGTCTTAAGTTACTTCCATACAGTAATTCAGCAGGAGTTGCTAAAATATCCTCTTTCAATGCACATCTAAAACCCAAGAGATTGTTGGGAGGATCTCAGTCCAACTACGAGTTCCATGGGCCATAATCGCTGCTTTTAAAGGTCTGAAAATTTTCAACTAAATCATTTGCTTTTGGATTGTATGGCGAAGTTCTCCATTTTTCTATACCAAGTAACTGAGCAAACTGTTTAAATAAGTCAGATTCAAACTGTCTCCCTTGATCTGTCGTAATTCTTAATGGTGTACCATATCGTGCAACCCATTCTCTGTAAAGAGTTCGTGCAACTGTTTCAGCTGTAATGTCTTTTAGCGGATAAGCCTCCTCCGGCCAACGGGTAACACGATCAATTACAGTTAAACAATAAGATTTACCATGTGACTCCGGTAAGGGACCTACAATATCACAATGAATGTGTTGGAAACGCGCAGTAGGGATATCAAATTTCTTCAATGAAGATTTAGTATGTTTATTAATTTTTGATCGTTGGCAATCAATACATTGACATGCTCATTCACGACAATCTTTATTCATAAAAGGCCAAATAAATCCATCTTTAATGAGATTGACTGTAGTTCGCATACCAGGGTGCGCAAGGCAATGTAAATTCTAGAAAACTTTCTTACGAAATTTTAATGTAACATATGGGCGAGCTTTTCCAGTACTAATGTCACAGTAAAGCTGTGAATTTGTATTAGGCAATGTAATTAATTTTAATTTAAGCACGGACTCTGGTTCTGAAATTAATTTATTTAATTCCTCATCCGATTTTTGATTCTTACTTAATTCTTCAAAATCTAAATTTCCAGGAATAGAAATTTCATTTATACGCGACAAGGCATCTGCAGCACCGTTTAACTCCCCTTTTATATATTTAATATCCGTAGTAAATTCTGATATAAAGGAAAGCCAACGTGCCTGTTTATTTGTATGTGTGTCACGTACTTTACGAAAGGCTTCAATAATTGGTTTGTGATCCGTAATTATTTCGTAGTTTCGTGCTTCCAGCATGTGTCTGAAAAATTTTACTGACTCATACATTGCTAAGAGTTCACGATCAAAACTAGATCACTTAGCCTGAGAAGGCGATAACCGTCTGTAAAAAAATCCAACTGGTTTACAATCTGACCCTTCTAATATACTAAGTGTTGCACCAATAGCAATATTACTGGCATCACTATGCAATACAAGCCTTCCATTTGTACTCGGAAATGACAACAAAGCAGCATTCGAAAGAGCTTGTTTGATTTTTCAAAAGAATCAACTAATTACTGAGTCCATTCAATTTTTGTACGATTATTTTTTCCTTTACTCCTTTTAATAAATCTGTTAAATTAGCCAAAATGTCCGCAGCGTGTTTTATGAATTTTCTGTAAAAATTTATTAATCCCAAATATTTTCGTAACTCTAGCAAATTTTCAGGTTTAGGGTATTCCAAAATGGCTAACTTTTCTGTCAAGAGGTTTAATACCCGACGCGGAGATTTCATGACCTACAAATTCAATAGTATTTTGACCATATATACTCTTCGATTTATTTATATTTAAACCAAATTTATTTATTCTTTCAAAGACCATTTTTACATGGTTGATATGCTCCGTTTCGTTTTCTGAATATATCAATACATCATCTATGTAAGAAACAACAAAGTCCAAATCCCACAGGACCCCATTCATAAATCGCTGATATGTCATTGGAGCGCATTTTAAACAAAATGGGAGATATAAAAATTCGAAATTTCCAATTGGTGTCGTTACACATGTTTTTGGAATATCCTCTTCATTCACTGGTATATGATAATATGCCCTAACAATATCAATCTTTGAAAATATTGTCTTTTTATGAAGGACATTTGTAATATCATGAATATGTGGGATAGGATATCTATCTGGAATAGTTATTGAGCTCAAACGTCAGTAATCTCCACATATCGTATACTTACCATTTGATTTTGGAACGACATGTATGGGTGAGGACCAAGGAGACTTAGAAGGTCGACAAATTCCCTGTTCTACCAAAACTTGGAATTCCTTTTTTACAATTTCTAATAATTTTGGATGTAATCGTCTAGGTCTAGAAAACACCGGAGCTCCCTTTATTTCAATATAATGTTTAGTATTATGCAATAATACTAAATCAATTGTACATTATCAAATACAATAATTCCTTTAAAATTTGGAACCGGGCTCGCCAAATTTGTTAATGACTCTAAAAGTTTATCATAAGTGGAATTTCCCGAAATTAATTTTATAGAGGGGGATTCAATACCATTCAAATTTCCTCTTATTTGTAAGGTAGTAGTTGAATCAATTACAGTTTGATTTTTCAAATCTATAAGAATTCCGTAATTGTTTAAAAAATCTGCACCAATAATAGGTGTATTTACTCGAGCTATCAAAAAGGACCACCGGAACTTTCGACACAATCCCAAATTAATATCCAATGTTTTACTACCATATGTAGGTATCCTAGAATCATTTGCGGCATACAAAAAATCTTCAGGAGCACTATATTTACAATTTATTGGTGCCGGTATACAAGAAATATCACTTCCAGAATCAATTAAAAAATTACTTTTTGTAGCTTTATCATAAACAAAAAGTCTACATTTTTTTTTTAACTTGGGCTGCTACACCTGAACCAAACTTTATACCAGATGCAGCAGCCAAAACTAGTTTTTTTCCTCTTTTGAATTATACTGACATGGTTTCCGTCACCTTCTAGCATTTTCCCCAAATTTTGAATGATAAAAACATAAATTCGAATCATTACTATCAAAATTTCCATCTCCAACATTACGACTTTTAGTACGGTGGTATGCACGGTTTAAATCACGACTTCTCGATCTTGATTGCCTATTTACTTTCGAAAACAAAGTTGAAATCTGAGTCCTTAACTCTGCAATTTCTTTTCGAATTTCTTTAACCTCGCTTTCCAATGTTTTCCCCTGAACAACCGCGCAAACACTAGGGATTTCCTTTATTTCCGCAATCTTATCAGCTAATTTTGCCAATTCAGATAAATCCGCTGAACAGGCAGACAATATTGCTTGAAAATTTACAGGTAATCGTTCCATCCAAATTGTTTTAAAAAAATCCTCAGTTACGGATTTCCCTCCTAATTCTTTCATTTGCCGAAGCAAAGTTGAAGGTTTTTTATCTCCTAGTGTTAATTCGGACAATAATTTACGCAGCTGCTGAGATTGAGAATCTGAAAACTCCAAAATTAACCTTTGTTTTAAAGTTTCATAACGATTTTCGGAGGGGGAAGAGGGGGGGGGGGGGGTTAATATCAAATCTGAAACTGAAATAAGCGAATCTGCATCAATTGAGCCTACAACTGTGTTATATTTTGCCAGATCATTTGTAATCTGCGATGTCGCGAAATTAGCCTCAACTTGAACAAACCATATTTGAATATTGTTCTTCCACATCGGTGGAATTCTACAAGAAACTTTTTCAACATTTATCCCCTTCTCACCAGAGTCATTGGCAATCTTATCAAAATTTTATACTTTAACTACTATTTAAAAATTCATAAGTTCAAGATTCAAAGTAAAAATGAATTTAAATACATAGTAAAGAAAATTTTAAACGCGAACTTAAAATAGCAAATCTTTTAATCTATCGTGGCCTTATCGTATTACACTATACAATATATACCATTAAAACAGCATTTAAAAAATATCAGTATATTTAAAATAGCTTTAAAAATATATATATTCGAGTTATTTATTTAATGCATTTTTAATTTCAAACAGTGGGGGAAAAAAAAAGAGAAAAAAAAAAATTAATTTAAATTATATTCATTTAAAATTAACGCACTTAGCTTCAATGTCCGGAGGTCTATCGCCATATTGCACTGTATCGTCACTTGTCACTACTACGGCTGGCTTGGTTAAACGTGTTCACCATTTCAATAAAGCTGTATAAAACACACTGTCATAACTGATGACTCTTTTAATCATAAATAATAACTAACAATTTACACAAATATAAAAGCTCGATTAAATTTAATATGTGCCATAGCTGTGCACAGAAACGTCGACACATTTCACATAGCGAGCGAACAAACTAAACAACACTCTTCTGAACTAGTCTTTCAGAGATGGTTCCAGAAAGTACTCACTGCGCCATCTACTGACACAATCTAAAAACAGTTAAATGTTCACTGAATTAATCTAGCAGTTCGCCTCAGAGGTCTCGCAAGGATTTTTTTCAAACTCACCATTGTAACTCCCTTTGAGATATCCTTTCGTATGTATTTGTTGTTACTGGTCAACAACTGGGGTTGCCGAATTTTGGTGAAAGTCAGTGTCTCAAAAACGACTCTAATTACTTTCTTGAAAATTGCTACATAAACTCCTTTTCAGATATTTTTTCGAAAGTATTACGTGGTTATTACAGTAAAATTAATAGTCATCGTGAATAGGTAGGTCAGTTTTAGACCTCGGAAATGGGTATTTCAAAAAACGGCTCTATCGATATTTTTATTTATTTATTTATTTATTTTACTTGCTATAAAAATTCTGTGTTACATGCCTTTTCAAATGTATCAGTTTTCTCTGACAGGAAAACTGTTCTTCTGTCCATATTATCTCTAAAATGTGCATATAATACATGTAATAGTAAGTTGTGGAAGTCATGCGGTTGTTACATACCACATTTTTTACCGTTCTATTCCCTGTACACTTTAATTCTTTTTAACTGCAAACATGCTTTTAATCATAGCATAATCTCTCTCTCAAGAAAGATTAACTGAAATGTAGACGTTATTTTTCTTTCACTACAGTAGACAACCAGCAGAGTCCTCTGCCGTCGAAATTTAAACCTAATTTTAACCTATACATGTTTTACATTTTATTGTTTTCCAATAACAATGTATCAAACTGTGCATTATTATGTCAAACAGCTTTATTATTATTTACTTTCAAAATAGATAAGTTACGTCAAAATAGATCAGTAATTTTATAGAAAACAAAGAAAATGTTTTGTAAAAAGAAATGTTTTGTAAAAAGAATGTTTTGTAAAGAAAAATTGATATTAAATAACTGTTTTAATTTATATACAGTTATTTAATATCAATTTAATCTATACATATAATAAAATAAGAGTTTGTGTGTGTGTGTGTCATTGTTTATGTATGTCTAGAAGTTTTTAGGAAAACGGCTGATGGCTGAGCTACACAAATTTGCATGGAGGTTCATAATGACCTCTCTTGATGTACCTCGAAGCCCAATTTTCGAATTTTTTATTAGTTTTTTTTAAATTAATTAAAATGTGAAGATAATAGCCTTCTAATTTCTAAGAAATTAGACATTTAAATTTCATCCATAATTTAATTGTTGCCAAAAAAAAAAAAAAAAAAAGAAATTACAAGCTCTTTCTTTTCTTTCTTTTTTTTTTTTTTTTTTTTTTTTGATAGGAAAATAAAAGTACATTTACTTATACGTGAACAAAAAAAAAAAAAAAAATATATTATGCATATCACAAAAATTCACGTCATTACCTCTTTAAAACACACAGATAAAGTACTAATATATTTTATAAAAAGTTCTAGTTTTTTTTTTTTTTTTTTTTTTTTTTTTTTTAATTACAGTTTTTTTTATTTTATTTTTTATTATTTTTTTTTAATGGAAAATCAAATGGTAATGCAATAGAAATAAACTAGCAAAAGTTCGGCACCGAACCGAACTCCTATTCTGGGAAAAATTTCAAAATCAAACTCGAGATGTACAAAACTCGGCCTGCGTGCCAATAGATCAAAGTTTGTTAACGAAACCAATTTTTAATTCATTAAATCATTGAAGGTAGTGAATCAACTAAGGTTTTTCTCACTTCGCTGGTCACTATATTTAAAGGAAACTCTTTTGTATATCGCTTTACAAACAAAAATGAAATTTAAAGAAATCATGAATTTGCTTGGTTTCCCGTTCGCTTATTTTATTTATTTTTATTTTTATTTTTTCGTTTCGTTTTCCTTTCCTTTCCATATACACTGAATTTGTTTTTTTTTTTTTTTTTTTCCATTATAACGCGATTGAGCAGACGACAATTTTATTTATTTAACGTTCATTTCTATTTCCATTAATTTTTGGGACTCTCGTGTAACTTTATCTACATTGTTTTTTTACTCCATTTTCAATTTTCATTTTTTCATGTGCATGAGTAAAATATTTTATAATTTTTTATTTTTCGCATGAAAACATATTTCATTTTATGTTTAAAAAAAAGAACAAAAAGTATTTTTTTTTCTTTTTTTAGCAACAATTAAAATTTTAAATGTCCACATTTAAAGCACATTTACCAGGTTATTGCTTTAATATTTTAATCAATTTTTAAAAAATCTAATCAAAATTTCGTTACAAATAAGGTGCCAAATGAAAGGGACATTTTTTCTGAATCCGTTCGTTTAATTAACTTATCGATCAGGCAATAAAATTTGTTTTAAATTAACTAATGTGTGAAAAGCAGGTGACAGTTCTTAAATTAACTTAAGTATGAAAAGCTGGTTGCAACAACACACAGACAAACAGAAGAAAATCTCTCTTAGCGAATCAACTTGCGTCCAACCACGGACTTACAGGAAAAAACTGTCTTAGTCATTTATATATAGAGAGATTGTTATGTTTATACATAATTTTTATAGTATAAAAACTTTTTTTTTCCTTATAAATTAATTCCTTTAAAATAAAAATTCTTTTTTCCGCTTTTTTAAATTAATTAATTTTTTTTTGAAATATTTATTCATGAATTAATCAACCTTGAATATTCATTTTAAGTAAATTGGAGTGTAAAGGTTGATATTTTTTTATTTACCAACTATGTGAAAAATACCAATTTACTTAAAATGAATATTCACGGTGGATGAATTCATGAATAAATATTTCTTAATTGAAATTTCGTGGTCTATGGAGTTGTGCTGCGATTGATATTGTCACTTGATACAGCTGCGTTTGCAAAATCGGTGACTTGGCCAACGAATATTATGCGAGAAATGCCTAGCTGGTTGTCAGCCAGGGTAGGTAGCTCAGTGGTAGAGCATCCGTGCGTTAAGCGGAAGTGCCCGGGTTCGATTCCCGGCTCTGGTATTTTTCCCATAGTTGGCAAATAAAAAAATATCTACCTTTACACTCCAATTTACTTAAAATAATTTTTTTTAATAATATTTATTGGGGAGGGGGATGGTAGTATATATTAGAAAGGATTAAACTTATTAAAATTTATTTGTTTTTCATGTGTTTAATTCCTTTTAAAAGAAAATATACTTCTATTTATTATTATTGTTATACTGATTGGAATCAAATCGTAATATAGAGTAAATAACGGGGGGCTATAAAACACAGGGTTCAAAAACTATAACATATAATAGATGCTGAGATACAGTCATCTTTAGAATCGTAGTTCATAGATTACAGATGGTCCACATATGGCGTCGATAAATACCAAGATTGAAGTCCCGGGACAATGGGAACCTTGACTCGATGCAGTACGGACGGAAAAAAGAGCTGCCGTAGGCAGCGGGTACCCGAAGAGAGGTCTACAATATAAAAAAAAAATTGCCTTTTTTGTTGCCAGAAACTCTCTGTAATATGAGAAAATACGCGTAATTTACGAAAAAAGTACGTTATCGAAACGTAATTTCTCAAATTACAGATAATTTCTGGCAACAGAAAAAGCGAATATTTTACAGTTTAGAGCGATTTCAATTTTTTTTTTTTTTTTTTTTTTAATTTATTTATAATGAGATGTAAAAAATAAATGCTGATCCAATTATTTTGGAAAGTCATTTAAATACAGTAAACAGAGAAGCGGGTGTAGCGTACGTAAATAAAACAAAACTATTACGAAAATAAAACAAATTACTATTACGTAATTACAAATTACTATTACTATTACGTAAATAAAACAAAAATGAATGTATCATATTATCAAAAATTTCTAATAAAACAGACGTTATAACACCTTTAAAATTTTTATTTACACTTATTCATTTAAATAGTAATCTTAACTAATAAAATTGTTTTATGCATTGTTGCTGTTATTTTTCTTGATTTTATCATCCACAAACGAATGTGAATGCATATTTAGATTATATTAAATTAATCACGTTTCTGATCAACACAATGCAACTGAAGTAATTAAATATCTTTTACATATTATTAACGGCTATATATCACAGTATTTGTCTACTGTTTTGATTTTCTAAAAAAAATGGCCAATAAAAGTATGCTTATTTATACGTTTTAATTATTCTTTTTTTTTTTTAAACTCGTTGTTTTTTCGTTGAGATGAAGCAAATGGTTCGTGTACAGGGACATTCAAAAGTATTCAGATACTTTACGTCTATGGGGGAAATTGCAGGTAAGTAGAGTTTAACATCTATAGACTGCACTAAACCAAATGAAACGAATATAATTTTTTTGTAATAAAGATGGTCAAGTGGGAAAAAAAAATTGTGCATATTTAAAATTTTGCGTTACTCCCCCTCGAGGGGAGTAAATTTTCATGATGGGCATTTTTCAAAACACCTCGCCAATAACTTTAAAACGAATGGTTGAATCACCGATCTGCGATAATTTAAAATAAAGTTATCGATATTTTTTTCATTTTTAACAATATATATATATATATATTGTTAAAAATGAAATATTGTTTGTGAATATATATATATATATATATATATATATATATTTTTTTTTTGTGTGTGTGTGTGTTTTAAATGTAATATTGAGAATAAATGTAACTTTTATTTTTGGATATTTAGTATTATACTATTTCTCTAATATGGAAATCGTCTGTTTTAACATAAAAGATATATTTTTTAAATAATAATTTTAATAAATTATTTTTTTTAAAAGAGAATTATTTTTTAATAACCGACTTAAATTTTATATAAATGTAGGTGCATTAATGAAACGGGGGGTTGTGAGGGGCAGTAGTCCCCTCATCCAGAACTAATTATTGTATAAAACTATTCCGAAGCCTAATTTAATTGATTAACAGAGGTTTACATAACAGTACTCGTTATCTTATCTCTTAATCACCAACCTGTATATATAGTATTAAATTTCAGGGTAAGAGAAAGTCGTGTGAGTGACACATCAAATTATTGTTTTTCCGAAAATTTATTTACATATAATGACCAACGAGGCGTGTAAAGCCTGCTAGTATTTAATAAATTTTTCAACATTAATATACACATTTTTATTGAATGAATATCTGATTTTCCAAGAATGATTAAATGATTAATTTCTGATTGTAAATTACTTCAGTCATGTAACTGAATGTAAGCTGAGTATTTCTTAATATCTGTCGTATATAAAAGCATGAAATTAAATCAATGAACATGCATTCAAATTTGAAGCGTCTAAAAACACAAAAATTTCGAACATGCTGCTAGATACATTAGAACGCGTTTCATAAAATAATATCATGAAAACTGCCACTAATTACAACGTAAAGAGGTTTATAAATCATTGTCACTAATGATGAAAATGCTGTTGACAGGAAATCATTTTAAAATAGGTTTTAATAAAGAGGTTATTAGAGAGTGAAAGGGAACTGCATTTTTCTAAGTATTGTTGGAAATTTAAAATAAAGGACTCTAATGAATTGAGCTGAGATTTATGATTGGTGTACTTATTTAGTTGATTCCCTTAAGATTATTTAAACATTTGTTCAATGTAAATTGACTTTAAAATTTAATAGCAAGCATTTAATTTTGAATTCATTTAAATTAAAAAATAAGCATTCTTGGTTACATTAGCTCAAAACTGTAAAAAAAAAAAAAAAAAAAAAAAAAAAACTTTTTTACAATGCGAAGATAATAATAATGTGTGACCGTGACATCGAAGCGATATTAATTGCACATTCTCTTAATGTAGTTTCTACAACTTTCTGTGTAAATACTACCTCTTAAGAAATGAATTTGGGCATGGTAATAATTGAAATATTGGTATAAAATTGCATATATGTGATTTAAAAGAAAGTACCTTTTCACATCACAAAATAATAATATCTAAACTGATGTTATTATTATTTTTTAAATTTTGCTTTACATGTACAAGTACAATAATGTCTGTGTGGATTTGACACAGCTTAACAGAAATGTTTTGAGAGAATTGCACTTTCTGCCCAATGTTGAATATACGTTGTCTTTTATCAGGTGCCAAGATATTTTCAGAATTGGATGCTAGGGTTTTTGGAAAATACCGTTAGACGAAAAATCTTCATTTTTCAACACCTTTATTACACCATTTGGGCGATGCCGATTTTTAAGATTACCGTTTGAAATCTCATCAGCTCCGGAGCATTTTCAAAGAAGAATGTCTCAGTTGTTGGAGAATTTAATTGGCATTGCTTGTCATATGGACGATATTCTGATTTGGGAATCCAATCAAGAAGAATGTGATCAAAGATTAAGAGAGGTTTGCGAGAGATTGAAGTTTGTCAACTTTACTTTGAATGAGAAAAAATGTGTTTTTTCCACTAAGACTATAAAGTTTCTAGATCACATAATCCACAGCCAGGGAATCCATCCCGATGATGAAAAAGTTGCAATTGCTAAGGAATGTAAACCCCCAAGAAATAAATAAGAGCTCAAACAACTATTAGGATTCGCCAATTATCTTGTACGTTTTGGTCCAAATGTATCCTGTTACGTCAATGCTTGGCAACAAGCAAGAATTTGTATGGAATCATCCACAGAAAAACACATTTAAAAAGTGGAAGAAAATTTTATCTTCGAATCCAATTTTAAAAATATATAATCCTAATAAAGAATCTATAGTCACAACAGACGCATCATCCTATGGTTTGGGAGCCGCTCTACGTCAAAAACTGAAAGATGGAAAAACTTTCGTAATCGCCTACGCATCGAGAACATTAATACCAGCTGAGAGTCGCTATGCCTAAATCTAAAAGAAAGCATAAACTGTAACATGGGGATGCGAGAAATTCAGAGATTACTTAACAGGGTCTCATTTCTTGATTGAAACTGACCACAAGCCGCTAATTTCAATTCTTTCAAGAAAGCATTTAGATGATCTTTCTCCTAGACTACAAAGAATCTGATTAAGAATGATGAGATATTCATATACTATTATGTTCCAGAGAAGAATCATTATGCAGCCGATGCTTTATTTAGAAGTCTGAGAGAGCAATCATGTGAAAATGACGACCTAGAAGAAGAAATTGATGCATACATTCAGATGATCACGAATAATCTTCCAACAACTTCAAATAGGCTGAAAGAATTTCGAGAAGCACAACAATCTGATGCTTACTGCCAGAAACTTTCTTCGAATGAATTGGCAGGATGACCCTCGAAGATAGATGTAGGTAGGCACTGTTTACCATTTTGGCAACACCGCTTTCAAATTTCTATTGAAGATGGTCTTTTAATGAGGGATTGTAGAATAATATTCCTAAAGTCGCTCCAAACTGAAGTGCTGAATACGATTCACGAGGGACATCTTGGTATAACTAAATGTACTCCCAATCAATAACTCGTTCGAGATATTCTGTATACTGGCCAAAAATTAACAAAGAGATTGAGGAAAAATAGAAAAATTTTCCTGCTTCTGTCAAGGAATCGAGCAAGAGATATGAACAGCTAATTCCGACGCCATTTCCAGAAAGACCTTGGGAAGTTGCAGGCCTTGAAATGTTCACATACCAGAATTCGGGGTACCTTTTTATAGCACATTATTATTCACGGTATCTTGAAATTTCGAAATTTGAAACCTTATTTTCGGAAGAAATATTTAAATCATTGCAAATCTATATTTTCTTGTCATGGTATCCCAGAAATACTCAGAACAGATAACGGTCCACAGTTCGATCCAGTGAGAACACGAGAGTTTAATGAATTGACAAGAGGCTACGGTTTCAAGCATATCACAAGTATTCCGAAATTTCTCCAAAGTAATAGATTTGTAGAATCGAACGTAAAAATAAGCAAAATGCGTATCAAGAAATCTGCTGATTCTTATCTTTCGCTAATGGAATACAGAGCAACACCACTGGAAAATGGTTATAGTCCCGCAGAACTGTTAATGGGTAAGAGAATAAGGGCAATCCTCCCAATAGCTAAATTCTAAACTACAATTGATCAAGAAAACCGATTTAGAAGGCAAGGAGAGAAAACGAATAGAGAAACAAGAAAGAAATTACAACAGACACCGCAGGACAAAAATTCTATCAGAACTTAAAAAAAGGACAGGGAGTATGGATTACTGACAAAAGAGTAACAGAAAAAGTGTTACAGAAAGCGTTATTTCCGAGATCATATCTTGTTAAATCCAGAAAGAGAATTTAAAGAAGAAATAGGAAACACCTAGTACCATCGCCAGATTTCGAGCCAGAATGTGAAACAGATGAAGGATTAGATATTCTCGTAAAAAATCATTCAACTGATGTTATGGGATCTGGAATAAAGACCCCGGCTAACCAACAAAATTCTGGGAACATATCATAAAAAAGGATCTCCCCCACAAGATCTATGACCAAGCCTTATGTTACCAGAAGTTATAGGACTTTTCGACAACCCCAGAGACTTGACACGTAACTTTGAAAGGAAAGGAGATGCGTTATATTGTAACTCCATGGTTTGATCAAGTTGTGTAAAAAAGTTGTTATGAGTTACAGTTTTGAAATGGCTGTTGTTCTATATGTTTTGTGTCTTGAGGCTGTTAAATAAAGTTATATTTTAAACAGCTAGCAATGGATTCTAGGCTTAGTTAATTGATATTTAGAGCCTCCGTTAAAACTGTTTAGAAAAAACATCACATATAGCGTGTGTTTATTGTAAATAAATATGTTTGAATATTCACGCTATGTCCTATCATATACGTAACTTAATACATTCAGTCAATATAAATTGAGTAAAATAAATTGAGTAAAATTAACACTTACGCATGCTCAGTTAAAATGTATTTAAAGAAAGTGTTCATATCTTATCAGATGTTTAATATATTTTTTATGCTGATTACAGTAAGTTTGTCTATTACAACATAATAAGTTTTCTGAAAATTACAGTAAATTAGTTAAAATATCCGGCAAATTAAAATAAAAGAAAGGAAACTAATATATATATATATATATATATATAACCACTTATATCTCTATGAACGTATGTGCTATTGAGTTAATACATACATACATACATACATATATATATATATATATATATATATATATATATATATATATATATATATATATATATATATATATATATATATATATAGATATATAGATATAGATATAGATATATATATAGATAGATAGATTTATTATTATTATTATTATTGTTATTATTAAAAGAAGCCCTAAAGTAACATAATGAACCTGTATACATTACTTCCTTGTAGTTAATTAATCCGGCAATTAATTTTCTAACGTATAATATCGTAAGTGTCCAGTCACTCGTGATAATTTAACTCATCTCTAAAAATCCTTTTTTCAAGTTCTAGGAAAAAGCTTTAACTATTTGGGATGTATGAGAATCATGTTTGAGGAGGCTTTAGAATTTTCCAGAAAGTTACATAAATTTACATTTTTAATAAAGTTACAATTAAAAAAACCCCAATATAATATTAAAGAAAGTCACCTAAATGCAGTAAAGGAGACAGTGCAATTTCTCAACAATTTAATAATATCTCGTATTTAATGCATTTAATTATGTTTAATGTAATTGTACTTATAAAAATTCGATATATAAAACCGAAGTTTTTTTTAAACATTAAAAAAAAATTATTTCATTTCTGAAATAAATAAAAATGAATGAAGATTTTTAAACGCTTTTTTTTCCTGATAAAAATACATTCAATTTAAAATACTAGTTACATTATAATTGATTGAACCGTTATACACACATAAATAAAATTATTTTCAAAGTCTCTTTTTATTAAAAAAAAAAAAATATATATATATATATATATATAAGCATCCTTATATTTATTCAATGATTTTTATGTTATATCTTTTCGCATTTAGAACACTTTATTTTATTTTTGCATACAAGTTACACTTGCCTTTTGGCAGATTATGGAGAAAATTAATCACAAACTCTGTTGCAAGGTTTATTGATCCTTAATAATGTGTGACACGCAGTTCATCTTTGTCACTTTTCTGTCACCACACCCTATAATGCAATCATGAAGTGATATTGTTCTAACATAAAATATATTGATTGGTATTATACATTAAAAATATTATACATTAAAACGAATTTTATAAGAAATACAAGTTGAAAATTTAATAATTATACAAACAGTAAAAAGTGAATAATTTGTTTAACTGCACATATACTTTATTTATTGTAGAATAATTTCCATCTGATTAAAAATTTAAAAAGAAATTATGTAAAAGAAAAAGGGGATGCTGGGGAGAATGAGTGATAGAATTTAACCATTTACTCTAGAAATTTGATTTATAATATTATGTAATATGTTCCTATATTTTCTTATTCACATTACTCATTACTGTACTTAATAGTGGTATAACGTTCGGCAAAAACTTTTTATGTTAAATTTTCACCTGATTTTCCGTGTTTTAAGGTCCACTAAGTCTAAATGAGGGATTTCTTGGAAATAGGTCATAGAATGCGTGTGTGGAAAATATTCTGAGTATTAGGTTCAAAACTTAAAAAAAAAAAAAAAAAAAAAGAAGAAGAAGAAGAAGAAGAAAAGATCTAACAATGAAGAAGCTTTATAATTTAAGCATGTTCGGTGTACAAATAAATCTGCTGCTTAAAAGTGGAGATGAAATTCGGGCAAGAAAATTGGAAAATTTTTGATTACGCAAGCAAATTTTAGGTCGCTGAAGCAAGTGACAACAAGTGACAAATCGGCTAAAAACGATTTTACCGATTTTCTTCAAAGTCGCTATAAAAACTTTTATTGGGTGTAGTAATGACCTAAATATTAGTAGGTTGTGAGGTTGAGACGTTAGAACGTCACCACAGTTGTTTCAATTAAGCTGGATCCAGCAAAGTAGGAAGTGGGGACGGTTAAAATCACTCCGTCGCCAGTGGCTCGGTGACGGTTGAAGTCGAGATAGTTTTGTGTCGGCAGGGTGCTGCATTAAAAGACTTAGATTTTGAATATTAGTTAAATCAGAAGTGATTTATAAAAGTACGGATTGAAATGTAGTGAAAGGAGGGTGTAGGAAGAAGTATAAAAATAGAGATGGTTTGAGTAGATAGTGTGGATGTTGGAGGATCGATAGAGGATGTTGGAGGATCGTATAGTGGTTGTTGGAGGATATTATAGCGAGTGTGCTGATTCTTATTTTGGTGAATATCGAAAGTGGAGTAGAGGAGATTTAGTTGTGTGAAGTTAAGTAGTGTTGAGTGTTGGTGAGTGTCTACTAGTTTTGGGAAGTTCAAGCTGGGATAGAAGGGAATCCTCTGTCCCATAGTGAAGCCGTAGTTGGAGTACGAGTGTGACCGTCTCTACACCTTTCGACTATCTGCTGGGGTGAGATATTTAAAGTTATCTACTTAATTTGTTGATTCATATATTTTGATTAAGTAAAACGCTGGCTGAGCTATATAAATTTACCAGGCCGCCCTCCCATTAATCTGCTCAAATAAACTTTAGTTATTGTTATTTAAAGTCTTGTGTTCTCTTAGTAATCTAAGTATTTAAGTTAAGATGGAGTTTGCAGGAGCGCAAACTCCACAAGGTTACTACAGCAAGATTGGTAAACCTTCAGAATATTTTAGTAAATTTCATGTCTTATGACCACAATGTCTCTCAAATAATTTAAAATGTGTTTAGAGAATAATTAATGTCACATAGTTTTTACACACATTTTTTCTTTCTTTGTAGAATTCATCTAGTTCTTTATACCTTCGTGTAAAACATCATACAGAAACTAGCTCTAGCTAGTTTAAGGTTAAAAAAACATAAATAAACGCTGTAATTTCTTGACACTTATTTATCTTTCTAAAAGTTAGGAAAAGTCATGATATTTCTTTGTATTTCTACATTTTAGATAGTAAATAAAATTATACTTTTAAAAAATTAAAGAACACGCTTTTATTGAAATGTGAACTAAAAAGCATAAAATATCTATCTTTATAGTATTAAAATGCCGGGTAAGAAAAAATTGTGTGAGTGACACACCATATTACAGGGTGATTATAAAATAATTTAGAATTAAACAAAAACCATTTTTTAAAAAACCTCCCCTGACTGGGCTCGAACGTTAGACCTTTAGGTTTGTTGCCCGGAGCTTTACCTCACAGCCTTTTTTTTTTACAATATAGATTCTTTGTTTGCTCCCAGAGCGGTTACAAACATACATACAGGTGAAGCTAATGAAAGCGTGTTAAAATATAATATAAACTTTAGGTAATGCCTCAAATTGCAAAATTAGTTACTTTTCCAGATTTTTTTTTTTTTTTTTTTTAAGTATTTTACAAAATCAAAAATAATTTTACTTCATTTTTTTTTTAAATATAATTAAGCATATATATATATAATCTAGGTTTATAAAATAAGAAATATCGTTTCAGTAGTGAAATATCCTCTTTCAACATCAAAAATAATTTTACTTCATTTTTTTTTAAATATAATTAAGCATATATATATATATATATATATATATTTTTTAAATCTAGGTTTATAAAATAAGAAATATCGTTTATGTAGTGATATATCCTCTCAAATCATAAAAATCTACAGTACGTATAGTAAAATGCTTTTGGACATAAATATACAAGGACATTTGTCTGTGTTTATTTTTTGATATTGCGTATAATGAACTTTTTTTTCTTTTTTTTTTCTGAGGAATAAGATATATTTTGTTTTAAAATTTGCGACAGAATACTTTGTTGTATTAATATATATCTTTGACACAGATATATATATATATATATATATATATATACATTAAGTGTTTGTCGCATTCTTTATGGTGCACTGATGCTTACATTTATGGATTCATGAAGGTTTGAACTACTATTTGTAGGAAAAACTCACAGTAATTTGAGAAAAATCTGTAAAGTTCTTCAATTACTGTTTGTTTTCCTAAAATACAGTTAAAGTGCTTCATAACTTACGAATGATGCATGTTTGTTTAGTATAATGTCTTACATAAGCTTAGTTAAATAAAAGAAATATTCTGCATAAAGCGAAAATATAACTATATCTTATAACGTGGTAAGTTTCTCATAATTTATCAGTGTGCATGCTATTTTTCAGCTTGACATATTTTTGAAAACAGCTAATTATCAGATTCAAAGAAATAGGATAATCGATATTTCCTTTGAAATAATGTATATAAATTAGAGAGAAAAATAATATAAAAAGTTAAAAAACCACAAATTAACAAAATACGCATAATTAAAATTAAATTTACATACTTAATACGTAATAAAATGCAGCAAAAAAAGATTTTCCTTTTTGTTAAGTGCTTTTTACAATCTTTTTATAAGTTTAAGCTAGATTTTTTTTTAGCTAGCAGCTTTTGAAGCATCTTAATTTTTTTTCAGTCTGCTTTGAGCAGCCGCCCTGAGACTGGAATGCTTTTTGTGTTAATGAATATTGTCTGCCAGGTTTTATTGATGTATTCAAGTTGCATTTATTCTTAAATCACGTTACTCTTTACATGTATATAAATATATATATATATATATATATATATATATATATATATATATATATACAGGGTGTTCCAAAAGTCCCCCCACTCTTCGAACTCGAAAATGAGTCGAAGTTTTGAAAAATGGCGAAATACGTATGTAATGAATTCGAGAGGGACCTCTTTCGGTGAAACAAGTTTGGGCCCGGGGCGAAATAGGGGGGCTGATAGGGAGGACAACTTTAAAATTTCTAATAGGAATGTATGTCTGGTGATACATCCCGGGAAACGTCTCTTCAAGACAAGGAATTTGCTATAAATAATTTCGCCCTACGATGATTATTAAAGGAGATAAATGAGTTTTTAGACTTTTGAAATGTGGATTTTATACTTATGTATCGCCTTTAATAATCACTGCAGGACAAAACTATTCACATTTAATTCATTGACATTTCCCGGGATGAATTATAAGACATACCTTCCCATTAGAAATTTTAAAGTAGCATTCCCCATCTGCACTCCTACCACCCTTTTGCCCAGGCCCAAACATTTTTGGGTAAAGTATGAAATCCACATTTCAAAAGTCTAAAACCTCATGATTCTTCTTTAATAACCATCGTAGGGCGAAACCATTTATATAAAATTAATTGTCTTGAAGAGAAGTTTCCAGGGATGTATCACAAGACATACCTTCCTATTTTAAATTTTAAAGTTGCCCACCCAAGCAGCCCCCCCCCCCCACACACACACACACTCTGGGCCCAAAATGTTTTACCAAAAGAGGTCCCTCTCGAATTAATTAAACACATGTTTCGTCATTTTTCAAAATTCCGCTTTCGAGTTAGGAGGGGGTGTGGGACCTTTGGAACACCCTGTACATATATATATATATATACATATATGGCAAAATTAGATGAACTGTAAATATTATAGATTACATGTCACATTTAAATTATGAATTTCGCTTAGTATCATTTTTAAAGCTGAAAGAAAATAGCCATCTAAAAATAACTTTTAACGAAACGTGAATGAGATTAAATAAATTTGAAATATAATTTACAAAGACTAATTATTCATTTTCTTTTAGAAATGAAACGCTTGTTAATGCATTAACTAAAAAACGAATATTGTTTCAATTTATTTCATAAAATTTACCGAATTATATTTTGCTGAAGAAGAGAAAAAAGGGTCACGAGTGAGAATAATATATCCATTTGCAACAAACCAAACGCAATTAATTAGAATTACTTAATTTATGTAATATGAGAAGCGAAAAAAAAAAGTTAAAATAATGAAATATATTTCAATTAAATGGAATTAAACTGAATCTTTAATAATCAAATTCGCGGTACACTGAAAATATTTAATTAATTAACGTGTCTGTTTTAATTTGCTATAATAAAATGTTCCCATTTTTCGAGATGTAATTTAATTTTTGAATACTTTATCTAAGGAGTAACTTTTATGTTAATTATTACTTATTATGTAACAAATCAAAATATATTGAGATACAGTGAATGAAGAAATTTTTATTTTTATTTTAGATCACACACGCAAATATTAATTTGCAGTTTTTTAAGTATGTTTAAAAGAACTGTTTTTGAATTTGTAAATAATTGTTTAAATTTACGATATCTAAAAGATAAATTATTTGCAGATAATTTCATTTTTAATGAGTATGTTTCATAATGAAGCTTAAAAATCCAAGCGTAACATGATATAAAAATCCTTTGAGTAGCACTTTTAAGAACCCTTAAATAAGATCTTAATTTATGTTACATTTAATAATTAAATATAAGGATTTTATAACAAATTAGAGTTTAATTATTCCCTTTACTTTTGTATATTAATTTAAAATAACATTTGTACATTTTAGAGATAAAATATTAAATGCATGCTTTAATTAATGGTTATATTTAACAAATGTAAAGTGGGAAAGCAATTAGGGCTCTTGCGAAGACACAAAGTCAATAATTGTTTTAAATAAAAACAGGTTTGCATGATTTTTTATTGTACTAAAAACGAACGAAAAAGACAAACGAATAAGAAATTCAATTAAACAAACTAATAAATATACACTTTTTTTTTTTTACATATATATGTTACCGCTAAAGTGCAGAAATCAGTTCATTTGCAGATTAGCTAGGTAATCTGTGCATTAACTAAGGTGATCCGTTAAAGTGTGGAAAATTGTTTCATTTCTCAAATTACCTAGGTAATCTGCGAATTACTTAGATAATCTGCACATTACCGACTTGAGACTCGCAAATCTGCACATTACCTGCTAGGCACTCGTTAAAGTGAAAATAAGATCTTTGGCAAAACAATAGCAACGTTTCTGTATGCTTGAATTAAATGTTATATACTTATTTTTCGATATCTAAAGAATCACTTTAATACAATCAAACAATTGACACATTAGTTGATAGACTCAAGCATCAATAAATTGAAAAATTACAACACAAAGAATCAAACGGTTTAAAATATTATTACAATTATGGAAATTGGCATAATGTTATTTATTTATTTTTCGATATCTCAAGAATCACTTTAATACAATCAAGCAAACAACAACTTAGTTAATAGAATCAATCATCAATCAATTGAAAAACTATAATAAAAAGAAACAAGAGTTTAACGTATTATTACAATTAAGGAAATGAATTTGCGAATTATATGATAAAATTATGCTTACTTATTAGTGCAATCTGAAGATTGGTGACACTTTGTATTGCATAACAATTAAATTCCTTACGGGATATTCAGAGAAAACCATGGAAAACCCAGGACACTTTTATTCCAATATCTCCAATTCTAATTATGATTAAATTATTTATAAGACATCATTCGAAATATATTTTAAGGTAATATTATTGCAAACTTTTAAATGGATGTAAGCTGTTAATTTCACTATGGGAGTTCCTGAGAAAACTACAAGAAACCCCTGAATACGCTTATTATTTTTTATTTGGCAAACTTCTGATTATTAAGCTTCTGCAAATTCTGATTATTCGCTCACATTCCTTGTAAAGGATTTTTAACAATATCTATTCCAGAATTACGGAAGTTAAGGAGAAAACCATGAAAAAAATCAGACACAAATCGTTTTATAACAATATTTATATTACTCTTGTATTTCAGCTTCTAATTAATAATATTTCTTAAGTAATATATCATTTAAAAAGTTTTTTGAATTAGAATTGAAGTGTACATGTTTCAAATGTTGAAGAATGTTACAAGAATTGAAGTGTACATGTTTTAGCTTTGCTACATTTAAAATTTTCAAAGCTAGTTGCACTATGAGGGAGCAAGCTATTTTAAGTTTTAAAACGGGAAAAAGGCGCCACTTTGCTACGGTCAAAATTTCTAAAGATTATAACACGGTGAGCGAACAGGCTGTTCCAGATATTGAAATTGGAAGTGGGCGTCGCAGACTCTACAGAGCGAGAACTTACTACAGTTAAATTTTTCAATAAATCTATTTGCATTATATATCCATAAGCTGTTGTTGGTCCTGAAATGACATCGCAGATGCCACCGAGCGGAAGTTTCGTACGGTCGGAGTTTCCAAGGATTGCGAACCAGCTGGTCGCCGAAGGCGGCTAGGGAGTAATAAAATTAATTGGCGACACCAAACTAAAAGTTGAGGGAGAGAGGTAAGGAGTAGGGAAAGGAAATGAGATAAACAAACTCTTGAACTTTAACGATACGTAAGTCGCTAATGTGCAGATTACCTAGTTAACATGCTGAAATCTCCTGATTCCGCTCTTTAACGAATCCCCCTAGTTAATCTGCAGATTATCTAGGTAATCTGCACATTAACGGTTTTCCAGCCTTAATGGTAACACACACACACACACACACACATATATATATATATATATATTATATGATATTTGTATTTTGTAACTCCGACCAAATAAGAAGACCAAATGTCTGAAACACTTCTCCGTGTATTGTGACACTGCAGCTTCTAAATAAAAGGGTTGCGTTTTTTTTTTTTTTTTTTTTTTTTTTTTTTTTAAGACACTGTTTTAGTTTGAATGATTATTGGCAATACTTTATGAAAATCTATTTGGTAGATTTTTTTAATTAAATTAAAATGTAATGTTTCAAGCCACTTTGAAGTGATATTTTAAAATTTGCAAACTGACAATCTTATTTCTAAATCATTCTGATAACACATGTAAACTGTAAGCAGGAAATGTTATGTAAAGGGTTTTTGCTATTTTATTACTTCTTTAATATTGGTGTTATAAAATTTTCTAAATTGTTTCAAGACATGTTCATCCACTAAGCTCATTAATTACTAAGATAATAAACTCGTGTTTCCTGTAAAACCAGTTTGCATAAGTTTAATATTTGTTTGAAACAAATATAAACAAAAGAAATTTCGTTACCTTATTTATTTCACTACTAGCTGTGTATTTTGTGTAGTGTATTACTCGTATTAGGTAAGGAAATTAGATATTGAGAGGCGGTTTGAAGGGAGAAAGCCAATATGTCTGCCCATGCAGATATATTACTAAGTGCCAATGCACGCACGTGGACGCACACCCACCCACACATATATATCGAATTTCAAGCAAATAAAAACAAGTGCTAGTTAGAAATTATTACAAACAAGACAATGATACTATGTATAATGATTAGTATAAACGGTGATGGTTGAGGTAGAACTAAGAAATTAAGGCTGGGGATGGGGAGGGGGATGAGACACGAAATACGGGGATATACATACACACACACACACACACATCTGTATATATATATAAATTACGTGTCACGATGTTTGTCCGGGGTAAACTCCTAAACTAAGGAACCGATTTTAATGAAATTTTGCACACTGTGTGCAGTTTGTTCCAACTTGAGAGATAGGATAGTTTTTATCTCAATTTATTGTCACAATATTGTTTTATTGCAATTATTTGTTAATTATAGACCTTTATTAAAGTTGCTCCAAAATATCTGTGAGTTCCATTAATTTAATTGTTGCCAAAAAAAAAAAAAAAAAAAATACGAATTCATTTTCTTTCGACATAAAAATAAATACATTTAATCAAACGTGAACGTTAAAAAATTATAAAAAGTTAAATTATGCATCTCACGAAAATTGACGTCATAATCAATTTAAAGATTTTATACACATTGATAAAGTGCTAATGTAGTTCTATCATAGATATCTGTATATATATATAAATTACGTGTCACGATGTTTGTCCGGGGTAAACTCCTAAATTAAGGAACCGATTTTAATGAAATTTTGCACACTGTGTGCAGTTTGGTCCAACTTGAGAGATAGGATAGTTTTTATCTCAATTTATTGTCACAATATTGTTTTATTGCAATTATTTGTTAATTATAGACCTTTATTAAAGTTGCTCCAAAATATCTGTGAGTTCCATTAATTTAATTGTTGCCAAAAAAAAAATACGAGTTCATTTTCTTTTGACATAAAAATAAATACATTTAATCAAACGTGAACGTTAAAAAATTATAAAAAGTTAAATTACGCATCTCACGAAAATTGACGTCATAATCAATTTAAAGATTTTATACACATTGATAAAGTGCTAATGTAGTTCTATCATAGATATAGTAATATATATAGATCTCTCATCCCCATGTTATCGTACAAAGATTTTTGATGCCGAAAAAAAAAAAAAAATACAAGCTTTGGAAACAGCCATTAAGTGGTATTGAAAAAAAAAAAAAAAAAAGAAAAGAAAAGAAAAGAAAAGAAAGAAAGAAATATGAATTTGAAACTGTATCTGGAGTCTTCCATTCCCCTTTAGCAAATAAATTATTCATAAATTTTATTTGCTAATATATTAGTATGTATTCCCGTGTGTATTCACTCGAGGAAAGACGGCCATATTTTGGTAAAAACGTCGTCTTTTCCCAAATGAAAAGGAATAACTTTTTTCTCCCCAATGATCACTCTATTCTATATATGCTATACTATATCTATGAGTTCTATACGCAAGCGAAGTGTGACTCACTGACCGTCTGTGCAGCCAAGAAAAAGATTTCCTATGTTAATTGCCCACTGGATTTTTTGTAAGAAATTATTAAAAATCGAGGAAATTTATTTCCCGATATTAATCCTTATATTTGGGTATAGATATGTATTAGTTATCGCGGGTGTTAGATTGAATTATTTTGCTGTCAAATTGACAAAATTTTAATTTTAAATTTCAAAACTTTGTCGCCCTTGGTTTTTATTATTATTATTATTATTATTTGGCGATCAAAAGCGTAACACGAAAATATACATGCCAGATGTATGCATTGTACGAAATGTAATATGTATTATTCATTGTACGTATGTATGACATGTAATATGTATTGTACGAAATGTTGTTTCATATTATTCATTATTCTTTTAATATAAGTTGTTAAAATAACCATGATTTTTGAAAGGAATTAAATATTTTCGCCAGATAATTTGGCGATATTCTTTTTTTTTTTCGCCAAGGATGACAGAAATGAAATCTATTCCGCTGCAAAATATTAGTATCTTACATCAGATATTTTATTTAGACATTTGAAAACAAATTTGACTTCAAACTATGATAGAATATTTATCATTTTCCTTTTAATTAGTATATTATTAGTATATTAAAATTTAAAAGCATGGTATATAAAAAGTTTTTTTTTATCTTATAATTATTCTTATCTTAATCCTCAATGTTTCCCATCTTTATTAACTTGAATTTACTATTAAAATTTTAACATACTCAAAAACTTCTCATCACTTCGTTAAAATACACTAAACTTTTCCAAAATCTTTTTCTATTTAAAATGATACATGTATTTACTTTAAATGTCCAATATTTCATAAGATTTCCAATTTTAAAGTTTTAAAATATTTATCAAATTTACTTATTTTTCTGGTTTAGCCTTATTGTTTTCCTTTTTATAACTACAGTTGTTGCCCTCTTTAAAATATTTAAAATGATGAGGTCATTTTATAGTAAAATTATCCATTATAGCATATATTATATTTCACTCCTCCATAAAAATTGATTTTAAAATCGTCTGTTTCTTTTATACTTTTATTTTAATAGAATTTTAATAGAATTTAATTTATATATTAGTCATTTTAGCAATTTTATCCAAAGTAGCATTATAAATAATATATATCACTTCTCCATTAAAATTTATAGGACCCTACAATAAAATTAATTTGTGCTTAATATCAACACTACGAAAATTTTTATTAATCGCTTCCAAATTTTGACCTAAGTTTCAAATCTCAACCCTGTGGGTTTTTACATCGGCTACAACGTTTTCGTCTTTGTTCGTAAATAATAATTTGACTGTACTAAATAGTTTACAGCCGTATAAATTCAACGTATAACTTAGTCACAGCAACGCGTGGCCGGGTCTGCTAGTATATATATATATATGGCTGGTTGGTTGGGAGGGTATGATGCTGAATAAAAAAAAAAAAAAAAAAAAAAAAAAGGTGGGGGGATTACTGTAAGTTACATTCTTATTTTTCTGGTTGATTACTATGAATTATGATATCTTTTATCCTTAAATTTAATTATGTGCATCTGGCTACTGAGACTTCCCTTGTTAAGTTTGAACAAATCATCTATTTGCATAAGAAAAATAAATAAGATCTTATATTATTAAGTAAAAAAAAAAAAAAAAAAAAAAAAAAAAAATCTTTTAAATTATAATTTTAATTATTGATGACTGCCTTTTAATGCTTATCCTTTTATGTGTGCTCTTTGGCATTATTGCTTGTATTTGAGTCTTCTTAAAACTTAACATTTAATACTTTGACTTCAAGATTACTTAATGTTGGGTTAATCATAAGTTCAATTCTTCTTAATACTTAATTGGTGCTAAAAATTCTTCTTATTACTTGATTGGTGCTAAAAATTTTCTTAATCTTGCAGTCAATACTTCTAAATTATCTTAATCTTGCAGTAAATACATCTTAATTACACTCCTTATTGCATTGGCTTATTCTCCTGAAATTATTTAACTGACTTAATGTTTTTAAAGCTAACCGAAAGATGGCGCTGGCACTCTGATGTCTTATGCCTTCCTTCTTCAGTCCTTCACTTAAACTATTAATGTATTTGGTACGTTTTAATTTAACTCTACTAGTTTTAATTTTAATTAACTCTAAAATCTATTTTAACATTATCATTTAATCTTTACTCTGTGTTTTTTATCTTTAATAAAAATGCTCTGAAGTATATTCGATTAATCGATAACTGTCGAGCTTTTATTTTACTTCAATTTAGGTTTTGGCATCATTCTTTTCTCCAGCTGGTGTTAAATGTTATACATGTGGTTACTCAGCTTTTTTCATGATATCACTTTGGTTTCAATAAAGTTTTTAATTAATCTTTATTTAATCTTTGTTTTAATTTAATATTTCAGATATTTCTCATTCTTTATTGTTCTTACTGCATCGATCTTTCTCCAGTTGGTGTTAAATGTCATGCATGTGGTTACTCAGCTTTTTTCATGATATCACTTTGGTTTCAATTAAGTTTTTAATTAATCTTTATTTAAACTTTGTTTTTATTTAATATTTCACATATTTCTCATTCTTTATTGTTTCTTACTGCATCGATCGGGGCGTGAAATGATATAAATTGCTATGTTTTACAATCTATATTTTTTTATGCGTGCAATATCGTTTTACGAAATCGTTGCAGTTTTCACAGCTTTATGAAGTATGCGCCCCTTGAAATGTATGCTTCTAACTTTAAGCATTTACATCCAATTAATTCAGTGATTTTTTATATGTTTTTCTCTCTCATAAGTATAATGGTCCTTTTTTATTATCATTTAGGTCGGTGTAAGTTTTCATGTTACTATTGTAACTCATTGGTTCTTAATCTATATCGCAACTTTTTGTGTAATTCTTTCCTCTATGTTAAATTCAGTTCTATATTTTAGTGTGCTGTTATTGTTTTAGTTCTATTAATTGCTAAATCTTAAGATTACATTTTATTACGATATCTATTATTATATATATATATATATATATATATATATATATATATATATATATATATATATATATATATATGTATATACATATGTGTGTGTGTGTGTGTGCGTGTGTGTGTTTGTATAAATTGCCACTTACTGGATTAGCTATAATTTTGAATATTTAATTAAAAAATAAAAATAAATATATAAAAAAATATAAAAGGCACATTTAGTTACTATAAGTTTCATAAACGCTAACTATTTATTTAACAAAATATTAATTTATTCATTTTGTAAGATGTATGAGATAAACTGTATAACAATTAGTGCGTTTAAATTATAAATATGGTTCAAGGACAAATTCTATATTTAATTCGAAAATATAGGATAATCGACAATAGCAGAAAAAAGAAATATTGCTGTAGATTATAATTTATCCTATCTCGAAAATCAATGCTAAACTAACTGTATATTTTGTTCAGATTTAAATAATAAGATATGTATGAGGAATTTTATTATTTTTTTTTCTATAAAAAAAGGTTTTAAAATAATGCATACAGAAAAGCATCTTTGAGGAAAAATATAAAATTCGGCTTGAACAAAAATATATGGACTTTTGCCAATAATCTAAAGAGGGATAAACACATTGAACAAGCCGAGATGAAAAAGTGTAATCTCTAATGCGAAAAAAATTACCATTTTTCAATCCTTCGTATATTTTCAGAGTAAATGGAATGTCATGCGATGTTTAAAAGAATTACATTTATGTATTATTCATATATTTCAACCAAGCACGCGATGTTTGATATTTAAATTAATTTTACAACGACGCTTTTCGATCGAACTGTATAAATTTTAAGTTTTCTTTTCTTTTTTTCTTTTTTTTTTTCTTTAATTCCAATAAAAGATCGACATTTTTTAAAAATAGAAATTTTATACATACTTTTATAGGAAAAATATTTTGGTATGTGAAAATGAAATAAAAGCCCCGCAAATGATGAATTTTTTGCTTTTAATTTAAGCATGGATTCAGCTAATAGTGCATGAAGTTTATGGATTTCAGTCTGCTATAAAAGCGTTATTATCCTTTGTAATTGACTTCCTGAAACGAAGTAGTATTAAACAATTTCTTATATTACAGGATATGAAGATAAAAATGAAAATAATAATAATAATTTATGCGTGTATATTTGTTATTAAATATCAACAAATGTGCATTATAGTAAACAAAAAGTAAAATATCGTGTAACTTATGAATTATGAAACTTTTTCGGATATTACAGGTTGTATATTATTATAAAAGTCACTCTGATTTACACAGCAATTAAATGACTTTATAAATAAATAATATGTATTATAATAAATTAAATGGTAAGTAAAACCATGCAGTACTCACAATTTATGAAATATATTTCCTCTTTAAAAGTATAGAAATAATCTTTTTGGGAAAACATTCCAAATACTGTAGAAAAAATATTTCAATTTTATATACAGTCGGTAACAAAAGTCTCCGAACACTAGCAAAAATTAATATATAAAAAAGTACACTTGATACAGTTTTGTTAAATAAATACTTGTCGAATCCTGTTTTTAAACTGACTAAGGACAGGATTTGACAAGGATTTATTTAAAAAAATTGTATTAAGTGTGCTTTTTTTTATATAGGAATTTTTACTAGTGTTCGGAGACTTTCGTTACCGACTGTACACACAAACCAAATTATCCGTATTGTATTGTATTGAACTTTAAGCGAGCATTTTATCGCTAAACGAAAGATTAACCTACTCACTACTAAATTTGCATTTTTCAGTATCCATGAGATGACACCACTACAAAGTGAAATTATTTTTAATCATTTTGGTTCTACGCATTTTAGAAAACTTTTAAATTTTTATACATGTACAGTCGGTAACAAAAGTCTCCGAACACTAGCAAAAATTCCTATGTAAAAAAAGTACACTTCATACGGTTTCGTTAAATAAATCCTTGTCGAATATTGTTCTTAGACTGACTAAAAACAGGATTCGATAAGGATTTATTTAACAAAACCGTATGAAGTGTGCTTTTTATACGTAGGAATTTTTGCTAGTGTTCGTTCACTTTTGTTACCGACTGTACCCAAAATAGATGTTTTATAGATATTCTAAAAAATTAAAAAAAAAAAATAATAATAATAATAATGAAAGTAACTTTAATCTGTAAATATTTAATATACATCGCGTTTAAAATAAAATATCATTTGCCGTTTCTGAAAATATGTAATATTTCTGAATATTTTAGCGCTTAAAACGGTGAATTACATGGAATAAGCACGCTGCTATTTTGGGTTTTTGAGCACATATTGTTAAGAGTGAGTTTTTGTATCAATATATATATATATATATATATATATATATATATTATGTTATACATATTTTTAAGTATATAGATAAAATGTATACAAAAGAAATTATTCTCCTGAACCGTTTGGAACTTGAATCTTTTTGTGAGTAAATAAATAAAAATTAGTAGTAGAATCTGTGTCATTTTCATAAAGAAACATGTTTTTAATGTATTGTTATATTAAATTGAAATAGCATATCTGTATATTGGACTTCTAAAAATATATACAGAATTAGAGAACGCACATACAGAACCAAAGTCATAAAAATATTTCAAATTTGTTAGAAAGTTCTGAAAATTAATTTGATTATTTCACATTTTTAGAAAATACTGGTCCAAGAAATGTGTTTTAATAAATCCTAGTTTAATCCAAACTCTCACTAAAAGCAATTTTCAAAATTAAGCTAAATTTTCAAAACTTTTAGAACGTTTCTAACACTGTAATTCAAAATAAAACTTTCGTTGTTTATCCACCTTTGACGAACAGTGTTTAAAATTTCTAGAATGTTTACAATCATTCATGAATTGCGGATGTATTATTCTATAAATTTTGCAGGCTACTACTGAGTAGTTTTATGTTTTAAAAGTTTTTGAATTGCAAATGTCTGCAAATGAAATCAGGATTTAATTATTATTTATTCTACTGTTGTTTAATATCAAAAATATTTTTGTTTTTAGAAAATTTTGATAGAGGCAAACTATTATTGATTTAACGTAAAGTAAATGGAAAAATTTAGAATTCAGTAGTGTGATGTACAGTCGGTAACAAAAGTATCCGAACACTAGCAAAACTTCCTATAAAAGAGAAAAAAAAGAGTTAATACTATTTTGTTAAATAAATCCTTGTCGAATTCTGTTCTTAGTCAGTCTAAGAACACGATTCGGCAAAGATTTATTTAACAAAACAGTATTAACTCAACTTTTTATACATAGGAATTTTTCCTAGCATTCGGATACTTTTGTTACCGACTGTATAACATAATCAAACTTTTTACAGACATATTTGTATTTTTATTATGAATGTTTTGTGAAGCAGATCACACAGGGACCTGAGAAGAAATGTTTTATGTAATAAGTTCGGATTTTGCCTGAATAATTTTTAGATCTTGAAAAACTAATTAAGCAATTTATTAAAAATGTATAAAGCATTTTTAGACGAAAATGAAATTAAAGTAATTAATCACAGGAAGGTAAAATTAGATTTTTGTGAAATAATGTCTAAGTAAACGAAAGAGGGATTTCTCGTTGATTTTTTTTTTTTTTTAATGCATTTATAATAGGTTAACTTTAAAGGGAAAGAGTGTCTTTATAAACCAGGGCCCAAAATTTCAACTTAAATTACACTCGCTGAAAAAAAAAAAAAAAAAAAAAAAAAAATAAGTTACTCGCCACAAAATATGATTAACTTACACTATTTTTTACGTATAAGGTGACCAGAATTTTTTATTGGAAAAAGAGGAGAAATTAAGCAATGTCTTTTATTTTATAAGAAAATATAAGACATTCAATTTTGAAAAAGAGGTCATTTTAGAGGACACAAAATTGAATGAAAATGATTATAAAAACAGATTCAAAAGCTGCTTTTCACAAGTGGTGGAAACATTTTTATCTCAAATATGGAATTTGGATCAGTAGGTACACCTTAATTTAAATTAATACTATACGGATACGAAGGAAAAATGCCTAATTTTTATAGGTGTCACTGGAAATTTTAGATTTTTTTTCTTCTTTTTTTCTTTTTAATATGATTTTTGCTATCGAAAAAAACTTTTTTTGTGTGTGATAATTTTATGCAGTTAAATAAAAAAGGTGGTAGATTTTTTAAAAATTAAAATCATAATCATAAAATAAAAAAATAAAATTGGTAAATGGAAAAAATAAAATTAATATTTGGTGTATAAAACGATTAGTTTTAAGAGAAGAGTGGAGCAACAACAAGTTTTTAAACATAACCCTGCTCTAAATTAACTCAAAAAAGCAATTTTTTGATGCAACGGTTGGTTATGTGTATGTAACACACACTCTATTGGGATTTTACAATGTTACTCAATATACTCCTCGTTTTAAGTCAGGCATGGCGAAAATTAGGTTTCAAGCTTAAATCTGTTTCAAATTATTTTAGAATGACGAATTTAGGTTTGTGGGTATTGATAAAGAGTACGTGATGTGTACTTTGGTGGTATTTCGCGAATGTTCTAACTTTCCCGCAAGGGAGAGGGAAGTAAAAAAGGGGTTAAATTGCTGCTGTAGGCAATGGAGACTCAGATTCCTTTATGTTGCGACCGAGAAAACCACTATCAAACGGAAACTAAGCAGCGGGGACTTTAATTTAGGTTTCAACTAATTCTGGTGATTTTTTTTTCTTTAATTTTTGATTTTTTGCGATTTTATTTATATATAGCAGGCTTTGACCGTTTCGCTGGACATTGTACTTAAATGAGTTATCAAAATTCCATATCATTATTAATGACCTAAGTTCACGCTGTGTTCGGTATAGGTTTTTCTCGCTCGCAACGTGAGAAGTCCGGGTTCCCACTGCCTTCGGCAGAATTTACTCGCTTCTTACTTCCCCTTTCCCAGGCATTTCTATTCATCAAATTTAGAAATGGTTCAGCAAAATACTTATGTAAAATCTTAACAGTTTGGAAGAGTCTTAAATCAAACAGTAATGTAAAACTTATCAGACTGTTAAACTATCGATGTTATGAAACATCATAAAGAAACAAGAACGAAAATTCATGCAGTACACATTGTTTATTAACACTTTTCTAATGTATGTAATTGTTGAACCGTATAACTTTCAATGCTATTTGCTTACATAACCACGCAACGGATAGACAGTAGTTCTAAAAGGCCTACAGATAAACTAATTGAATTTCTAATCATTCTTAAACTTTGATAGAAAGTGTTAAAAATTCTTAACACGAAAGAAAACTTAACTCTTATATTCTAATTGCAGACCTTAATGTATATGAAATGCCCTGTGTGGCCCTGTAAATTTGAAGTTTAACAAAATCATATTCTATACAAAGCATTATTTAAGCATATTAACAATAAATATCAATTTTGTATGATTTTTATAGTAGAAAGTTCTCAAAATACAATTTATAAAAATGTATGCCCCAAAATGATATCCTTTGGCATTTTTTTTCTTTTTCTTTACCTTTTATCTTTTATCTTTTATCTTTATCTTTTTTTTTTTTTTTTTTTTTTTTTTTTTTAGAGGGAGGGGGGGGGGTTGTCCCTGTACATAAACCAGTTGCACAGGACCTATTAATGCGATTTAAAATAGGAAACAATCCATAGTGAATTTGAATAATATATATATGTATATATATATATATTAAATTCTGAAAATATTTACAAACGCTGGGGATGGCCAGATAGATAGATAGGCAGTCGGACAGATATGTATACAAATTGAAAACATATTCACACTGAAAAAATGTTAAAAATTGTTAGATCGCTTAATGCAAACGAAAATGCAATTCCAGCAAACTTCCATTAAAAGCCCTCAGTGTAAATAAATATTTCTGTGTGAGCCTGTAAATCTAATGCTAATCATACTACATTCTATAGAAAGCCTTCTTTTGTGCATATTAGTAACATATTTGAATTTGATTAAGTTTTGTTCAAATTATTAAAATTTTGTTTATAGAAATTCCTCTCATAGAACGAATGCTTTGCAATACTTTAGGGTATCCCTGTACACAAACCAGCGGTGGTATTTAATTTATTTTCTATAAAAAAAAAAAAAAAAAATAAAAAAAATAAAAAAACTTACGATAGTGAACTTGAATAACATAATTCAATTTATATTTATTGAAATTTTATTTTTCCGACTGAGTGAAAATAATGTCTGGACCGGGAATCGAACCCCGGATCCTTGACTTACAAGGTCAATGCTCTACCACTGAGCTATCCAGGCCGACATCCCGGTCTGCATTACTCACTCAGAAAACCTTTTAGGCAGAAACATCTCTGGTCTATCATTTAGATAGCTTAACAGAAAATAAGCCGCAGGTAAAGGAAAACACTGGGAGGGAAATACAATTTTTTATTAAAATCACACAATTAACTGTGGAAGAAAATCATATTTATTGAAATTTTATTTTTCCGACTGAGTGAAAATAATGTCTGGACCGGGAATCGAACCCCGGATCATTGACTTACAAGGTCAATGCTCTACCACTGAGCTATCCAGGCCGACATCCCGGTCTGCATTACTCACTCAGAAAACCTTTTAGGCAGAAACATCTTTGGTCTATCATTTAGATAGCTTAACAGAAAATAAGCCGCAGGTAAAGGAAAACACTGGGAGGGAAATACAATTTTTTATTAAAATCACACAATTAACTGTGGAAGAAAATCATATTTATTGAAATTTTATTTTTCCGACTGAGTGAAAATAATGTCTGGACCGGGAATCGAACCCCGGATCATTGACTTACAAGGTCAATGCTCTACCACTGAGCTATCCAGGCCGACATTCAATTTAATTGAAATTTGTGTAAAATAAAGGAATTAAAATATAGCTCATAAAAATATCTCTCATAGAGCATAATGCTTTGTAGTACTTTTGGGAGTCTCTCTACACAAGCCAGTTAGATGTATTCACTCCATTTTCCATAGGAAACATTTGATAGTAAAACTAAATATCATATATCAGTTTCAAGAAATTCCATGAATATTTAACAATAACGCGCGGATAGACATACAGACAAACCGAAGCCTTTAACTTTTTTCAAGATAATTGGAAAGTGTAAAAAATCATTTGGAAAGTTGTAAAAACGATTAATATGAAAGAAAATGTGATTCCAGAAAATTTCTAATAATACCCATTACTGTAACTGAATATTTTTGTGTTGCGCTGTAAAGCTAATGCTAATCATACTGTATTCTGTAGAAAGCATTCTTTTGTGCATTATAAAATAATATATTTCAGTTTCATTAAGATTTGTGCAAAGCATTGTTCTTAAAATTTGGTTTATAGAAATACCTCTCATAGTACGCAATGCTTAAAAATACTTTCGAGTATCCCTGTATACAAATCAATGATGGTGTTTACTACATTTTCAATGGGTAACATCTGATAGTGGACTTGAATAACATATTTCAATTTCATTAAGATTTGTGCAAAGTAACGGTATTAAAATATGGTTTATAGAAATACGTCTCAAGGAACAGAATGCTTTGGAATATTTACGGGTGTCCATGTACACAAAACAGTAAAGGTATTTACTCTATTTTCAATAGGGAACTTCGATAATGAACTTGAATGACATATATGAATTTCAAGCAATTCCATGAATATTCACGGGAGATAGAATGTGGACAGTCAGAAAGGACAGGCAGATGGACAGACAGAAAGACAAACCGAAGTCATTAACGCTTTTCAACCTTGTTGGAAAGTGTTAAAAACCTTTTAAAAAGTACAAAATCTCCAAACTCAAAGAAAGATAATGAATTAAAGTAGATTCTGAAAAGGGTGTGAAATCAATTTCCCAAGCTTAAGATTCTGATATTTATGCAATATTCCCTTTTAACATAGTTTTCATACGTGAATCATGTGGCTTCATAAAAATCCTTCTATACTGTACTAAATGCATCAAAACGCGTTTCTGATTTTGTTCTTGTTTTTTTTTTAGTTCCCCATCATGCTAAAGGTATGGGGAACTTAGGTAATCGTGAAAATTTTCGACCTCGGTTTTTTTACTTTTTTCACACGTTTTCAGGCGTGAGGAATCCGAAAATGAAATATTTGTGTGGTGTCCGTCTGTAGTGTGTGCGTGTTAGTGTAATAGTCCGTTTGTGTATTAGTTTGTTAGTCCGTTAGTGTTTTATCCATTAATCTATTAGTTTGTTAGTCTGAGCACACGATATCTTAAGAACAAATAGTCACAGAGAAGTCATACCAGTTTTTAAATATTACTTTCGACACCAACAAGGACCCAGGGCCGCGGTAGCCCAGTCGGTAGAACGCCGGACTCGTAATTGGAAGATTGCCGGTTCGGTACTCGAGCCAGCCAAAAACCGTCGTAAAGTTTTCAGACCACTTTTGAAATAGAATTTAGAATACTGGCATGAATACCATAGACTATAAATTTTCTAATTTAAAAAATTCGTAAGTTATTTGGAATTTACGATCTACATAACATGGCAGAATAGGGAAAACTTGATCATAAACGTCCATTTTGAGGATCATAAATGTATCAGACAATTTAAAAGTAACATTTATGATACATGTTTGAACATGATTGACTACAAATATTCTAATATGTAAATTTAGCAAGTTATTCTTAATTTAAGATTTTATCATCATAGCAAAATTGAAAAATTTCATATAAATATGCATTCTGAAGATTGCAGCATTGGAAATAGTAGCATGAAACCTAAATTACGAATTGACCCTAATAAACTAAATTAACATGTGAGGTTGAGACTATAGACCATCAATAAAGTTGGGACTGTCAAATCACTTCGTCGCCAGTGACTCGGCGAAAGTGTTGGTCGGGTTAGTTTTGTGTCGGCAGGGTACTGCAACGAAGGAATTAGGCAGTGAGATGTAGATGAATTAGAAGTGATTTTAAAGGTTTTGATTGAAATGAAGAGAAAGGAAGTTGTAGAATGTAGTATAAGATGGAGATTGTTTTGGTGGATAAGAAGAGTGAATTGGTAATGGTAGAGAATTGTAGCGGATTAGTGTGTGAGGAGGTGGAGTAAAGAGTGATGTTGGTGGTGATAGTTCTTATGCGGGTGTTAAGTGATGGTAGAGAGGTGTAGTGCTGTAGCATAAAGTAAGAGAAGAATCTGTCGCGCCTAGGGAATCCAGCCGACGTTTCTGGTGTGAGAATAGTTAGTGGTAACAAAGAGCAGTCGTCGACAAGATCATTATTGGTGAGATAAATTACTTTTTATTTTATGCTTTTTTGAAGTTATTCCCTAGGTTATTGAGTTAAAACTGAGTTAGCCCAACACCCGCCTTGATATTGAATGTTAAATAAACTTTGTTATCTTATATTTAAAACTTTGTCTCGAGCTCTTCTTATTATCTAATTAAGTAATTAAATTAATCTTTAAGATTAAGATTGAGGAATCGAGATCATGGCAGACTCGAATTTCTCACAGTGGCGCACAATCGCGGTTTTTCTCGCTCGTAACGTGAGGAGTCTGGGTCCCCACTGCCCTTGGCAGCAACTTACTCACTTCTTACTTCCCCTTCCTAAGCGGGTGAGTTCGAAGTTTTGCAAAATCCCACTAATGTACATAATGCGTACACTTAATCAATATCGACACACCAAAATTAGACATTCTAAGATAACTCAAAGCGAATTCAAACCGATGTTTATTGCCATCCGACTCCGAGAAGGAGGGAGAGGGGGATTTCGAATTTCGTGAAATCCAGTTACAATAAGTGGCGGATGCATACAAACAATTTACGCAATAAATTTCGTGACCACAGAAGTCTTTAATAGAAAATATTACAAATAAATAAATACAAAAAGCACAGCTTTAGTATGGGACCCCTTTGGTGACTTTAAATATTTCAAGCCATTTTTGAGATGAATTGAAATAAATAAATAAAATAAAATAAAATAATAAAATAAAGTAAAATAAAAATTATTTTCTGATATTTAAAAGATAAAAATAAAAAATCTTAATAAAATCCAAATTATAATCATTTACAATTAAGGGGAGAACATACAATAACCTCATAAGGTACAAAATAACAACAAAAAATTTCGTTTTACTGCAGGAAAGAAAAATTTTGCTTAATTAAATAAAAATATTAAACTAATGCCAAATAGCTCTATGAAAATATTTATTCACATACAAATTCCTCATTTAAAAAAAAAAAAAAAAAATCACCAACTTTTGTAGGTCAACTATTTATTTTTTCTCTCTAATTTTTACTTTCTCTTACCCATAAGGTAGAGAAAGTATTGTTTTGGGTCAAATTTTCGAAAGTGAGATTTTGTTATATTTACACGTTTTGAGGTCCCCTGAATACGATAATCATGATTTTAGCAAATGATCTGTGTGTATGTCTGTGTGTCTGTGTGTGCGTCTGTGCGTGTGTCTGTCTGTTATCAGCATATCTGAAGAAAAAAAATAGTAGCAGACATTCCAAACTTGGTATTCTAAATGTATATCATATAGGGATGCTACAGTAAGCTTTTCGTTAAGATCAAGAAAATGGTTCGTGTACACGGACAATCAAGAGAATTCTAATACATTACGTCTATGGGGGAAATTGCAGGTAAGTAGAGTTTAACGTCTATAGACTGCACTAAACCAAATGAAACGAATATATATTTTTTGTAATAGAGATAGTCAACTGGGAATTTTTTTTTTGTGTGTTTGTAGGAGCCTCGCCTCCCCCCTGGGGGGAAGTCCTCGCTCGAGGTGAGTAAATTTTCATGATGAGAATCTTTCAAAAGAGCTCGGCAATACCTTTAAAACGAATGGTTGAACCATCGGTCTGCGATAATTAAAACAAAGTTATCGATTTTTTTTTTCTTTTAAGGAAAAAAAAAAAAAAAAAAACTTAGATTTTTTTTTTTTTTTTATATTGAGAATAAAATGGACTTTTTATGGATATTTAGTGTTATACTACTTCTCTAATATGGAAATCATCTGCATTATCATAAAAGATAATTTTTTTAAATAATAATTTTAATAAATTATTTTTTAAAAATAGAATTATTTTTTAATAACCGAATTAAATTGTTTATAAATGTAGATGCATTAATGAAACGGGGGGTTGAGGGGGGAGGTAGCCCACCTCATACAGAATTAATTATCATATAAAACTCTTCCGAAGCCTAATTTGAATTGTTTAACATAGGTTTACATAACATCGGTATCTTACCTCTTAACCTCCAACCTGTATTTATAGTATTAAATTTCAGGGTAAGAGAAAGTCGTGTGAGTGACCCACCAGTTTATTATTATTATTCACGTGAAATTAAAAATATTTCATTTTATTTCTGAGGAAAAAAATGCGTATATAAAATGAGTATATATAAATTTAAAACCTTCTACCGAATCTGGGTTGAAAACGGAAAAAGGGTAAAATAAATTAAAAATATCAGACCTATATTTATAAATTTGATACCAAATGGCAGGGACGATTTTTCTGAATCCAGGGGTGTAAACAGTATTTCGATGCGACAATTAGATTTTTAAAAAATAACTAAAGTATGAAATTAAGGTGGCAACGGAAAAACGGAAGAAGGGGAAAAATTTAGAAATATCATACCTATTGTTACAAATTCAGTACCAAATGAAAGGGGTGATTTTCTGAATCCTAGGGTGTAAACAGTTTTTCGATAGCACCATTAGATTTTTTAAAATTAACTAAAGTATGACATTTAGATGGAAACACTTCATTTTAATCTTTTCATAATTTGTAGTGCGAATCACGCGAATAAAAAAGTCTTTAACTTAAAAATTTATTTTTATATTTTATTTTTTCATTCAAAGCGTTTTAGTGAAAAAATATTTATGGCGCATGCGCAGGCGTTTTTTACCCACAATTCAAAAACTAATCAAAATTTCTATAGATATAATTTTAAGTTGGGTGAAGACCTAAGATTCTGCCAAGCGCCGTTGAATTCCATCCAGCCGTTCTCGAGTGACGCCCGGACAAAAAAAGCGACATACAGACACGATGACACACACACACACACACAGGCAAAATTTTCTGAAGTCATTTTCGGCTTTCACGGTGTGTGAAACGTGAAGATATCGTAAAATTTACAGACAAAAGTCTGATTTTATTAATATAGACAAGCAAAGTCACGGTTCGGGAACGAACCGAATTCTGAATGCAGGAAAAATTTTAAAATCAAACTCGAAATGTGGAAGTGTGACGTTACTGACCGTCCGTGAAGGGGGGCTCCTGGCCCCTGCTGGAACTCAGGTAGCGGGGAGCTAGTTGCGGCGGCCGACCTCACCTCCGAAGTTGCGCCCCTGGATAGCCGGCTATGCCGGTGAACTGACGAGGCGGCGCGGCCGAGAAGCATGTCGGATGGACTGATGTTCCCCCGCGTCCACTGTGCTCTATGCCTTTGTGGCCTGGGGGTTTTCGACCATCCGTCGCTCGTATAGTAATAGGTGATGTGTTATGTTGCGGGTGCCTTGGTGGCACGAGGCGCCAGGGTTACTCTACTTGTAATCTATCACCTACTCTTCATCGCCAGGCCTTGTTCCTCTAATAGGCTCAAGTGGATTTTCCTGGCACCCGGCCTAGCACACCCGCCGGAGAGCAGCTAGTTGCTCAATGCGAGATTTGTGGGTCTTCCCTTCCCGCGGACTTTTCCCGGGCCCGTGCCCCTGTCCGCGGGCTCGCTGGAGAGCTAGAAGTTTGGTTTCGGTGAGGGGGTGGCCTTGGTCATGACTCTAAACCGAAAGGTGAGTCGCCCCCTTTGCCAGTTTTCTGACCGTCCGTGGATGCAAGAAAAATATTTTCTTTGTTAATCGATTGCCCATGCGCTCAGCACTAGTGCGACGTAAAACCCAACGAACCAACCAACTAACCTATGTTAATCGCCCATTGGATGTTTTGTAAAAAAATATTAAACATTGATGAAAGTTATTTCCCGACTTTAATCATCGCATTTGGGAATAAATATGTATTAGATGATAGAATGTTTATTATTTTCCTTTTAATTAGTATATTAGTTGGATATTTATTGTGTAAATATCATCCTTTGAAATGAAATGTTTATGTTTTCAATGGAATATGGAAGTTTTTTTTTTTCATCTAGAGTTTTGAAATTTAAAATTCAAATTTTATCAATTTTACCAATTTTATTCCATCATTAAGGGAATATGAGAAAATGTGCAAAGATGAAACCACGTTACTGTTGTAAAGGTTACCTTTTTTGGCATTTATCGCGTTATTGGCGATTTTTTGTTCTGAATATGTTTTATTATTAATAATATTATTATTAAAAGATACAGCTAGCAAAACGTGTGTAAAACGAAACAGCTGCTGAAATTTATTTTTGCCTTGTTATTAACACTTTCCAACAAAGTTAAAAAAAAGTTTATAACTTCGGTTTGTCTATACTCGCTTTAACTCCTATAAATAATCATGGACATTTTTGAAATTATATAAGGTGTAATATATTTAAACTAATTCAACTTAGAGAATTATGTATAGAAATTATAAACATTTTATAAATAATTACTTAAAAAGAACGAAATAATAAAATATTAAAAAGAATCTTACCTGTGAAATAAAATCCTTATTTTACAAAACTTCTAGGGCTTCTAAAGTACATCTAATTGCTATTTCTTGCTATAAAACTATTTTTAAATTCAAAATAATCTAACTTTTAAAGTGAAATAAAAATTTTAAAAAGAACTTTCAAAGAAAAAGGAAAAATATTGTCTGCTTAATAAAAATCAGAGTTTAGAGTATGGCAAGTAAATTTCAATATTGGCTAGTTTGGCTTCCTGTAGATCAACAGTCAAATGACCTTTTTATGAGTTATCTTTGCCACTGAAAAAAGTTGCCATTGTCCCGTCCACACTTATAATAGATCTATGAAATCAATGAAGGTTGTGAATTAACTAGGGTCAAGTGCGGTAATATGGGTATAAAAACACCGTTTTTGAAAATCCGTAGAACAAAATTAATATAAGATTTAAAAAAATTAGACAAACTTTGCTGCATATATACATTACAAGTGTTGAGAACACATAATGCTTGAATTGACTCAATACTTAACAATAAAAAAATAATAACGATTTGAAATAGACTAAGTTTTATACCCACATTACCCCATGGCATGGGGTAAAGTGAGTAATCTGTGGGGTAATGTGAGTAATTAACAAAAAGAAACAAAAATTGTAGGTAAATCTTTTTTTAAACTTTCCAGAAAAGCTGAAAAGTGTTTTTAACACTTTCCAAAAAAGTTGAAATGACTTCGGTTTGTCTGTTTATCTCTCCACACTCTAACTGTTGTCTATAGTTATGGAATTACTGGAAATTGATATATTTTATTCATGTTCAGTATAGGATGCTTTCTATTGAAAATGGAGGAAGTACAACCGCTGGTTTATATACAGGGACACCCGAAATAATCCCAAAGCATTGAGTTCTATGAGAGGTATTTCCATAAATTTTCATGTTTTAATACTATTTTGCCCAAATCACAGTCACATTGTAATTACTTATGCAAAAAAAAAAAAAAAAAACTGCCATTCTCTCACTTTTCAGTATTCCGAATTAATTTATTAATTTAAATATTGCGAAATATACGCAGGATCTACATTTTTCTAATGTATTACATATATCTATTACATATATCTGTTTAAAAAAATTTCAAAGCTTTTCATTTCTTTCAATTTTCTCATAATGACAGTTTTCGCGAGAATGGCTTTATAATAATTTAGCCATATAATTAAGCCTAATGCTATACCCAATTTTGCCCACTTGATAAAATCTTCCATAGAGTGCAAAATACAATAAAATTAATTTACCTTCAAGTGAATGAATGTTCTCTGATACTTTATGTTTTTTATTCTTTTGTAAAATATTTATAATTTTCCTATAAAAAAGAGAAGGAAAAAAGTTGGAACAGTAATATCTGAAATATGTTGCAAGTAGAACAATAATTTAAATTAAAAACGATAATTTTTATGTTGCCACTATTTTTTGATGCAGCGGAAAAACTGTGTAGCCATCTAATAAATACATAAGAAAAAGAAAAAATTAAAAATATTGTAATATTTTAAATACGTAGCATTTTTTTAAAGTATACCCACTTTACACCTGACCCTACTATTTATTGCTAAATCAGTTAATGTAACAGTTACACTACAATGGGCTCTTCGCACCTGACGTCAGAGGTCACATGATAGAGGAAAAACAAATAGCAGACAAAGTCTTGTTTATCTATAGCGATTGCTGAAATAACTATTTTTCTATTCTTATTTTTGATCAATCGTATTTAATCTGTGTTATTTTTTATATCATTTTTAATCCATTTTATATCGTTATTCATCACTTTTTGTTTGCTGTATACATTTGCAATCATCATTTAGTTTATATTTGTTATTGATGTTCATGAAGAACATGTTTAATACGCTGATTTTTGGTACTTAAATCAGTGACAGTGCAATATAGTACTGCGTACATCCATTTAGACCAGTAACTAAGTTAATTAACTTGTTGTAACACCTTTATGCAATTAAATTAAATGAAAACATTTTAAAATTTCAAATTATAATCCATAAATATTCCACCAGAAGCTATTATTTATAGAGTTCTAACAGATGACGTGACGAGCATGTTTGCTGAGGGACAGTTGACCTCACTGACCCATTTTATCAATGCGGAATAGTGTTACAAATTTATTGTAACACAGTTTGTTACAAATTTATTGTAACACAAAAGCATAAAAAAATTCGACTACTACGCTTCCAAAGGCATGAAAAAATTAGCGTTGTCCTTCAGCAAAGTACGGTTGCTAAAAAGAAAGTCACGTGGTTGTTAGAACTCTATTATAGATCAGTTAATGTTACAGTTACACTACAATATACAAAAATCGATTCTTATAGGTAAAAATAAATAAACACATAAAATGTTTTTTAAAAGTTATTAAATTTACTAATACATTTATTCTACTGTTTACAAATGCACAATATTACTTTTATTTTATTTTATATTAAATATTAAAATTTTTGTGCTTAAGAACAATATTTAATTGAATTCGATTCTCAGAATTCGATTATTCGTTTTCCTCTATCACGTGATTGAACAGACGATGGTGGGAAGAGCCCATTTAAAAAAATCGCTTCTTACTTGTGAAAATAAATAAACCATAGATATAGTAATTTATATACTCGTAGATCTATCATCCCGATGTTAATGAGGAAAGATTTTTGATGCCGAAAAAGGTTTTTGGTATCAGCCATTAGAGAGTTAAAACTCGAAAATAGTAATAGAATCATAGATATAGTAATAAGACATAGATTAATCACCGAGAGGGAAAAAGTGATGCCTTTTTTTTCGGGAAAAGTCACTCTAATGGCTGCCTTTTCCCGAGTAAATCACACTCAGGAATACACACGGATAATTTAGTAAATAAAATTTATGAATAATTTATTTACTAAAGGTGAATGAAAAACTCCAGGTACAGTTTCAAATTCATTTTTCTTTTTAATCCTTTTTTCAATACTCTCTAATGGCTGATTTTAGAACTTTTTTTCGGCATCAAAATTTTTTGCTCGATAATATAGGGATGATAGATCTATATACATTATACTACACCTATGAATAGAATAGAATATTAATGAATTTTAAAAATGCTGAAATATTGCGCGACTTTTAAGTGTTCTAATAAATATATGAAAAGAAATGGGATAAGTTTTCATAAATAAATTATATTCAAGTAATTTATGAAAAATATAAATTTTATAACCAGTTGCTATGTTATTATTATGTTATAATTACTGTCTTCATATTTAATGGAATACTTTGTTTAAATTTTAATATTTTTTTTAAAGATTTTATATTAGGAAGTAATATGGAATTTTCAAAATTATTTTAAATGTAGTTAGCAGCCGCTGAAGTTTTCATATACAACTAGGATGTTGTGTTCACCTGTGTTGTGTCCACCAGTTGTGTCCAGACTCTCTTCTATATATAATTTTATACAAATTTACGTAATACAAATTATTTATTAAATTATAACTTATTAAATTTATTTTCCATGATGAATGCAGATGATTTTTATCTCAAAGAAATATAATGATAAAGTTAGTTTTGTGCAGATGTGAGTATACTAGAGTATAGTAAAAAAAGAAAAGAAAGAAAGAAAGAAAAATGGGTACTGGAGTTGTTCATTCTCTTTTAGTACATAAATTATTCATCAATTTTATCTGCTAAATTATCTATGTGTATTTCCGGGTATATTCACTCGGGAAAAAACATTAATAAGAAAGTAAAATGGCCGTCTTTTCCCAAATGAAAAGGCATCACTTTTTCCCCGTCAATGATCAATCTATGTCTTATTACTATATCTAATTGGAATTTCTGCTTCTATTTCTTCTTGAAATATGCTGATAACAGACACACAGACATCCACAGAGACAGACACACAGACCATTCGCTAAAAACATGATTTTCCTATTCAGGTGACCTCAGAACATGCAAATATAACACAAACTCACGTTCGAAATTTTGACCCTAAAACAATACTTTCTCGACCCTATGGGTAAGACAATGTAACAATTGAAGAATATATGTTGGAAATAATCATAATTAAATTTAGAAGTGAAAGAAAACTGTGATATATATATATATATATATATATATACAGAATTTCCAAAAAAGATTAAAACGCGTTATATTTATTTATTTATTTATTTTTTAAAGCCCAAAATAAGGTACGGAATAAGACCACATTGACGCGTCTTCTCTAGACGAATTATTTCAATTATTTTATTTTATTTTATTCATTTATTATTATTATTTTTTCAATGCCACATCATCATTATAAAAATACGCATAACCATTTGAGGGAGTTATCTTTAATTAAAAATTGAAAACTAAACATAGGAACCATATATCAAAATGATAATGTAAATTGTAACAAATAAAACAATATAACGATAGTATTTACGTAAAAAACATTTTTGCATCTTTATGGTAAAACCGCGATTCTATCACTTCTTTAAAACCATTTTCAATACTAACAAACGCATTTGGAGTTGCAATTGAACGCAATTGAACATATGAAAATACATAATTTGTTTTCAAATCTTTTCAATCTAGCGTTTTTTTTATTTATTTATTTATTTTTTTTAATAACAAATTAATTCACAGACGATTTTTCCAATTTAATTTATCCATTTCAGATATTTATGGTACTCAAAGTTTTTTATTTATTTATTTATTTATTTATTTCTTTTTTTATACATAACATGCAAAGTTTGAAACATATTTTAAGTTCTAAATATATATTCTGAAAAATATGATTCATTAAAAATTACATGTTTAAATTCTCATCGTATCTGATTAAAAAACCGATCACAATTTTTTTAAAAGATATTTGGAATATATATAAACATTTCTGCATATATTTTGAAATAATGTTCTCCAACTGTGAAAGCGTATTAAATAAAATTCATGGCCTCATATATAACATAGGCAAATAACTGTTTATCACTATTTCTTTAGGCTTTACATTAGCGCACTTGGGAATTTTTTTCACATATGGCATTTTTGATAGTATTCATTATCAAATCGTATATAAATCCCAATTTGCAATAAAAAAATAAAAATAAATAAAATATAACTTAAATTTGTTTTTATTTGACCATTTAACTCAAGTGCGCCTGGAATTCTGCTAATTTCTGCAGCGAAAATTTTTGTTTACGAAATTTTCTGTAAGTTTTACTTTTTTTTCCTTTACTTTGGTGTAAAGTAATAATAATAGCCAAATACATTGCTTTGAAGTTCGGTATTTATTTTCTATTAATTTTTATTTTTATGCAAAATGTCTCAGATATATTACCGTAAAATAATATTTTTCAGATTTCAGAATACCGTGAATTTTTTTTTTTCCACCTGTTCCTCTTTTCTAGAAGGCGTTAATGAATTTCGTTAGCAGCCCCTCTTCCTTGAAAGGGAAGAACTTTATCTTAAATTACTATATCAATGGTATCCTTAAATTGCCAACTCAATTTCAAACTTAATTATCTTGCTTCATTTTTGTTTATTTTTATTATTTCATTTTGCACGCGCGCTTTTTACTTCCTAAATCACAATTATTAAAATAAATTTTTTCGATTTTGTCCTTTTTGATACTGATTATTATAAATTTTCTTTTTCTTAAAGAAAAAAAAAAAAAAAAAAAGATTTTTATGAAATTTTGGAAAAAGCAGAATTTAGTTTAGTACGGAGGACTATTATTTTATTTATTTATTTATTCATTTTTACAAATTATAACATCGCTTTCAAATTATTCAATTATATATTCGATAAATGTCCAACTATTGTAAACTGGCATCGTAAAAATCCACAGACTGAGACTAATAGAAATCAGCCCTAAATAAAACTTTCTGAGTGATACGTAAAAATGGTATAAGTCAATATTTTCTCTATATCGTAATTCATTGGAATTGAAAAATAAAGTTTTTTTTTTTTTTTTTTTTTTTTTTGCTAAAAAGTAAAATTTTCGTATTTGACCAAATCTGTCTTTAATGGTCGTATAAAAATTTTAAAAGTGTATACATTTTTTTAAATTGAAGGGCAGTTTTATTTTCTTAACGTAGTCTCATTTCCTACCTTATTATTATTATTATTATTATTATTATTTTCAACACACATTACCCACATATCTCCAACAGGTAAAGAGTTGAAGCACTTTTCAACCTTTTGAGATACTATGTTTATTTAATGCAAAACAACTCCTCTGAACCAACTTCTTGGACAAGACAACCACAACAACAACAACAACAGTATCTAAGCATAAGTTATTGTGATATCTAATTAAAAACCACTTGGAATAATCATTTAAGTGCATCATCTTTCTGCGTAAACAACGCAAGTAGTAAAAGCATATTTTTCAGATACCTTTTCCTTTTAAAAAAAAGATATTTTCAAAGATGATTATTTTGAAATTTGTCTGTAGTATATTTGACCTTATTATGTAACAAAAAATTTCTGTAATCATTTTAGGATACTAAGACATATCTCGGATAAACTGAAAGTCATTTGATTTTAATTTTTTTTTTTTTTTTTTTTTTTTTTATAGTCGATACAAAACCCAAAGAAACATTAAAATTTTACAACAGTTTAAAATTTAAGAATAAAGACAGAGAAATGAAATAAATAACCATTATATGACGAAAGAAAGAAACAGAGACAGTGAGTGACTGGAGTTACGACCATTAATTCCAAAGTAATACACAAATTTACATATACGTGCATCTGTATGAAAAATGAGGAAGAATAAAATAAAAAGCAGAATATTTTAGAAATTGTTTGTAATTTACATAAAGAATTCAGTGAATACTTTTATGGAAATACTGACATCTGACGAAAAAATGCATTCAAAGAAATGAATGCGGAAAAAGAGCACACACTATATATTCATCGAAAACGACAGAAATGCATTCCGAATATGAAATTATCAGTTTTCAATTTCCAGCCAGAATGAAATATTTAAATTAAGACGAATAGTTTGGCAGTAAATCTTATTCTAAAATATTCCATTGCTTAAAACAAAGTTGCAACGTTAATAAAATTCGATTTTATATATTTTGGAAATGAACTATAGCTACTGAATAAAAGGAATAGCGAAAAAGCAGTTGTTCTATGCTCAAAATTAACATTTAAAATTATTTTACATTTAACAAAAGGTGAGTAGAAAACTAAAAATTTGTATTTATTAAAATATTGTATCTAATATGAGTCACAGTTAATATTTAAAATTCAATATATACATACATGTATTTTTATAAAAATAAAATAAAATAAAATAAAAAAATACACTTGCTTTGTATTTATTATAAAACAATTTCTATCTGTATTACACCATTACATCATTCAATTTTTGATGTATTTTACTTCTGTAAATGACATTTAAAAAAAGTACTTTATTTTTTATTACGGAGGCAGAAACCTCTCAATTTATTTTTATATATTTTTTGTTTTGTCCTGCATAGCATTTCCTAAAAACAGCAAGGCTATTCAAAAATATCTTTGACATCCTTATAGTTTTACTTCCAAAGATCTAGCGTTAAATTTTGGGTACCCTGTATCTATTTCAAAACTTACATGCATACCTTATAGCTGCGCACAATATAGAGTATTAAAAAAACTCATAAAACAGAAAATTTATCCTGAGCAACTTCTATATTTAATAAGCTATTTGAATAATTTTGTGGAATTCTGTCAAACACTTATTCTCGTTAGATTAAATAAATAAATAAATAAATATTATATATATATATATATATATATATATCCACTTTCCATGTGGTGGCTTAAAAATTATACAAACCTGATTTTTCCCCTTATGGGACGTTTATAACAATGTAGATAGTGCTTGAAGTTAATGAGAATAACTATAGAACCAATTTAAGTTGTTGTGGAATAATTTTTTAGTTAACCTAAAATAAACCTAAGTTATATTATATACAACTATAAAAGATGGGAGGGGGGAACATTATACCATGATGTCTTCTAATACGTTAAAAAAATGCACAATTATAAAATAACTTTTAAAAGAAACTGGTCTGTGGACTTGGACACTGTAGAGGTTACACGTGGAATTCATTTAGTAAAACAATGGTATATAGATTTCATTATATCTATATTACAAAAACACAAAACTCCAAAAAGAAAAACTTTTCAGGGTTTATTATTAAAAGTTAGCTTAGTACGACCCACTCTTAACTTTAATTTTTTTTAAATAAACACTTAATTTTTTTTTTTTTTTAAACTTAATTTAAAACTTAATACTTTTAAATTTTACTTAACTTTTTCTAACAATTACTTTTTAGATCTCAATTAGAACTTCAAGCAAATGACTAGAAGATCATAAAATATCAAATGATAGAATAATTCCGCAGAGGATTCAGATGACTATACTGTAAAAAATATTCATTCTTAGAAAATACTTGGACGCTACTGAAGTTACACATGAAATCATTTAGCGATACAAAGGTAGAGTTCACGATGTTGTTGTATTCTAAGTGTTGAGTAAGGTGGAGCGGTGAGGGCGACAGTCGATCAGAAATAGACAGTCACGTGACAAAAGAGAGAAAACAAAACTCATTCTTTTTCCTTTTTAACACTTTCCAACAAGGTTGAAAAGTGTTTATGACTTCGGTTTGTCTGTCTGTCTGTCTGTCCGCGCTCTAACTCCCGTAAATATTTATGGAATTTCTTGAAACTGATATATGTTATTCAATTTCACCATCGGACAGTCCCTATTGAAAATGGAGTTTATACCTCTACTGGTTTGTGTACAGGGACACCCGAAAGTATTTCAAAGCATTGTGTTCTATGAGAGGTATTTCTACAAACCATATTTTAATACCTTTCCTGTAGACTTACGTTAATGAGATTGAAATATGTTATTCAAGTTCACTATCGGACGTTCCCTATTGAAAATAGAGTTTATACCTCTACTGGTTTGTGTACAGGGACACCCGAAAGTATTTCAAAGCATTGTGTTCTATGAGAGGTATTTCTACAAACCATATTTTCATACCTTTACTGTAGACATACCTTCATGAAATTTAAATATGTTATTCCAGTTCACTATCGGACGTTCCCTATTGAAAAACGAGTTTGCACCTCTCCTGGTTTGTGTACAGGGACACCCGAAAGTATTTCAAAGCATTGTGTTCTATGAGAGATCATATTTTAATACTTTCACTGTAGACATATCTTAATGAAATTGAAATATGTTATTCAAGTTCACTGTTGGATGTTTCCTATATAAAATGGAGGGAATACCACCATCGGGTTATACACAGGGACACTCAAAAGTTTTCCAAAGCATTGCGTACTATGAGAGATATTTCTATAAATCAAATTTTAATAACTTTAGTTTCCACGAAATTTTAGGGAATTGAAATATGTTATATATATGCACAAAAGAATGCTTTACATAGAATATAGCATGAGCAGCATTATATTTACAGGGTGGCACAAAAATATCCAGATAAATTAAGAGTTATTAATAAAAAAATTGCTAGATGTGTACTTTCTATTACGTTAAGCGTTTTTAACACTATCTAACATTTTTAACACTTTCCAACAAGGTTGAAAAGTATTTATGACTTCGGATTGTCTGTCTGTCCGTCTAACTGTCCGCGCTCTAACTCCCGTAAATATTTATGGAATTTCTTGAAACTGATATATGATATTCAAGTTCACTATCGGACGTTCCCTATTGAAAATGGAGTTTATACCTCTAATAGTTTGTGTACAGGGACACCCGAAAGTATTTCAAAGCATTGTGTTCTATGAGAGGTATTTCTATAAACCAAATTTTCATACCTATACTGTAGACATATCTGAATGAAATTGAAATATGTCATTCAAGTTCACTATTGGATCTTTCCTGTATAAAATGGAGGAATTATTACCATCGGTTTATGTACAGGGATACTCAAAAGTATTCCAAAGCATTGCGTTCTATGAGAGATAGTTCTATAAATCAAATTTTAATAACTTTACTTTCCACGAAGTTTTTGGAAATTGAAATATATTATTTAGATGCACAAAAGAATGCTTTGCACAGAATATAGCATGATTAGCATTAGATTTACAAGGTAGCACAAAAATATCCAGTTACATTAAGAGCTATTAATAAACAATTGCTAGAATTGTACTTTCGTTTAAGTTAAGCGTTTTTAACACTTTCTAATATTTTTTAAGTTTGAATATGATTTCAGTTTTGTGTATCTGCCTGTCCGTCTGCCTGTCTGTCTGTCTGCCTGTCTGCCTTTCAGAGCTCTAACTCCCGTAAATATTTATGGAATTTCTTGAAACTGATATATGTTACTGAAGTTTATGATCGGATGTTCACTATTGAAAATGGAGTTTGTACCTCTACTGGTTTGTGTACAGGTACACCCGAAAGTATTTCAAAACATTATGTTCTATGAGAGGTATTTCGATAAACCATATTTTCTTACTTTTACTGTAGACATATCTCAATTAAACTGAAATACGTTATTCAGATTCCCTATTGGATATTTCCTGTATCATAAGGAGCAAATACCACTACTGATTTATGTACAGGGACACTTAAAAGTGTTCCAAAGCATTGCGTTCTATGCGAGATATTTCTATAAATCAAATTTTAATATCTATACTTTCTACGAAGTTTTTGGAAATTAAAATATGTTATTTATATGCACAAAAGAATGCTTTGCATAGAATATAGCCTGTTTATCATTAGATTTACAGGGTGACACAAAAATTTTCAGTTACATAAAGAGCTATTAATAAAAAATTGCTAGAATTGTACTTTCGTTTACTTTATGCGTTTTTGAAACTTTCTATCATTTTTTTAGTGTGAATATAATTTCAATCTCTGTATCTGTCTGACTGTTATTCTGTCCGTCTGTCTGTCTCTCTGTCTGTTTACTGAGCTCTAATTCCCGTAAATATTTACGGAATTTCTTTAAACCGATATATTTTATTCAAGTTGACTATCGGATGTTCCCTATTGAAAATGGAATGAATACCTCTTCTGGTTTGTGTACAGGGACACCCAAAATTATTCGAAAACAGTATGTTCTATGAGAGGAGTTTCTATAAACCATATTTTAATACCTTTAATGTATAGAAACTTCAATGAAATTTTAATATATTATTCAATTCCCTATCGGATGTTTCCTATGTAAAATAGAGCCCATTTCTTACTGGTTTGTGTATAGGGGCAGTTGAAAGTATTCCAAAGCATTGTGTTGCACGAGAGTTATTTTTATAAACCAAATTTTAATAATTTTATTCTCCGCAATTGAAATATATTATTCGTATGCACAAAAGAGTGAATTCTCTGTAATATAGTATGGTTATCATTAGATTTACAGGGCCACACAAAAATAATCAGTTATATTAAGAGCTATAAATAAAAATTTGCTGGAATTGCACTTTTGTTTACATGAGCGTTTTAAAACTTTCTTATAATCTTAGTGGGAATATGATTTCAATTTGTGCATCTGTCTATCCGATTGTTTACCTTTCTATCTGTTTGTCTCCGGCTCCTATCATCCGTGAATACTTTGAGAATTTTTAAAAAATTATACACTCAAGTTCCCTATGGAATGTTCCCTATTTAAAATGCCATTAATAGGTCCTGAACAGCTAGTTTGTTTACAGGGACAACAACAACAACAATAAAAAACAAACAATGTATTACGTTTCAGGACAGAATTTTTTAAAAGTTATATTTAAAAATATTTCTACTATAAAAATCATAGAAACATTGGCATGCATTACTAATATTCTAAAATATTGTTTCTTATAGAACATGATATGATTAACTTTCAGATTTACAGGGCTACACTAAAATATTCAGAGAGATTAAAAGCTGTAATTATAATCTAACGGCTGCGTTTTCTTTTGCGTTAAGCCTTTTTAACACTTTCCAAAATGCCTAAGAGTAATTTTAAAATCAATTAGTCTATCTGCATGTTTTTCAGTCGTTCTGTCTGTTGTGTGATAAAGTAGGCAAAGAATATTAAAAGTTATTCGATACAATTGCGTACAGTTGGAAAGTGTTACTAATCAATGCGTACTGCATGATTTTTCTTTCTTGTTTTTTATTATTATGGTATCTCTCTGAATATATTCGTAAAAAACGAAGTAACTTTATTCTTGAATATAGACAGTGCTGAAGTCGTGTAGTGAAATTATTCATTAATTGTTATATATTATTCAAGTAATAAGTCTTATTCTATGTGAAAACTTTTGTCTTTATTATCTTTATAATTCATTAAAGACATAAAAAAATGCCTTTATACTTGTTTGAAATGTTTTAAACCTGTGATCGAATGATTGAGAAATTCTGTTTTGTCCATCAAAATTCGCAATGAAAATATATAATGAAAGTCAAGTATATCAGTTCATCGGTTTGGAATCTTTATTTATGTGTGGCCTATCTTGTATTTCAAGAGACCAGGAAATGCAGGAGAGAGGTGAGTTAGATTTCACTTAATATTATGCATGCTAAAACTAGTTTCGGTTTAGAACTGTTTTTTATGCAGCTTAGAAATCTTTATTCATTATTCTAATTCTAATTAATCAACATAATTTGGTCCGTATTCGAGCCATGAGCGATCGATGATGTTAAAATAAAAAAATATATATTTAATATGTATTTGATATTCTTATTATTTTTCTTATTCGTAATCATTTATTCTTAAAATGATTTATTTTTGTTCATGAATGTTTGTTCTGTAATTCGAAGGCCTATGGTTATGTGTATTTAAACTTATATATTCTAAAATGCCGAAATTATCTAAGCAAGTTTTATTATTTGAAAATTTATGTAAGGAAATCGGTAGTTTTAGAGATAGAGTAAAGGGGTGTAGTAAAGATGAACAATCTAGAGTTAAAATATTAAAAACCAAAGTTAAATCGTATGATCATGAAGTCGCGGAAATATTTAATAATTTATCCGCTAAAGATAATGAGGATTATATGGATATGTATTTGAGATATAAGGGAGTTGTTTTTGATTTACTAGTGGAGTTAGAGGACAAAACAGAAGTAAACGCGTGCGATTCAGATACTCACGCGGAAAATAAAGATGAGAAAAATGGTAAATCATCTCTTATTAAATTACATAAATTTGATCTTCCGCGATTTTTTGGTGAAACCGAAAATTGGATTTCTTTTAAAGAAATTTTTAATTCGACAATTCTACAGAATAATCAATTATCCAAAATTGAAAAACTGCAATATTTATATTCTTCAGTGCGCGGAAACACAGCTAAATTAATTCGAGGATTCGCTCTAAAAGAGGAAAATTTAGATCAATGTTGGGAAATATTAAATAAAAGATATAAAAATAAAAGACAATTAGCATTGAGTCAAATTAACAAAATATTTTCTATGAAAATTGTAAAAGTAAACAATGCTAAAACTTTACTTGCTTCCCAACACCAAATAACCGGGCACTTTATTCCCCCGTATGCGCCCAATTTTGGGGGACTCTGGGAAGCGTCGATAAAATTAGCCAAAACCCATTTGGTAAAAATTACACAAGGAGCAATTTTAACGTTTGAGGAACTTTCCACGCTTCTATGTCAAATATAGGCTGTTATAAATTCGCGGCCACTAACCCCATTGTCCAATTCTCCTCATGATTTAACAGCTTTAAAGCCAGGACATTTATTGATTGGATCTGCATTATTAGAATTGCCGGAACCTTCTTTAAAAAACAATTCTCTTAGTCTTTCTTCTAGGTATAAGCTCTTAGTGCAGATGAAAGATACTTTCTGGAAAAGGTGGACCGCTCAATACCTGCCAACCTTGATTCATAGATCCAAAGTAACCAACAAAAGTCGCAACTTTTCTCCAGGGCAACTCGTCATCCTGAGAAATAAAGCATCACTTTCACTCCATTGGGATCTAGTAAGAATCATCAAGGTGATTCCAGGACCAGACGGAATCACCCGCGTAGTAGAAGTGCATACATCTGCTGCTGGAAATCTTATTCGACCAGTATCTCAAGTTATCCCTCTTCCGAGTATTTCGACTCCTGACCCGGTGCCTCCTCGCCCCGCCTAGTATGTTGAGTAAGGTGGAGCGGTGAGGGCGACAGTCGATCAGAGACAGACAGTCACGTGACAAGAGAGAGAAAACAAAACTCATTCTTTTTCCTTATTTTTATTATTATGGTTTCAATCTGAACATATTCGTAAAAAACGAAGTAACTTTATTCTTGAATATAGACAGTCGAACATTCATGCTGAAGTCGTGCAGTGAAATTATTCATTAACTGTTATATATTATTCAAGTAATAAGTCTTATTCTATGTGAAACCTTTATTCTTTATTATCTTTATAATTCATTCAAGGCATAAAAAAATGCCTTTATACTTATTTGAAATGTTTTAAACCTGTGATCGAATGATTGAGAAATTCTGTTTTGTTCATCAAAATTCGCAATGAAAATATATAATTAAAGTCAAGTATATCAGTTCATCGGTTTGGAATCTTTATTTATGTGTGGCCTACCTTGTATTTCAAGCGACCAGAAAATGCAGGAGAGAGGTGAGTTAGATTTCACTTAACATTATGTATGCTAAAATTAGTTTCTGTTTAGAATTTTTTTTTTTTTTATGCAGCTTAGAACTGTTTATTCATTATTCTAATTCTAATTAATCAACACTAATTATAGTATATTCTTCGACCACATTTCATGAAACCATGGAAAACCACTGCGCAAGTCCTAACTGAACGAGTCCAGTACTAAAATAGGGGTGACAGTCATCTGACTCAGAGAAAATGAGCAATAACAGAGCGCGAAATTACTTTATGTTTTCCAAATTTCAAACTGTCGGTCAAGCTGGCATCCCTCCAACATTTTGGACGTGTCCTCACTGCTAGTTTTAGGATATGTGGCTGCACTGTATTTAGAATACATCAACAAGTAATTCCCAAAAGAAAATTATTTCACGGTTCATTATTAAACGCTAGTGTAGTATGAGTGGCGTTTAAATTTAGATTTATTTAAATTGACATTTTCTCTTATTTTTAAGCCTAATATAAAGCTTAAAAAATTTAAATTTAACATAATCTTTTCTAACAATTACTTTATCGATCACAAATAGAATTCTAAGCAAATGGCTAAAAGATCATAAGATTTCAGGTGATAGGATAATTCAGCAGAAGATTGAGAAAATAATAATATAAAAAAGATGATTTGAAGATCACAATATAAAGAAGACGATCAGAAGATCACAGAATCAAGACGTTACTTAACATACATCAGACAGAGTCATTGAGATCCTTTTAGTTTGTTTTATAAGGGTGTTTTTTAATTTTGATTCAATAGAAAAAGTACAACAAAACCATTTTAGTTATGAAATTTACACGTAAATGTTTTACGTGGTGTGTTATTCCACGGTAAAATTTTGCATGTTAAGACCCATTATACCTGCAGTTGAAAATGAATTCTGAGCCACAATGAACATCTAAGCCTGAAGCGGCATTCAAATCTGGAACCTTGTGATTGAAAGCAAGTGAATTAACCATTCGGCTATGAAATGGCCGATAGAAAGTTATTTGACTAAAAAAAAATATTAAGAAACTACTGAGAAACTATTTTATAAGAAAACTATTTATTAAGAAAGCTATTTCATTATTATTATTTTTTTTTTACAATTTGTTTACAGAGCCACCCAAAAATATAACGATACATTAGGTGAATAGAAATTGTACAAAGGGCATTATAAGATAAATTATGAATATACATACTAAATGTGTATAGGGGAACGGTGGGGAATATGGAATATTCAATTAAAGTAGAATACCTTTATTATCCCCTGTACGGATCTGCAAACTATCACAAACACGTCAAACGGCGACATTGTGTCTCATGTATGAACGGTAATACTTATTGTGTCAGTGAGAAGAGCAATTTTTGTGTTACGTAACATCTTCCGTTTACCAAGATTCAGACATTTTTAGTGGTAAGCATTACAAATTCTGTAATATAATTATAAGTAGTGAAATGAGTGAAAACCTATTGTTATCTGCGGTATGAAAATTGGGTCAATTAGAAGTTTAATATCCAAGAACTTATTTCTGTGTTCACAGGAAATACAAATACGCAATGAGAGATAGAAACAAGTTAAAATGGAGAATAAATAGGAATTTATTCTCCAAGATAGCGATTCGGGTGATATGGAATACCAATTATTCCATATTATTAGAAAAATTTTGAAAAACTTAAATGTTGATTTTTTTTTTCAGTACTATTTATTTTTAATAGTAATTTCAAAATAAAATATTTATATTGAAATCATTTTCAGGATATCCTGTAAAAATATTACCCAATTTCTTGTCATCCTTTAAGGAAATGGGTATTCCATATTTCACTTTATAACTATTCCATGATACCAGCTGGGTCCATATTAGCCGAAAAAAACCTGATTTTAAGTCTTCACTAAAAATTTTGCATGCATATTCTTTTTTCTTGTAACATAAAACCATCAGAACACATGAATAACGCTTGAAAGTTTGCAATAGTCAAAGCTAAAATGGTTGAAAATGTATCAGCTCATTACGATGAGTTCAAATATAAATGGCATTCCATATTTAACTACATTCCCTATATATATATATATATATATATATATATATATATAGTAAACTGAAAGTCTGATGTACTACATGGTAAGAACGCAAATTTTAAAACAATATAAAGAGCTATAAAATTTTCATTATGTTCTTTTTGTTTTAAGTAAAATTATATTATAAAAATGTGAAATACCTTTCGCCTTACGAAAAACAAAATATATTTAAAATTTTATCATTTAAAGAAACTACAACAAATGTTAAATGATACGATAAACAGAGTTGAAAAATGTTTTGTAATTTGTGTGAACTGCATTATTTTTGTTCTTGTTTTATTATAAAGTATATTTGTGTGTATTTTTGTTTGTCTGTTCCAGTATTGCACCCGTTCTCGCTTAAACTTAGAAGTGAAAATATTAATTCTAGAAAACTCTATCTTTAAAGAATACATTTTCAACAAAGAAGCGTGATCGATTTTCATTTCAAATTTACTGTACAAACAAAGTGATTCCATTTTTTTCATATAATTATTTTTCGTAAGTCTTTAAAGCACTTTTATCAAGTTTTAACATAGATGTTTGCGAGCTTTTCTGATTGTCTTTAAGCAAACTTTTTCTTATCTTTTGTAAACAGATCATCTTTACGGTTCGATCGATGTTTTGGGATAATCGATAATCTCTCGCTTCGTTCTTCAAACTAATGTACACTAACTAGAGTTTTTCAGAAAACTAAATTGCTTTTCGAAGTGATTTCATATATATTGATAACTGCTTTAAACCATTCTGAGATAATAATTGAGTAAAAACTGTTAAAAAAACTTTAAAAATAAAATGAAAAGATAAGTAATTATAAGTAAAGGCAATAAAATAAAATAAAAAAGTAAATTTCTTTCGAAAGCATGCAATCTGCGTGTGTGCGTATATATAGAGGGTACCCATTGAAGAACGTTCCCACCATTTGAATATCTGAACCTCTGCATAAATAAAAGTATTTTCTATTTTTGCATAAAAGCATTAATATATGCAGCAAATATGTGTACAATAAGTGCGATCCGTTATATATTTGTTTGCAGTTTTTATGGTTATCACCTAGGTTTTCTTTTTGGCCACTGAATTTTTATCGCTAGTGTGAACCCTATTTTTATACATGGGTCATTTCCCGAAAAATGTTACAATTCCAAATGTGAACATGTTCAGAAAAATATATCACGTGTTCTAGTACTTTTTTATTATTTTTAACTAAGAAAAGTATTTTGATTAATGAATTTTTTATAAGTCATTATTATCATTATCATTTTGCTAATTTAATTGATGAAGAATGCCTACTATGTTACCATGGTAAGAGAAGATATAAAAAATACAATAAAATAAAATTCTTAAGAAATACAGAAAGTTTTAAAAATAAATAATAAATAAATAAACAAGCTAAAAGTAGATTGATAATTCTGAATGTATCTTTCTATTTGCTGCAGTTGTTACACAGCTAAATTATAGCAGTTACATATGTGTGAAAAAGAAAAATATAACTTTTTAATACTTTTTTTTATATTAATACATATTTCAAAGAAAAAATTTTTTTAGAAAATATAACTTATATAAATCTAAATATGAAAAGAAATGTTACGAAATTATTACAGGGGAAAAAAAGATCTTAGGAAGGATACATCACAAATACGTGTTCTGATTTATTTATTTATTTTCTTTTGGAGGTTTTTGTATTTTTTTTAAAAATATTTATTTAAATTTTCCATACAAAAATAAATTGTGGTTACATTTTAAACATATAACAGTTATTTTTGACATTGAGTTGATGAATTAATTTTACTTCACTCATAGTTTATTAATGTGAACATAGAAATAAAATTTTAAAAATTGAACACTCTTCCTTTTTTAACACATTTCAGGGTTTTAATAATTTAACTTAATATTTTTTTTTTAGATGAACCAAATAAACACAGATACGCTAAACAAATATAGATATTAAAGAAATAAATACTTCGGAGATACTAAATAAATACATTCAAGAGACCAAATAATACAGTCGAACCTCGTTAACATGAAACTCAAGGGGGATAAATAAAAAATCACGTTGTCAGTAGTTCATGTTATCAGTAAATAATATTTATATAACTAAACTAATATTCATTTTGACGGGGATTATGGAAATAGTTCATATGAAAAGTAATTTACGTTTACAGTGTTCACGTTAACGAGGTTTGACTGTATTATATGTGGATATTAAATAAATAAGTGCTTTTACACTAGCTATATAAATATTTTTAAACTAAATTTATAAATACTTTTTCTGTATACAAAATGAATTCATTTATTTTAATTGTAGATTAAACAACCACACTGTTAAAAAGCGGTTTCTGAAAAATGATCAAAATTGTCTCCAAATAGCTCCGAAACAATATATACTTAAGTTTGAAAACCCATCTACTCATTTTTGAGTATATTTATATGTCAAACTTGGGAATATCGGGATACTTATTGGTCAACCCATTTTCGAGCATGTCAATATACTCAAAAATGAGTACCGTAAAATACCGAAAGTAACCCCCCCTCCTTTTTTGAAAAGCAAAACGGATAAATTTCAGGGGGGGGGGGGTTATAATCAAGATTCTTTAAAAAAAATTATCAGAAAAAAAAAAAAAAATGAAGAAAAGGGAGGGGAGGTTATATTCGATGGGGGGGGGGGGGGTACTTTCGGGATTTTACGGTACATGGTTTTTATATTTAAGTATATATTGTTTCGGAGCTATTTTGAGATAATATAGCTCATTTTTAAGAAACCATTTTTAGCAGTGCAATATTGCGCGTTGTCGATCACTTTATCGCGGCTTCTACCTTTTTGAGATTAGGCATATTAGGAGTACATAACACAAGAGAGCGTCACATATATTATTCTAAAAATTCAGTATTTCTGATGTTTGCATGTTTGATCTGCAATTGCAATGCACAATCTTTAATCTTTTTTCGCCTGTTTAAACAAAATAGTATGACAACATGCTCACCCAATATGTATGATCTCCGGCAAACAAATTTCTTTTTATGCTTAGAAATCTGTTAATCAGAATTACTCATAAATTAATACATGCATCTCTTTTCTTTCTTTTTTTTTTTAATTCCAATTTCCCATTCATTTAAATCCAATTTCACATTTAAAAAGAAATCAATAAATATTATAAAACTGTAAGTAATTAAAAAAAAAAAACACATAACTTAAACTATTATATTTACAATTCATAATAAAGTAAAACTCAAGTGAACAAAAATGTTAAGTTACAGTCAAAAACATTAGATTATTACAATGAATATATAGATTATAGCTTGTTAACTATAATCTGATGCCTTTATTTACTTTTTGTGAGAGAACTTGAAAGTGACTCTAAAGGTGGAACTTGGTTATTTATTTATCCTTAAAGTAAGGTATTGGTAACTAAAACATTTTAATATGATAATAAATATGAATGTAGTTGTTGTTATAACAGCTGATGATTATATGAAAAAAAATAAAAGAAAAATAAGGGGAAACTGTTTCCTTAAAGACAAAGAACAACACTTTAAACAAAAAGATTTTACCAGAAGAATTAGGAAGTTCTTCAGATGATGAAAGTTTTCACAGCGATGCCTTATCTGATATCAGTTTAGTAGGCAACTCTGATGCTACCATTAATACGTCTTGCCAAACATTCCGCATCAACTGAAGCTACACTTAACAAATGGAATAAATAAGCTTGCTCGTGATAAACGTTTTGCTCTTTGAAACTCCATATTATATTAAGAAAGTGTTGCAGGTCTTTAAAGAAAATAAAAAGAGCATCTGGAATTGAAGTTTGTGAAATGGTATGAGGACAACAAATTTTGGTGACCTTCAGTACCAGATTTTGAGAAAGTTCCTGAACCTATTTTATGGTCCAATTCAGACAGATCTGTCTATTCCTTTCAAATTTCAAGCAATGATTAGATTGCTGACGTTTATAGAACCCATAAAAAGTTCCTTAAGGATGTTTTGTGAATAAACTAAGAAAAATTAATTGAAGTTATTTGTGTTGTTCTAGTTGAAATGGATAACAACTTCATGTTAATAAAGTCTATTTTTTGAGTTAATTTACTTTTTAATTCTTTTGCTTTATCGCCACAACTTACCTCGTATCTAGTACATCCAGATTTAATAACTAAACTATGTTTTTAGTTATTGACATGTTTTCCCTGATTTTTATAAATTGTTATAAAGTGTGAAATCAAACAGTAACTTTTTTTTTTGTGTGTGTGCATTAAATTGCCAATTATTTTACCCTATTTGAAGTATACAATATAACCAAATACTGAGTGATTAGTACTGTTTGTAAAAATCTTATTTTCTATTCATAAAACATAGAAATCCAGTGTCTAATAATTACCCCGTGCATTTCTAAGAATTACTCCATTTGCTGGGATAATTCTTAGGCACGTTTTTATTTTTTTTAATTGTTCTTTATTTACAAAGACATTAATTGAGTGTTCTGATAAGATAATTCATATAATATTAATAATATAAAAATATAAAATTTGAACTATATCCAAAGACACCTTTTTTTATAACAAAGGTTTACTTTTTGTGTAAAAATTACCCCGGTTGCCCCTACCACACTATTTAGAAAAAAAAAATATATAATATATTTTCACAGTTAAGTCTAAACTTTACCTGCATCAATTTATTATAAATTTAAATATTATGGAAACAATGGTACAAACATAACAGTGGCAGCTTTGCATTTACTGCTACATAAGATATCAAATATGGAAAATTCCCTTTTATGCTTCTAAAACTAAAAAAAATTATAACTTTTCTGTGTTTGAAAGATTAGTTTTGAGCTTCACAGGTGTTTTTCTAAATCTAAATCTTTATTTATATTAAATTGGCAAATGCCAGTAATTCTTTCGTAAATGTATTGAATAGATTGCATAGAATCGCGATTTAAAAAAAATTGAATTAAAACAAAATCTTTGAGTAATGATAAATAATTTAAGACCATATTCTTCTTCAACACCACTTTAAATATTAAATTCATCACCTAGTTAATGTGGGACAGAAACGCTGTTTAACAGGGGTATTAGAATACAACTTTAAATAGAAAAAATAATTAAATAGAAAAAAAATATATTTAAAAAAAAAAGCAATAGCACATTTTTCATAATTGAGAGATGTCTTGTATAATATTTATTCTTATATTTTTAAATCAATATTATAATCAATAACTTTTTAATAACTTTCAATTTCTAATAAATATGTGTTATAAATAAATTAATATGTTTAACTAAATATATTTTAAACTGTAATTATGTTTAACAAAATAAACCATTGAACATAAAGATAATTTGAAACAATACAACTAGCTCTAAACATGCAATTTATATATTAGACCTATACTATCTTTCAGGAGTACCTACCTCTTTTATGATTCCCACAGTTTCAAATAAATAATAATTAAATTTCTTAATTTTAAACCAAATATTTTATTACTAAGCTGTTAAAAAATACTATGTAGTAATAATTACACACAGACATATATATATATATATATTTATATATATATGCATAATGCTATTCCAACATTATATATATATATATATATGTAAAAGAAACACTTTAATTAGCAATGTATAAATGGAATATTATAAAAGAACGAAGTAAGAATATCGAAGAAGTTAATTAAAAAGGAAAAAATAAGTTGTAAAATTTCCAAAAAGTTGCTAAATCATATTCAAAGGCAATTAAAGCAGCAGGGCAAAATACAGTGAGTTGTTTTGGTGACAATGATATTTGAAAATATTCAAAATCACTGTCATTGCTTAACGACTTTTAGATTGTAATAATGCATTATAAATGAAGTAAAAAAAAAAAAAAAAATAAACCAAGAAAATAGTAATATTAATAATAAAATGAAGTATCTTTTCATTTTTCTATTGTGTTTTATTTTTTTTATTTATTTTCATACACATATGATTCATTTTCATTTATGGAGCGTATGCATTTTTACTTATATATATATATATATGTATATATATATATATATATATATATATATATATATATATATATATATATATAAAGCATTGGAAGTCCTTTTTTAGACGAATTTGCACGTTTTGAGGCGTGTTGAACACGATTTGACTGTTTTTAGACAATATCTGTCTGTCTGTGTGTCTCTGTGAGTGTGTGTAACAAATTTTGTTGACGCTGTATCTCACAAACCAATGAGCGAACTTTAACCAAAATTGGTATATTGTTTCACCCTGGCTTAAGCTGGTGCTGATTAGATTTCGGTTCAACAGATGGTGTTGCCATCCCCCTTTTTTTAATTTTTTTATCAGGGCAGTATAGGACATGATTTTGTATAAATGAACTTAATGAGAGTCATTGTTTCATACATTATTGATAATATTAGCTGTAAGCCACAGAAAAAAATAAAATACAATTCAATAAAATACAATTCAATAAATAATTACAATAATATAAAATAAAAATAAAATACAATAAAATACAATGAATAAAATACAATTCAATAAATAATTTATACTGCGTGAATTTGTTTAAGATTATATATATAAGAAAATCTTGTGGTGGCCACACTATATAAGTTTTATTATGTTACGGATAAATTATTGAACAAACAAATTTTGTGGGAAATCTAGAATGTAATATAAATATTTTTATTATTACTATTTATTTATTATTTTATTTATTTTACACTTACAAAAGCATATTATATTTTAATACAAATTATTAGAAACCATATTTCTAAAAAATATATAGACGTAATCCTGATTTAAGATAACTATGTATGTGAGATTTAAACCGATATTTGTACATTTATCGTATAAAACTGTCAACAGTTTATTTTTGTATTATCTTTAAGTGAGGAAAATTACCAAATTATGAATTATACAAACTTAATATAAAATCTGGAGGATAGTAGAATTTTAGCTCATTAATATTTTCAAAGCCTGTAGATATTATAATTATGCCTTTACTATAAAGATAAAAGTGTATGTTTGTTAGATTTAAAAATTGCCTTCATGTTAGTAAAGATATGAATCAGCATACATACTAAAGATTTCCCCTCCTTGTAGGATGCTAACTTTTTACACATATATTTTATTATCTTAAAGAATATAATGATAATACAACTAAATATTCACAAACAGTAAATTTTACTTTCGATTAAAATTTTATGACCAGTCTCACACAGTGAATTATTTTCATATGAATTATAAACTTACGTCAGAGAGAAAGAAATTGCACATGCGAATTCAGTGTACTCAGTTCTTCATCTTACTTTGTTCTGAAAAATTTCTATTTTAAGGCATACTGTATTCCTTATAAGAGAAAAGAAGCCGGCTGGTGGCTAAACACTGCCAAAAGGCTTGAAGTTCTATCCACTGTCTTCGCTTCACACACTTCCATACATTTACTTTATTATAATTTGCTACATAATTTTAATAATATCTACTTCATTACATAGTTTTAATGAATATTTTGTTATTTCCTATACACTGATACCATAATACAAGTTTATGCTAATAACTTACGAAGTTTTTAAAGTAAATTCCAATAATGTTCATGGCAGTATAAATGATAGTATAATACATGATAAAAATCAGATGTTTACTTTTCAAATCTCACTTAGTAGAATAGGTGGTACAATTAAGTATTATTTAATAAAAAAAAGCACCGCAAAACTGGCATTGTAAAAAATATTACTTACAAAATTTGAATAAACACCATAAAATGCAATAAACTCGCAACAATTGTTTCCGGTCGAAAAAACACACGACCCTTCATCAGGCGAATAAAGTAAGCACGAGTGCTGCAGTCAAAGCGGCAACGCAAATTTCAACACGAAAAAAAAAAGTTGCATCAAAACAACCTGTTTTGAATTACCAGAGATTTTGTGAGATATGCGTTGCCGCTTTGACTGCAGCACTCGTGCTTACTTTATTCGCCTGATGAAGGGTCGTGTGTTTTTTCGACCCGAAACATTTGTTGCGAAATTATTGCATTTTATGGTGTTTATTCAAAGTTTGTAAGTAATATAATTAAATATTATGTTTATATGAACAGTCGCATGTTTGAAATAATGACAAAAACATATTACATATATCAAATACGGCAAAGAAATGACAGCTTTATCCAGATTAAACAACTCTGATCCAATACAGATATTTTTCGAGGATAGTAAAATAACTTCTACATATAGATTCTAGTTCCTTTCAGTTATCCGCGAATTAATAGAAATTTCAACACGAAAAAAACAAGTATGCATCAAAACAACCTGTTTGGAATTACCAGACATTTGGTGAGATATGCTGGCTAACTCCACAGATAATTAGCCATAAATTTTTAATCTAGATATATATTCTGATCCTAATTAATAGACAAAAGATGGCATAAACTTTTTTATGAGAAAACGTTTTCGCCTTTGGAGTTTTTAAATATTTTTCGGTGAATTAGCATCGTAGAATTACCCTGAACACGACTCATTTTATGGGGGTATGAAACTAGTTGGTTTAATTTATTTAATGTAAAATTAAATGATATATATATTGTCACTTAAGCCAGATTATTTTTAAAATATGTATTTTACTTGTATCGTAGTTTAAATATTCCAAAAGAAATATGAATTTTTATATAATTTTGCGCCGATTTCAAAGGATACGATCAATAGTAGCATTTATGTTGCGTAGCGAAATATTTCATTTTGTTCTTTTTGGCTTAATTTATAATTCCATTTCATGTCAATTTTCAGTTTTTTTTAGTAGTTTAAATAACAAATTGGAGTCAATTCTTCTTTTTTTCTCTCTCTCTCTCTTTTAAAAATACTAAACATTTTCTATACAAAGTATTGAATATCTTTCACAGAACTTGAGATTTTTAATACAATGGTTCGACGTTAAGCGAACTGAGCTAACCAAGTCTGTATTCGAACAGCACTATTCTTTCAAGTTAGCTCAATTGATAGAGCTTTGCGAAATTAAATAAAAGAACCCAGTTAAGAATCTTGATCTGGTCTATGCACCCAGAAAAAAAAAAATGTCAATCCAAAAAATAAATCAATAAATAAAAATAAATTTAACTAAATTAAAATAAATAAATAAATAAATAAATAAATGTCAACACAAAAATTGTACGATTTTATTTATTTATTTGTTTATTTTAAATAAACAAAAACCTCTTTGCCTTTAACATTTTCTTCTTTTTCAAGTTCACACTCTCCCTATATATATATCTTGTACAAATCTTGCAATCTATTTTTAACTAACTACCCGACTAGCTAGAAATTTGAAACTTTCAGGATTGCTCAGAACACGGTGCCAATACATTTTTTTAATACTTTTAGCCAACTGTTTCGGGTTCCTGCTGCCTTCGGCAGCGTTACTAGTACAATGATTGCAATCGATTTTTAACTAACTTCCCGATTAGCTAGGCATTTGAAACTTTCAGGATAGCTCAGAACACGGTGACAATGCATTTTTTTAATATTTTTAGTCAATTGTTTCAGGTTCCTACTGCCCTCGGCAGTGTTTATATGATTCAACAGAAAAAAAATAACTAACTTTCTGACTAGCTAGACATTTGAAATTTTCAGAATAGTTCAGAATACGGTGAAAATACATTTTAAAAATACTTTTAACCAACTGTTTCGCGTCCCTGCTGCCGTAGCCCATTTGAAACTTTTATAATAGCTCAAAATACGATAACACTGATTTTTTTTTTTTTTAAATACTTTTAGCCAACTGTTCCAGGTACCCGAAGCCTTCGGTAGCATTTATGTGATTGAACAGAAAATTTAGAAACATGGTATATAAAAAGCTCTTTTTATCTTGTAATTATTCTTATTATATTACTGAACTGAGTCCACGAGCTTAAATATTGTCCATTTATAAATTTTATTATACTTTTTATTTTATTTTGCACGTGCGCTTTTTATTTCTATTAACTAAAACAAAATTTTTCTTTGTTAACCGAAGTAGGAATTGACTTTTTTTTTTTTTTTTTTAATTATTATTATTATTACTTGTTTATGTTAATAGATAAGTTTTATATTTTTACTCCAAACATAAATTTGGTTTTAAATAACTAAAAAAGCTTTAATAAATTAAATAAATTACGTTTTGTACAGCAAAATTCGTGTTTCTCCCCCTGTTATGACCCCGTTTGAGCTATATTATTTACAAAATATGTACAAAATAATGAAAAATAAAATAAAATAAAATAAAAATAAAGAAGAGATTAAAAATTTTCTAATTTGAATTACCATGAATAAAATAAAGTTAAAGTTGTACTTTATCATTACATATATATCACACTTGACACAACATAAAAAAAAAAATAAAAAATAAAAATACCGAATTATAATCAGACGTTTTATACAAATATTTGCATGGAATTAGTAAATTCGTAATTATCTTAAAATGCACTAGCTGACTTCTATATTTGAATATAATTATAAATTTAGCATCATAATTTTAAATAACTAGAAATTGAATTTCATTCAGCTCGACTATTGTTAGGAAATCGAAAATTATGTCTGGAGACTCACAGTAATGCAATTTACGGTATGTAGGGGAATGAAATTGTTGAACGTAATTGGAGATCAAACTGAGTTATGTAAAACTGACGAACTATGTACTTTATAATTGATGAGGTTTTCGAAGGGGCACTCAATAATTAGATCTCGGAAAATTCTAAACAGCGTAGTCAAATAACATCATTACCTAAACTAAACCTGAAGGCAGCAAACGAAGGAGTTTATGTAATTTCTTGACAATATTATAGTAATAATAAAATTTATGAAGCAATTACAATATTTTAATAATTTGTATATCTACAGATCAAGTGCCTAAACGTTTTATTTGTGTTATTCTTTAAAGAGATGCAAATTTTTATTTATTTTATCATATCATTTGAGATTAACTTTTATTTATTTTTATTTATTTTTTAAGCAGAGTTCGCGACGCAATGGTGACATGATAACAGTTGTCCACAAATATTAATTATAATATTAATTATAATAATATAATAATAATAATAATAATAAACAGAAACTAATAAAACTGAATTTCAATTGTATAATTTTACTATTAATTTAAAATTTGTTTTTCTCTCCATTAATTTATTACTTTTATCAAATGTCTAAATGCAGTACTAATTTGTAATATGTTATTATTAATATTATTATTATTATTATTATTTTGGATACGGTAGTTAAAGCAAGAATACAGTTTGTCGAATACAAAAATAACTCTCGACAAGCAGTTACTAATAAAAATACAAACATCGTCTACCTAAGCTGGTCTAGGCCAAGTTTAGCGGGTTTGATACCATCCAAAGGGGCGAAAAACGTCAGATCACCGCATGGCAATCAACTAATAAAAAAGCTACTTGACCATCCCATAGATATGAGCTGTGTCAGGAGGAACTAGTATAAGCCTTCTAACTGCATACTTTTATATTATAGATAGGATTTTGTCATTTCAATTTCCATTTCCAAGTTTTTTTTTTTTCTTTTACACTGCGCTCGACTACCACAACTGTACCTCCAAGAATGCGCTACAGCAGCGCAAAGAGCAAGCACCAGGGTGAAATCTTTGAAATAGTTGTAGCCTATGCTGAAAAAGGAGCAGCCTATGCATCACCTAGCTGAGGAAATAGAGAAAAAAAAAAACAATTTGAGATTAGAGAAATGGTCTGGGGAGCCGCAAAAGGTGGTTGTACACGGGAACTTACTAGCCGAAAGGATGGAAAAGCAAACGTAATTTACAAAAAAAAAAAAAAAGGTAAGGGAATTTCGAAGACACTCCTGCTTGGAGACTGATATATGATGAAAGAAGCTGAGATATAATGTCCTAGAGAAAATAAATGCATAAATGGAGGATTCTGGGGGAGGAAAAAAAATAGTGATGTCCTTCACTTAATTTAAGTTCCGAGAGAGGCGTGACAGGTGATTAAAAACCGAATAAAAAACGTGTTATGAAAAGGAGTTACCAAAAAGAAAGAAACAAAAGGGGAGGATCATCTCAATTTTGATCCACCACGTGGGGATGGTGCCCCTCGTCGGTAGCCCGACGAAATGCTAACGACCGCATCAGCACTTGATCATTCAAATTGAATGTCTATCTTTTGGTTTCTCCTGTCGAAAACAAAACGAATTCTGTTTTCACGGCAAGAGATAAGAACAGATTTCGTGGCTGGAGCTTTTCTTGTGTTCGACGGACAGTATAAGGATAGGAAAAGAAATACAAAATATGCATTTATTTTTACAATGTTGCATTTGTGAAGATGTATAATTCAAATACATAAAGGTATTACAGTTTATTATAGATACAATTTGCTGAGGTATGGTCGAAGTATATATAAAAGAAAAAATATAATTTCGATAGCACTTTACTATCAGTTAAGCAAAGAACACATTCTGTATATAAGCAAACCGATCACTTAGGTCAGGCCTGTCCAACCCAAAACACTTCGTGGGCCGAATTGGAAATAAATTTTATTCATTCGGACTGCACCATATGTACAGTTATAAAAAAAGACCCCCCCACTTCTTTCCCGATTAATTTTGCCGTAAATAAATGTAGAGACATGCGGCTGGTATCGATCGATTAGTAATAAAGCCTATCTGAGAACGGTTTAGTTAGATTTTGCTTAAAGGGGTGTTTACATATTAAAACTGACATCAATTTCATTTTTTTTTAAGGCAACCCCCAATTTCAACAAGCTTTTGGGATTATTTGGATGAAATCAGCCCAGAAAGTGGTACAGTTTATATGTTTCTCTCAATTTTTCACATAATTTGTTAAAATATGGAGTATGGAGTCACATATTAATGTAATAACCACTAATTCATGTCTTCCCAAAAATTAATGTATTGAAATTTCATTTTTTTTTTTTTTTTTTTACGTTAGAATGAAGTAACCAAAATACATTCCATGCATATTTTTGATTAAAACACATTTTTTGAATTATGAAAATTATTAATTTCATATTCTAAAAATTAGGAGTTATGACCTACATTCATTTTTGCACGAATAGATTGGACATCATAAAAAATATGGGTTTCTAAATTTACAGTTCATTCCTTTCATTAATTTTCGAATTATAGTGATATTTCAATTTTTAATGCCTCTTAGATGGCTGTCACTATCTTAATTTAATTTGTTTAAATATAGAGATTTACCCCTGATCAATCTTATATATTAAAACACAAGCGATTTTCTTTAAGACCAAAATCGCACGATCTGGCCGTGCGCGGAGGCTGTTCCTGTCTTTAGACGAAACCGGTGACCAATCGCTGAGAGCCTCTTCGGATTTCTAGAGCGAGCGAATTCAGAAACATGATTGGCTCACGCTTTCTCGTGACTCGAGAACGAACGAGTACGAGATGATGGTTTACACAGCCAAGATACTGATGCTAATTTTTAATATTGGATAAAAATTTTACAAACAGTAAAGTGTGTATGCATTGTTTTTTTAGTTATTAAATTATTTCTTTTACTTAAAGTTTATATTTGTCATGAATTCTAGAGTATTGTGATAGATATTATATTTATATGAAATATTACTGTTTGCATTTTTTAACGTTTTGTGTTCGTATAGTATATTCAAAATGTTAGATTATTACAATTTTCGTGAAATTGCATCGAGCTTTATCGATATTTTTGTATTGCACCCAAGACAAGTATTTTTATTATTAGTTACTCCCATTATGTATATAGTTTATTTTTGAAATTCGATTGTAAATTGTATGTTTTGGTCGCAATATACAAACTGCTGAGTTTTTTGTTTTTTCTTTGCATATTTTAAAACGCTATGCTGAGTAAATAAATACCATCATTCTATATAGTTTGTTGATTATTTTCGGTGCCATATAGAAATAATGATAATGCACATATGCATATATAGTTTTTTGAATATACTTAATAAGATATACATATGTAGCAGAGAGAAAAAATGTAAATGGTAACATTTTAAATAAACGTATAAAAAACAGAAAAAAAATTAAAAGTAGTTTCCAATGCTAAAAATATAAACAATACTCTAGAACTCATACAAACGCATGAACTTTACTTTACACATAGAGAAAAAAATAAGACAATGCATACGCACTTTATTGTTAACAAAAAAAAAAAGTTGGGATATTTCAAATTTAAGTGAGAATTTTTTTGATTTGGAGCACTCAAAGAGTGCAATAACTAGCATAACCTAAATTATTTAACATTTAATTATTGCAATTTTTAGCCTTCACACTTTGTAGTTGTTTGTTGATATAATAAACACTTCATATATCCTCTTAACAAATATTTATAATTAAAGAGTATTCTCAAATAATTACATAATATTTCCTTTTTTTTTTCTTTTATCAAGAATTTTTATAAAAGTTAAGTAAATAAAGGACACTACAGGCTTCGAATACAGGCTTAATATATTACCCAACTGAACTAAAAAATTGATGAAATACCACCCTATAATGGGAACCTTGAATTAACTGCGCTTATCTGTACATTATAGAAATACTTTGACTTTTTTTTAAATTCTGAAAATTTATTTAATGGAAAGTAATTCAAATGTGATAGATACTTACGTATATTCACAAGTTTTATCTTTATTTATTTATTTTACAAATTACCCAATTTGTGAGTTATTTGAGTTCTAGAGTATTGTTTATATTTTTTAGCATTAGAAACTACTTTTAATTTTTTTTTTTCTGTTTTTTATACAGTCGGTAACAAAAGTGTCCGAACACTAGCAAAAATTCCTATGTAAAAAAAGTACACTTCGTACGGTTTTGTTATATAAATCCTTATCGAATCATGTTCTCACACTGACTAAGAATTGGATTCGACAAGGATTTATTTAACAAAACCGTATGAAGTGTACTTTTTTTACATAGGAATTTTTGCTAGTGTTCGGACACTTTTGTTACCGACTGTACGTTTATTTAAAATGTTACCATTTACATTTTTTCTCTCTGCTACATATGTATATCTTATTGAGTATATTCAAAAAACTATATATGCATATGTGCATTATCATTATTTCTATATGGCACCGAAAATAATATATAGAATGATGGTATTTATTTACTCAGCATAGCGTTTTAAAATATGCAAAGAAAAAAAAAAAAACTCAACAGTTTGTATATTGCAACCAAAACATACAATTTACAATCGAATTTCAAAAATAAACTATATACATAATGGGAGTAACTAATAATAAAAATACTTATCTTTGGTGCAATACAAAAATATCGATATAGTTCGATGCAATTTCGCGAAAATTGTAATAATCTAACATTTTGAATATACTATACGAACACAAAACATTAAAAAATGCAAACAGTAATATTTCATATAAATATATAAAGTAGTAAAAAGGTTAAAATGCTAACAGTAACATTTTAATATAAACGTATACAAATGTTAACAGAAACACTAAATAAAATATCTATCACAATACTCTAGAATTCACGACAAATATAAACTTCAAGTGAAAGAAATAATTTAATAACTAAAAAAAAAAGAAAAAAAGAAAAAAAAAACAATGCATACACACCTTACTGTTTGAAAATTGTGAAATTTTTATCCTATATTGAAAATTAGCATCAGCATCTTTGCTGTGTAAAAACAATCATCTCGACTCGAGAATAGCATTCTTCATGTTGCATAATTTTGCAGCCAAAAGATTAATCAGAATTCAAATGAAATTGTGTCCTGCACTTTGTCGTTTTTTCCAAAACAATGCTTTACCTAAAAAGAGGATTTTGTTGCAATTTGACCTCCACTGGTGTATGATCCGAATTATGAGTTTTTTCTTTGATATCCAAATTATTTTTTATGTTATCTTCCTATATGGTCAATTAGAAATATTGTTCTTCTAAACAATATGTAGAAACTACAACCTAACAAGTTTTGGTTTATCAGTACGAGACATCAATCAGTGCAAACAACAGTTCCTTTTATTTAGTGTGTGCATGTGGTGGCATGATGCTTACATCCACAAGTTATGTAAAGTATTGAGCTATTGTCGCACTAAGCCTAGCATGCTTAAACGATAAATTTGCCGCTAGCTGTATAGGCATCTCTTAATTTTAGTTTTCCTGTCGCCTGCTTATGGGAGCACTGATTTTTTTCTTGGACGAAAGTTTCGCAAAATTTTTCTAATTAGAGATTATGAATTATTGTTTTTTCTTTTTTTTTCATACTTTTAAGAGAGAAAATTTGTGAAGCTGTGTGCTGAATTTATTTACAAAATGTGATTCTTTAAACACAATTCACATGTGGGGAAAGATGTTTGTGTGTGTGTGTGTGGGGGGGGGTGATTTTTTGTTTAACACATCTTAAAAAGTAAAAACAATAAACCTTTATATTATAATGAAGATAAGTTAGGTGTACAGATGTGTTTACCAAATTTTGGTAAAAAATTGGAAAGTTGTAAATCAGGTCACAATTTATTTTTATTTGTATCTCAAAAACTATTTTAACGATTTTCTTTAAATTCACTATATATACCATCTTGCAGATGCTTTTTATTGGTTACTTGCATAAAAATTGTTATATTCTGATTTCGTAGTCCAATTTTAACTCTGCATTCAATTTCTAAAAAAAAGGGGGTTCTACAGTAGGGTGGTTCGAAAAAAACTTTTTTTTAAATTTCAGATCGCTATCGTGCACAAAAGTTGCTATTGGTGTAGACATGAAAAAAGCACTAATTATTATTTTTTTATTAATTTGTCTTCCGGTCGCGAAATGCCATTGAAGTTAGCAAAAAATTGTGAAAAACCTTAATTTTTCATATTTTTTTAAGCACGCCAGACGGTTTTATTTGCGTTCCTATCCCATGAATTAACTACTAAAAGTATGTAAAACCAATATATATGCACTTTTTATACATTTGTTTCATATCTTCCGGTCGCACAACATAGTACAAAATGATTAAAATTAGTAGTTTTTGCAAAATTTCAAAGTTTGACTGTTTAGTACATTTTAATCATACGACATTTAGAGATGCTATCGTTTAATTCTATTACAATAATATAGTTAAAATCCAAGCATATAAGATAAACGTGGCTATAAGATAGGCGTGGCGTACGTGACGAATACCAGCGATGCGCGCTCAGCGCAGCCAGTCGCAGCCATTATCGTTTCCAGCTATTTCCTTCAGTCTGCTCATGCCGCTATCTCGAATCAGTACTAGATTGTGTAGTGCTTAAGTCCGTATTTTTCTGTATACTTTTGCGTTCAGTGTTTGTACTTGAATACGACAGTTATTGATACAATGGATGTGACAAAGAAAGTCGGTATAGGTACAATAACTAGAAAAGATTTTGAGTGCCCTGTTTTTGGTTACCCACGAGACTTGTTACACAACAAGCTTCCTACTCATGAAGATGTTCTTCGCTGCTGCTTTCAACAGAGATTCAACCTAGCTGTTACAATAAACAACAAGAGTGTATCTTTTTCAAGAGTAGCCTCAACAGTGGTAAAGAAAATTATCAGTTTATATAACAAAGCCTCGATCCCAACTGTTACGGAGTACAGAGTCATGCAGCTAATTAGTTCTTACTACGAATCATACAGTAAACTTAGAAAGTCGTTTCATCGTGACAAAGATAAACCAGCATTCAAATTTAAACTTGATAATTTCAAGGAGAAAGGATGCTCTCTTTTTGATATCGCGGCGTGTAAGTGTGTAATTGTTGCTAATGACTGTTCATGTAAGAAATCTCTAGATACGTGTGTATGGTCTGTACGTGTGAACAGCATTTGTGAAAGAAGAAAAAAAAATTCCACTTTTGGAATTAAGGTTTATGAACTTGCACATTTACACGCCGCGATATCAAAAAGAGAGATCCGCGATATCACACGCCGCGATATCTCCTTTCTCCTTGAAATTGTCAAGTTTAAGTTTTAATGCTGGTTTACCTTTATCACGACGAAACGACTTTGAGTTTACTGTATGATTAGTAGTAAGAACTAATTATCTGAATGATTCTGTACTCCGTAATAGTTGGGATCGAGGCTTTGTCATATAAACCGATAATTTGCTTTGCCACTGTTGAGATAACTCTTGAAAAATATACACTCTTGTTGTTTATTGTCACAGCTAGGTTGAATCTCTGATGAAAGCAGCAGCGAAGGACATCTACATGAGTAGGGAGCTTGTTGTGTAACAAGTTTCGTGGGTGACCAAAAATAGGGCACTCAAAATCTTTTCTAGTTATTCTACCTATACTAACTTTCTTTGGCACATCCATTGTATCAATAACTGTCGTATTCAAGTACAAACACTGAACGCAAAAGGAGACAGAAAAATACGGACTTAAGCACAACACAATTTTGTACTGATTCGAGCTAGCGGCATGAGCAGACTGAAGGAAATAGCAGGAAACGATAATGGCTGGGACTGGCTGCGCTGCGCGCGCATCGCTGGTATTCGACACGTATGCCACGCCTATCTTATAGCCACGATTATCTTATATGCTTAGATTTTAAATATATTATTGTAATAGAATTAAACTATAGCATCTCTAAATGTCGTATGATTAAAATGTACTGAACTGTCAAACTTTGAAATTTTGCAAAAACTACTAATTTTACTCATTTTGTACTATGTTGCGCGACCGGAAGTTATGAAACAAATGTATAAAAAGTGCATATACATTGATTTTACAAACTTTTAATAGTTAATTCATGGTATAGGAATGCAATTAAAACCATTTTGCGTGCTTAGAAAAATTATGAAAAATTAAGGTTTTTCACAATTTTTTGCTACCTTCGATGGCATTGCGCGACTGGAAGATAAATTAATAACAAAATAATAATTGGTGCTTTTTCAACGTCTATACCAATGGCAACTTTTGTGCACTATAGCGATCTGAAATTTAAAAAAAAGTTTTTTTCGAACCACCCTATTCTACAGGTTTGTTCGCAAAATCGCCATTTTATCTACCCTTTAAATATCCTTTAATATGTATTACCGTAATTTCTGGTAGATACCCCGCAGGTTATATAATCCAGTTTTGCACCAGAAATTTAATTGATAAATAAATTTATATTTGTATGAGCTCTTCCTTCGAAAAAGTATAGATTTTTCTATTAAATAAAATTTCTGGTGGAGAAATGACACATCTTACCTGCGGGGTATCTACCAGAAATTACAGTAGTTGATTTCCAGTGTACAGATCTGTTTGTAAAGTTTTGATAAAATTAAATGGAGTATGGAATACCAACATCGGTATCTAAAAAAGGTTCATTTTCATTAATTTTGCTATAAACCTCTGTCTAAATATCTTTTTGTCTGAATTAATTGGTTAGCAAAAAAAATTTTCATATGTTTCTGATATGAAAGTTCTGAGTGGAAATATTAAGCGAAAATGACTATCACATTTGCAGGCCTCGCAGCGCTCCTATATTTCCTGTACTTTCTACATATTTATGAAACCTCCTATTTTTCCTATATTTTTTAATTGTCGCTCAATATTTCCTATATTTTAGTTTTGACTACTTCCGAATGTCTGATTGAATGCGCTGTATCTACATATTAATATGAAACGTGTTTTCTCTGTATCCACTAAATTGAGAGAACAGCTAGGTGTAAAAATTTGGTTGAGGTGTCTAAAAAAAGGTCTTGGTCTGTAGATGTATTATCAAAAGAGAGAGAAAAAAAAGTAACGCCCCCCCCCCTGGGGGGTAGAGGTCAAGAACATGTTTACGAGCTTAACTCAGCTCCAAATTACTTCACGGTGAAGAAGTCGGGGGGGGATACGGGGGATGTGGGTACATGAGGGGATGTGGTGAAGATATTTGCCCAGATCCATATTTCGAATGGCCGTGTCGAAGTCTATAAAAAATCTGTTGAATGGAACAATCCTTTGCAGATAGAGTAAGAAGAAACAATTAGCTATACTGGTGTTTTATTATCAGTTTCATGAAAACAGTTATCTTCATAAATCTACTACATTTTAACAATTACTGAGAACAGGAAGAATCTCGTACGGTAAATGGGACGGAAGGAGAGGAGGAGCACAAAAAATCACGTCTTACACGAACGTAATGAAAAGCGAAAAAGTTAACTAGATCGGCCAGTCTCAGAGAACGTAAAGTGCAACCCCAAAGGTTGGCATCGTTAAAATTCAGCCAAAAGAATGCAAAGCTGTTTCTTTGTCCTCCTAACATTTTAATACAAAATTTTGAATATAAAAATGTCGTTAGAAAAGTTAGATCGATTTGGCATTAAAAAGGGTCGCCAGCTGTCAATCACTTCAACGTACTTAACCGACAATCTTAATAGACGCCACTTAGACGGGGAAAACCCATTATAAATCTATTTTTAGAACTGTAATGACCTGCTTGAAATAATAATAGCTTTCAATGTAAACAAAAGGGTAATAAATATGAACTGAAATGACTGTTTTTTATTTTATTAATAGCTACTTATGCTAGAAATACGCTGATAACGACTTTTAAATTACCTTCTCAAAATAAATAATTATAGCTAAATTGATCTACTTCTTTCGGGGAATAAGTATAAACGGAATTATTTTTCAAAAACCCCGATATAAGTATTGCTTTATACTATTCCAAGAGCAATGTGTTTGTAACTATAAAAGGACAAAGAAACGCTATAAATGAAAGATTTTGATCTGTAAATAAAACGGGAAAATCTATATAATTAATTAATTGAATTACATAAATTTAAAAAGATTTTTTTTATTATTTATATTAATGCCTCCTTTTTGATATATATTAAATTTGAATAAAAGAAATAAACTTTTAAAGAACATATATGTGAACACTCACACAGGGGACTAGACTCAAATACTAAAAAATCAATTTCTGCGACTTTGGAATTTTCGATTTTAAAGGAGGAAAGTAGATTTGGGGTAGAAAAGGGGGAAATTAGTTTGAGAGGGAAGTCCGTTCTAAACCCACACATGTAGCACATCATTTTAAAGGTCTTGAAATTTCATGAAGATTGGGGATATTTGCATACAATATAGTGCACCCTCTGCTGGTGAAAAATGGAACTAGGTGATTTTGTAGTAGACCCTATCATGTTACACCTTATTTTAAAGGTCTTAGTATTTCCTGACCGTTGGTGATGTTCCTACAGAACACACATTGTGCCCCCTGGCGGTAGAAAGTGCAACTAAAGGATTTTGCAGTTGACACCACCATGTGACACCTTATTTGAAAAGTCTTGGAAATTCAAGGCAATTGGGGATGTTCGTATACAACATACTGCGCCCCCTGGTGGAGGAAATTGAATTTTGCATTGCATGCCTGCTATACGGTGCCGCAGCCACAGGCAGCAGAAACACGAGTGAAAGGTTTGTTCGGTTCAATGTTAATTTTAGAGAATTTTTTCATGTTATTAGTGGCCCGCATATACACTGCCACAGGCACCGGGGTCACAAAGCAGAGTGTCATTCGGTTCAAGGTAATTTTTTTTGTTATTGCTGATTATTTTTTTGCTATGCTTTTATTTAAAAATAGAAATTCAAACAAAATCGAGATAAAGATATGAAATCATACAAATTTAAGGTTCATTTCTATTTATAATGATTTTTTTGAAGTTCTTTTTTTAAGTGAAATATCATAAATTATATTAGATGTTTTAACTTGAAATATATTTAAATAATGATGTGACGATTTTTGAAACATTACAGTCAATAAAATGACCGTCGAATTCGACGGGTTCCAGCTAGTTTTTGTTTATAACTCTATGAAAACAGGTTATAAGGAATATAAATTTTACTTTTTTTCCAAACCGTCTTGACTTTCGAAATTCAAATATGTAGTGAAAAATGAGTTCTACTAGGCGAAATAAAAAATAAATAAATAAAAATAAATAAATAAAAGATTTGTGCTAGTTTTAAAATGTAGATGATACCCTAAACTAAATTTAGCAATTGAAATAAAAACTAGAAGTCATTACCTAACGCTAAGTATCAGCTGCTGGTTTCTATGATAGCTTACGGTGAAATTAGTCTTATTATTATAATTATTTTATGATTGTACATATGCATATGTGCATATATGTTATTGAGTATATGATTCAGGGTGAAAATACGGAATTACAGATTACATTAATTTAAATTATTTTCATTCATAAATTAACAATAGAACCGAGAAAAATGTATGACTATATATTAAAACTACAATAAAAAGAATGAATAATGGATCTAATAATATTTCATTACAACATTTCTTTAGCTACAATGCCGCGGGTTGGCCACCCCTGATTTAGGTTATCGTTTCCAAAGAACTACAAAGTCCTGTCAATAGCCACCTTGAATTTTATTATGTATATTTACATTATGTGTATTTCATTGTGTATAAGACAAATACGAGTTTTAATAAAAAACAAAAAGTAAATTTTAGCATCTTTCATAAATTATGCAACATATTTCCAGTGTTAAAGAAAAAAAAAAAAAAAAAAAAGAAAAAGACATTTGTGAAATGAAAATCCTACGATCTATACAAAAGTAGCAATTGTTTTTACTTTTTCCAACTGGTCAAAAAAAATAGAAATATATTTATACTGATTGCACGTAAATTGTTGTAACTACATACAATATTGCCAGGGAATTTAAAATGAAGTTTGAAATCATTCAAATTTCATTCTAAAACTGTGGGTTAAAAAAAAAAAAAAAGGTATTTCTAAACTATTATTTACTGTCCTAATTGACACTGGTAATGTTACTTCTAATTAAACACAAAAATTAACGAAATAATCTATTTTAATACCAGAATATTATAAGAAATTATATTAATTAAAGGAGTTAGGCTTTGTTTCCCTTTATTTTATCTGAATAAAAACAGACGCAGATTTTAGTAATGAGCTTCGAATATCAGTATTTTCGAAAATGGAATTGTCCTGGGTTTCAGAGTTATTAAAGGATAGTAATGAATTATTTCCTTAGTTCCAAATTTAATTCTAGAAACAAATAAATAAATAAGGGGAAAATAGAATTAAATCCTTTATGAAGAATAAACTTCTTTACATGCACAATTTAATTTTCACCTTCAGCGTGAAATCCTTCAAAACTTTGCTGAAATATTTTAACGTTTAGTATCACGTTTATTTGTCCAACAAACCATTTGTTTTTGACATAAAATATATTTATTTATAATAACTAATTAATAAATTTGAGAATGAAAAATCAACAATTAAACATATACAATCAAGGAAAAAAAAAGAGTCGAAACTAAACTAAAAGAAAAATGAAAATATAAATTATTAAAGAAAAAAAAAAAAAAAAAAAAAAGAGGTGCCATAGTTTGAAAATATATTTTGAATATGATTATTAGTATAAAAGTGCATGATTCTACCAAATTTATATAGAATTTTATTTATGTATATATTTTTTTTTTATTTATTAATACACATGTAGTTATAAGTAGTATATTCTACATGAGTATATTCAAGACATATATATTAATTACATATATATTCAAGACATATATTTACGCTACATATACATATATTCATTAGTATTAGACAAGTAGTATATTCTAGATAAAAAAAAAAAAAAAAAAAAAAAAAAAAAAAAAAAAACTAGAAGCGCATTGCAATTTAAAATATTATTGAAATGAAAACATCTTTTGGCGTCCTATGTAGTTCGAAGCAAATTCATCTAACCTTTTGATAAGTATATATTAAAGTATATATAAGTATATATATATATATATATATAAGTATATATTAATTACATATATATTCAAGACATATATTTACGCTACATATACATATATTCATTAGTATTAGACAAGTAGTATATTCTAGATAAAAAAAAAAAAAAAAAAAAAAAAAAAAACTAGAAGCGCATTGCAATTTAAAATATTATTGAAATGAAAACTTCTTTTGGTGTCCTATGTAGTTCGAAGCAAATTCATCTAACCTTTTGATAAGATGGTTTTGATCAATTTAGATTGACGCTTATTTATGCAACAAAATATTTCAACTGTTTATTTATTTATTTACTAACAAGTAATTCTTTTATTGAGTTTCAAAAGAAGAAAAGCACTAAGGAGAATGTCTCGTGTTATGGGCAATCTTTGGTTATCGGCACCGCAAAATGCAACGAGTGTGATGGTCTGGTGCATTTAAAGTGTGCCAATATACGTGCAAATTACATTGCGCTGCAAAAAAAATATATATCTATATATATATTCTAGCTCTGATACCATTCTTGCTGATTCTTATGCAAAATGACCTCCTGAATCCGAATATGACTTCCATTTTGCACAATCATCCACCGTTTTCTCAGGACATCACCTCTTTTTCTTTTTTTCATGCTTCTTTTTTATTTATTATTATTATTATTTTTTTTTTTTTTTTTTAAGGAAACAGCATACATTTGATATTAACAAAGAATAAAGATAAACAAAAAGTTGAAAATCAACTTATTTTATTTATAAAAAATTAGTTCTAAAAGCATGAAAATTTGAGGAGATTTTTAGAATTGATCCGACTTCTTTACGTTATTTTATTCTGGAAACAATTTCTACACTGATTAGCTCATAAACTAACTATAACAATTAGACTAATCTGTAGAAACTGATGTACATCTATTTTGTTATTTTTGCAAATTTCATACCACAAATTTGTAAAAATGTCAAATAAATAAATGAGATAAGATAAGATATTTTCTAAAATATGAAAGTTCCTCATACCTATAGCATGATGGGGAAATAACATGGAATTCATTTCTTTGCATTTTGATACAAATAAAGGCAGGAAATGTGTATCATACATTTATTAGTTTCATATTTCGGGCCCACATTTCCCATGAGTAAAAAAGGAATCGCATAAATTTGTACAATTTGAAAACGCAATCCGAATTTATCACTGTCATAAATTGCATTTCTTTGGGACGTGCTGAAAATTTAAGTGCCTCGTAAAATTTTCATTGCTGCGAGACACGCAGAATTACAAAACTTAAAGTTTTAAAACAGTTTTTTTTTAAATTTAATTCTAATCATTAGAATGAAATTATAACCGTAGACTTGTAATAAAAACATTATATTTATATTTATAAACGATATAATTACTATGATATTTAAGTTTGAAATTAGAGATTTTAATTTTTATTAATGTTAGAATTTATTTTAAAGATTAAACAACTTTATCATGAATTTTCGCATTCTAATTTTTATTTTTCCTTTCATCTTATATTGAGGGGTTAGCAACAAATAAAGATTTTTAAATATTAAGTATACTAACTTAAGGCAATTAACACGTTTTTAGTTAGTAAGCGAAGGCATGTAAAACGACGAAATATTATTGATGTGTACGTCTTTCAAAAAATTTCCTTTACATTTTTGCTACCAAGATCTTGGTTGAATCATTGTCTTTGTTTAAGCAAAAGGTATCTAATAATACAGTGGATTCCTTTTCGAACGGTAATAAAAAGATATGAATACCGAAGGAATGTAAAATGACGAAATATTATTGATGTGTATGTCTTTCAAAAAAAAAAATTCTTTCACATTTCTGCTACCAAGATCTTGGCTTTATCATTTCGCAGATCTGTGTTAATAGCACAGTACTTGAACAGAGCCAAAAGACGAAGCATAGCCAATTTTAAACTGATCATAATAAAAGGGTACAATTAATCTTACGATGTATTTTTTTTTTTTTTTTTTACTTAATTTCTTCGCCATCCTCACGTTTCTCGCACCAAAAGAGCTGAAATCTATCATGAACTGTTTGAATAGTGAATTAATAAAAATTACCCTATTTTTCTAAATGAAATTCTTATATGAGATAAGTCTGTTTCCCACCAGAAAATTTAATCTACTGGCAAACTTTTAATAGTTACAAGAATAAGAAGCCAAGAAAACATATGTTCTTAAGTAAAGTTTCAAAAATAAAATGGACTTATCTTACTTCCACAATATATGCAAAAACTTGAGTAATTCTTTGTCAATTAGAGCTTTTTTTTTTTTTTCTTTTTTTTTTTATGTTGCTTGCATTACGGTTTTAAAAACAGAATGTGAAATATAACTTGTTGAAATTCCAGTTTTCATATAGTCTCTTGTAAATTGCAATCACCAAGAAGTGTGGGAGAGGGACGTTTCGCTCTTAATAATTCTACATTAAAAAAAAAGCTAAAATTATAATAATCACCAAGTTCATATAATTGTTGAATGCACTAACTATAATGCAGCCGAATTCTTTTGTGCGTCACTGTAAAAAAATAATTGTTGTAAATACGTAATCCGAGAGTTTTTGCCGTATTCTTATAGAAACAATTAAGGTACCTATCGAAATTGCTATAAAAATCAATGTTCCTTATAAATTTTAATGATTTGAAAATCCAAAGCTGTGGTCTGCATGTAGCATTCCCATTGGTAATGAGACAGGAATAACACTTATAGTAAAATGAAACACACTCTATCTGAAAAAGAATGTTTAAAAAATAAAATTCCCACACACTATAAAGTAAAATAAAAAATAAATAAAAGCTGCCAAGAAGTTCCTAAGCTAATGCTTTATCAAAGAAATAATTAATAAATTAATAATAATAATACCTTTAGAGCTATAATGACATCAATTTTACCCCGCAAGTTTAATTTTTCGCGAAGTTTTATATCAATTTTAATATTCAGCGAGAATTTCTCTTCATTTCAAAAAAAAAAAAAAAAAAAAAAAATTAAAATCAACTCCTAAACATTTTTGGCAACAATTAAAAGTTAAAATAAATTATGTATTTTTGTCTAAAAAAGGGCTTCTTCAACTTTTTCGATGCGGTCCGTTTCGATATTGATTATTATTAATTTTCTTTTCTTTCCTTTTCTTTCAAAAAAAAAAAAAAAAGGTTGAAATTCTGGCTAAAGCAGAATTTAGTTTAGTACGGAGGACTATTATTTTATTTTATTTTATTTTATTTTATTTTATTTCAAATTATAACATCACTTTCAATTTATTCAATTATAATTTCGATAAATTTCCGATTTCGATAAATGTCCAACCATCGTAAACTGGCGACAACCTTTTATCCGTAGATTGATGACTAATAGTCCGCCGTACTAATAATGTATGGCATAAATGTCTTTGTAATAATACAAAGACCTAACCATATTTCAAATGCCTTAAATAATTTTGTTAACCTGATTTACTATTTTATTACAGAATTGATTATTTTAAAAAGAAAACAATCTCATTATTAACTCGTTAACGCCCAAATTAATTTTGCAAATCTGATTATTTCCCTTCTAAATTAATATACAACTGACAGTAAAATACATTAACTTAAACAATTCTTTTGATAGTTTTAAAATTAAAGCCTATCCTCATTTATTGACGTTTAGTGTTCTAGCGAGAAAACTTCGAGATAGAAAAACTTTGAGATAAACAATTAATTTCTTTTTATATGTTGACAAAGATCTCGAAAATTAAGTATTATAATATATATTATTATTCAACTTGATTAAAGTTAGTATACCTGTGCAAAAAGCAAATGTATGTGCGACGAATGAAAAATCATAAAATGACTATCCAAATTATGAAATAATGATTAATAATAGGCACATAAAACTTTCAGGGATCATTTAGAGTGACGCTATAAACTGTTACTAAAAAGCAGAAATCATTCCAAGAAACCAAAAAAAAAATATATATATATACGTGCCATTTTATTAGCTGTCCTCAAATGAGGACACTGGGCGCTAACGGGTTAAATTACGATTTCAATTAAAATAGAATGCAATAGGACATAAGACATATTTACGTTATTTATTTATTTATTTATTTTTAATTTTTTCATAAAGCTTACTTCTGAATTGTTTGGTGCCTTCCACATGATTCCGATATTATTTTATTTATTTATTTACTTTTGATTATTTATTTTACTTCATTTTATTTTATTTTTATTTATTTATTTATTTTGATGAGTTGCACTTTTATTCTAAAGGATTTAGCTAAAAATATTGTGATTAATAACACAGAAAATTATTAACAATACACTTCCATCATAAAAATAATTTTGTTACAAAGTTTTACTGATATCTGTAAACAATGTGCAGCCCATGAAATGTCGAGTAATTTAAAGGGTCATACTAAATCGATGGCAAAGCCGCTGCTATCAAAGCCCGGGATGGAAATTTCTGTACCTGTCTCGCCTATTTGGATTGATCACTATACAAAATGTCAACAAAAATATATTGTTATCTCTATATAAATTAAACCCATTAGTTGAGCATTTCTTCCTTTCAACAGAGATGTCCATTATACTATATATGTATGTATTGTATGTTAATGTATAAAAAGTATCAGTAATATTAAAATATGTAAATGGTGTATAAAAAATAAAACAATATTTTAAGTATAGTAGATGTATGAAATTTAAAATGTATTAAAAAGTTAAATTCTTAATTTATTCAAAAAAAATTAAATAAAAAAAATATAAATACACAATAAAATTTTGTACTCAAATTAATGAATTTTAATGGATCCGTTACATAAATTTGTTTGGAAACGTCTTTTTTTTTTTTAAAAAAAAAGAGGTTTCTTTTCTTTATTGATTTTTAACTCACTTTTCGTTTGCCTTTTATTATTTCCTACCTTTAACATTAATTTTAAACTCTATGAAGGCTTTTAACACTTTAAAGCGTTAAAAATTTTAACTTTCTTTCTCTGTCTCTCTTCTTCACTAATTTTGCAATAATCCGATTTTTTTTTTTTTTTTTTTTTTTTTTTTTTTTTTTAGCGAGCTTATGTACACTGAGTAAAAAAAATATAACACTTTCATCTAGAACGAATAGTTGATACGGTAATCAGGTAAAATTTCGATATGGAATTTTTACCTGATAATATGATTTAAGACTTCCTAAGTAAAGAAAAGAGGTGTTTGGCAATTGGTGTGTATTCAGTGTGTATTGTATGCACGTGTGCAAGGAATCTTCTGACTACAGTAACTTCAACACTAATAAAGACAGAACGTCGAAACTTCAGAATTAAGACAAGTGTAGTATACAGGCAATGTTTTCAACCGTTGGTAAAAATTGGAGAATCAGAAATTGAGCATTTAAAGATAGAAGTGGGACCGTAGGTCCGTATATTAGAAACGGATCCAACGATTTTTGTTTTTCAGTTTTGCTGTATAAATACCCTTTAAGATGGTTTTTGAAACGTATAATTATCCAGGAAAATTTATAAACATGCAATTTTAGATCTCGTAAGTGCGCTCTTTTAGAAACGGTTATATGTATTTTCTTTAAATTGGCCCGTTTAAATCCTTTTGTGCTGAATTGTTAATTTCGGATGAACAGATGAGTTTATTGAATTTTAGTAAAAATTTGCAATGGGACCGATAGTCGGTATCTCAAAAACGGCTCAAACGACTTTCTTTAAATTGGCTGTCTATGAGCAATCCTCATTTTGGATATTTTTTGTATTTACAATTTTTTGGTGTATTTGGATCAAATCGTCACAGAAAAGTATAGTTTATGTATTTATCTCACTTTATCATAGAGTTATAAGCTATCGAATTCTGAGTAAGCTAATGTTAAAAAAAATATGGCAGACTTTAATTCATATCTTAATAAACACTTATTAAATTCAGATTTCTTTTCTTAAGCGCTAAAAGGAAATGATCCGAAAAAGTTCCATGCGATTTAAACGTTTTTTTTTTTTTTTTTTTTTTTTTTTTTTTTTTTTACTTATGGAAATGATTATTAAATTCATAATCTAAAAGAATATGAACTGTGACTTATATTTATTTTGGCACGAATAGAATAAGCATTATCAGAAAAATAGATTTTCAGGTTTAGAGCTCATTCCTATCATTAATGTTCGAGATATAGTGATATTTATTTTTTCTTTTAATATTGCCATGCAGATGGGGGGGGGGAGAGGGGGCATAATATGTTCTAATTTGTATCTTTTATAAATAAACATCTGTATATAATATGACAGAAAAGTTTCCCAAATTACTTGTATCTGATTCCTGTTGGTTTCTAAGCCACGTTTTGATGCATATTACATAAATTAATTTATTTTTGTAAAACTAACGCATTGCAGGCTTTAACGCTTTGTGAAAGAATTCCAAAAGAAAATAAGCCCCCGTCCTTTGTATCTCTGACGCAATATTTAAAAAAAATATATATATATTTTGCATTTAACTCTACATTTGGCGCTGGTATACATAAACGCCAATGGCATTTACCGCATTCATTTCTGAAAGTTATGTAGTTTAATCATGAATATGTAAAACTTTTTGTTTTATCACGTAAAGTTTTACAAAAAAAAAAAAAAAAAAAAAAAAAAAAAAGCGCAAATTCGGGGCTTACTTTACAAAATAGGAATATATCCGACATGTATACGTTCAATCTTTTTTCTTAAATATTAAATAACATTTCCTAATTTTTGGCCTCTAAATGTTTGGTTTAAACTTGTTCATATTTTTGTGTTTGAATATTGTAGGGTTTGTACATTACATTTCAAGTTAAATGTAACGTTTGGCGGTAAAGTGAGGCTTACTGTTTCAAATATCAATATACGTTCGATAACAGATTAACAGTTTTTTTTTTTTTTTTTTAATCGAATAATTAATAACAATTATAAGTTTTTCTTATTCTTTACCGCGAATTTTCTGTTTTAATTTCGTTGTCCATAATTATGTATTTGATTACTGTGCGCTTTGTAAACTTCAAGTTATTTAAAATTTAACGCATGAAATAACATAACAAAGTATTTAATTTTCTATTAAATGTTTTTCTATTGAATCCTATTTAGATTAATTTGAATTAATCGAATTAATTTCAATTATGCAAATGAAATCAGTAAATTAAGTTTGCTTCTTGATCCATGTGCTGCCCTTTTTGTCCCTTCAGTGAATCCTGCATCTCCCTTTGCTTGATTTGGTTGTTTACAGCTTTTGTATAGTTTACACGATAATGTCCAAGTTTCTGAAACATAAGTTAATACAGCGAAAATACACCAATTTAAACCTTTTCAAACAAAATGGGAGCTCGCTTTTGAATAAACCGCTATTTCTTACAAATGCTCTCCAAGCAAGTTTAACTTGATTATTAATTTCTTCCATGATGTTACAGTTCATCACAATCCCAGCTAGTATAACTGCATACAGTTTTTTATTCATTCATATCTTCAACAGTGATCTTCATTGGAGAAACAAAGGTTTTTGACATAAATTTTCACTTACTGGGGTTCATTTTCAATCCAACAAGCCTGCTTTCTTTGTTTAATTCTTGAAGCATTTCTTGCAAATCCTCAAATGAGGAAGCAAGCACCATAATGCAACCCGCAAATCTCAAATTATTTATAATTTCTCCATCAATTTGTACGGCTTTCTCTTTCTAATTTTGTTTCTTAAAGACTTTTTGAAGTACTGCATTGAGCAGTTTAGGTGAAATTCTAATAAAGATTAAATAAGTTTAAATAACTTTTGAATAAACACCATAAAATTCTAGAAGTTACAGACATTGTTTCGGGTCGGAAGAAGGCACGAATTTTCGTCAGAAGAACAAAGTAGAGTGACGAAAAGCAAGAGTTTTGCAATAAAAGCGGCAACGCACCAAAATTGATTGCAGCACTCGTGCCTACTTTGTTCGCCTGACGAGGGGTCGTATCTTCTTTCAACCCAAAACAATTTTTACAAATTCTAGCATTTTATGGTGTTTAATCAAAGTTTTATTCTTATTACTTTTATACGGCAGTTGTGTGGTGCTTTTTATAATAAGTGAAATTGTGTCCGCATGTCTTATACCTTTTCTGATTTGAATGCATTACTCTTTCTGTGGAGTTTTAATTTGCCTGTTGCTTCCTTTTTAAATGTTTCAAATAAGGTGAATGTATCCTGAATTAATATTAGTATCCCTTGATTAATTCATTACTGCTAGCTGCGTTATAGAGTTAAACTTTTTTTTTTTTTTCTGTAGTCCAGAAAAGCTACACAGATAGAGAATTCGTATTTATTACTTCTCTCAATAATTTCTCTAATTGCATGAATATGGTCGTATACGTACATATATATGTATTTATGTGTGTGTGTGCATATGTATATTAATTTTACTACATATAGTGTTTTCATTGCAATCTAAATTTATTCAAAATCAACAAGAGCAATATATTGAAATAGTTTTAGTAGAAACCTAATTATCGGATTTAGAAGACCACAAAACGTATAAGTATTGTAAAATTTCATTTTCGAAAATTTGACTCAAAAATACTTTCTTTATTGTGCATAGCTTAGAAAGAAAATTATATTAATATATGGTATTTGAATTCACCTATTTTTTATCATGATTTTACCTTGACTTTTTTACGCCTATTTTATCGAAATATAATGTATATCTGTTGCTCTAAGTAAGATATATGGGTGCTATAAACTGTGACATATATTCTGCTTCACTGACTTCCTGCATGGGATCCATTCCATCTATTCGTCTAGAATAAAAAATAAATAAGTAAGAATTTGTTTTTTCCCATTCTGCGAATATTTTTGTCTCTCTCAGCTTGAATCAAAAGATATTGCGAATCTCTGTCTAAAATCTTTAGATTCACAGAGATGGAAAATTTTAGAAAATCGAGAATTCTTTTTTTTCTTGAAATGATATATTTGTCCAAGAAGTTACTATTTCGATTTTCTCCTTCTATAATATATTTTATTTTAAGCATTCCAGAAGTAGTCTTAAATTTTAAACTTAATTTTTCGTTTAAATATTTAATAATAATAATAATAATTCAGAAATTCAGATTTTCAGAATTTGTATATAATACTTATTACAAGGAAATTATAATATATATATATATATATATACATATATATATATACAATATATCAGAAACAGTTTCAATTACTTAAGTATTCATCTTAGATAAGTATAATAATTTACATTATTACTTTAAAAATAAAATAACAACATTACAGGAATTCAAATATAACTAATATTTTCAAGAAGTTGAATTTTATACGATTTAAATTTTGATATTTTTATACGATTTTGCATCAGTGAGTAAATTTTTTGTAAAAACTAATCGATTAATGTACACAATTGTATCATTTTATCAAACAAATTCTAGAAATGTAAAATAAATATTTTGCGATAAATAATAATTAATATAATATAAAATAAATATTTTGTGATTTATAAAAAGTTTTGTTTTAACTTTGCATTATCCTCTTTATTCGCAAATTGTTTTTGTCTCTAGAAATATATGACGACGTGTCTTCCTTCCCCAGAGAAATTATGTCAAGGCATTATAAAGAGAATAAAACAATAATTATGTCTTGCATTATTTCTGGAAGATTTTACGATACAATTTTGCACATCACATTATTACTGTATGAAGTAGTTTTACTTAATGCTTCTTTTTGTGGACTGTACATTACTTTAAATACTATACTTCTTCAATTGAATTGCTTAAGTTTTTTAATTGGTTTTATAAAGTTGTGTACCTTGTTCTAAAGCTACTCTGCAATTTTATAATATAAGGGAGAATTCATCTATATTTAAATGAATAATTATTAAGTACTTTCACTAAATTTCAATAAACCGCATATGAGTATAAAATCTTTGAAACGGATTTCCCTAAAAATCGGTAAGTTTATTCGGCAAGGATCTCCACTCTCGATATTTTGGTTCAAGGTTCCTGTTGTCTGCTTAGCCAAATTGAATTTCTGTTGTGTCTATAGCATTTTAGCCTAAAGGAACGGAAGAGGAAGAAAAACATTCGCTCATGAATATTAACTCGAGAAACAACATGGCGGTTACAAAGGATTAATAGGCAAGCATGAAATTTGTGGTACATTTTTAACTTAGGTGCTAATTATGGGAGTAGATAGTTGAATGAGGTATCATTTTTTCGAAAGAAATTATTAATCAGATTTGCAGAATACAAAAATATTTTCTTACGATGTCAAGAAGGTATTTAAAAATACTTTTATTTTTTACGCATTTTTCCATTTTATACACATATTTTTTTATAATAAAAAATACATAAAGTAGAAAGTTGTTAAGTTATTGTTGCAATTTCTTAAAACTCAAATAAAACCTCACACACAGTAATCTGCATAGATGTAGCATCACTATACTCTCGACTACAGATTTTTTATTCTAAATAAAAACAGCCATTAGAATGGTGGAAATTTGAGTGAATGAGGGGAGATCGAATGTTTATACAGTTGAAAATATACGCAAGTTAAAAAAGGATTTGATTTATGAAAAAGTATAACATTCAGAAAAAAAATTAGATTTTCGGTTTTCAATAAAGTTACACGTTTTGAGATTTCTTGAATGCAATTCGACCATTTTTAGAAAGTATTTTTCTAATTGAGATCGAAAACTGTACTTTATGAACCAATAGACTTAATTTAAAGTAACTTGATATTTGGTTAGACCTTGGTTTGAATTAGTGTATATTAGCTATCGGGATATATCATCGAACAGGGGGCGCTTCCACGTTGCAATTTCCTCTCATTTCAGGAAAGGCTCAGCATCTACAGTGTACCAAAATTAGAGAAATAAGTAAAACTCTGCTGATTCACTTTGGATGCATATCGACAAACAATTAGCGCAGCTGTGTTGCAATTTAGTTCTGTTTACGAGAAAGCAATTACTTTGCTTTGCTTTGCAGAAAAAGTGGTCGCGTTTCGACCACTGGGCGATACTATTTATGATTAAAGAGTCAGAGATTCATTTGAGAAAATTGTAATGTTCAATAGGGTGCAAGATAGGCATAAAAAAGTGACAAATATAAAACGTTCACTTAAAACATGTCATTACACTGTTAAAAAAATGCACTGTTAAAAACCTTTGCTGCCAGAAATTCTCTGTAATTTGAGGAAAAAGTCGTAAATTACGGAAAAATTACGTTGACAAAACGTATTTTTCTCTAATTACGGAGAATTTCTGGCAGCAAAGTTGTATTTTTTTAACAGTGTACTACGATGAACATAGAAAGGCACCGTTCGACAAAATGTCAAAGTAATAGAACCATTTGGATGGTATTGGATTCGGTAAATTTTTCAAACTCCAGTTTTCGACTGATTTACAGGTTTTGAGATGTCCTGAAAACGATTTTTAGACAATGTCTGTGTGTTTGTGTTTGGTTATGTAATTGTGTGCGTGTATCAGAAATATTTTAGACTCTGTTTCTCACGAACTAATGAACGAAATTTAACTAAACTAGGTATTTAGTCGTACTGTGACCTAAACTGGTAATGACTGCAGTTGGATCCAATACAGTGTACGGCCACAATCGAAATGAAAATCACAAAAAAATTGAAAACTTTGTAGAAAATAACAGAACTGGCTAAAAATGTGAGCAACTAGATTCAAACTTGCATATAGTCGAATTAGAATCATCGTAGACTATTGGATTCAAAGAAGGCAGCACTAATCAATGGAAAACTGAACGTCCCCATTTGACCAGCCGTCCCCGTTTTAGACAACTTTCCCCTACTTGGTTTTTTACAAAAAAAAAAAAAAAAAAAAAAAAGAAAAGAAAAGAAGAAGGGAAAAATAGTAAAGAAAAAGGCATTTTGAACATGGCGACAAAAATTTAAAAGTCGTCATGTAGGTCCTAAACTAAAGCTCTAATGCCTACGATAGTATGAAAACTGAATCGTCAAACATGAATTTTATTTTTTAAGCCTTTCTTTGAAGGATTTCGGTTTCAATCTCGCACAATATTAATTTGGTTCTAATAACAATCATAAATTTAAATTTAAACTGGGTAGAAAAATCTGTACAAGATTTATACGTTTCATATTTAAAGTTAAATAAAGAAAGAAAGTGCGAAATTTCGCTCGTTTTTGCTAGTAGATGTTAAATTACACCAATCAGAAATTTTGCCCCTAGACGTAATGTGTTTGAGTTATCTTGGTTTTCCCTGTATACTTCCTATTCGTTTAATCTCAATGAAAAAATTAGTGCGGCATCTTTGTAAAATACAATTTTAGAATTGCGAGATTAGACATCCTGCTGCAGTTTGATTTCGAGATAATTTGATATGAAAACAGAGACACACAGAGACCAACCGCTAAAAATCCAATTTTCGGAGTTATGGGAACTCAAAACGTATAAATATAACAAATACTCAATTTTGGAAGTTTGACCCAAACGAAAAACGTTCTATTCCATGTATGGGTAAGAGAAAGTAAAGAAAAAGAAAAAAGAGAGAAAGAAAAGAAAAAGAGATAAAAAAAAAGACACAGAAAATAGCACAGAACAACACAAGTAAAAAAGTAAACAAACACTCACAATCACAAGTAAAAAAGTAAATGACATCGATCAGAAAATGTATAAAAAATAATTAAGGCGGTCACCTGAAGAACGGAAATTTTCGGGTTGGAGGAGAGATAGTAATTCTTCAGTTGGGGGAGTATGTCTAGGGATAGTAATTCTAGTAATTCTTCAGTTGGGGAGGGATAAAAAGTAGCGCTTGCTACTTTCCATCTGTCATGAGACTCAGCAGTTTTTGGATTTTTGTTAGGCCATCATTGCAATTTGCATTTGAAAAAAAAAAAAAAAAAAAAACCTAGCGATCACAAGTGTGATAAAACAAGAAAATTAACGGGTGCAAAGGTGCTTTAAGGACTTGTTTTTCTGAACTCGTGCCTCCTTAATTCACCTAATGAAGGGTTGTGCCGTCATTCCGAACTGAAACAAATGCAAAGCGTTATTGTACAGTATATGGTGATTACAAACAACGCATTTTATGTATTAGTTACTAAAGAGGAAAGTAAAAGAACTAGTTGATGAGTTTAACAATTAATTACAAGTATATAGTTCTCTTTTACATACTTTCTCTTACCCATATAAATGATAGACAAAGTATTCTTTTGAAATCATATTTTCGAATTTGAGTTTTGGTTATATTTACAGGTTTTTAGGTTCCCTGAATCCAAAAATCATGCTTTTAGCGGTTGCTCTATGTGTGTGTCTATCAGTGTATCTTACTGTTCGCTGGTTTGTGTGCTTTTTTACAGCTTATCTCAAGGCAAAATAGTAGAAATAAATCCAAATTTGGTATTTTAAATCTGTATCATATAGTGATGCTACATTAAATATTTTGTCCAGGTCAAGCAAGTGGTTCGTGTACAGGGACATCCAAGAGTATTCAAATACATTACATCTATCGCGAAATTTTTTATAAGTGCAGTGTAATATCTACAGGCTGTCAGAAACAAAACGGAATGAGCAAATCTTTTTACATGCATAAAAGCATGTTTTTTGTATATGGTGGTGTAGAAATCATTCATCTTTTTCTTTTCACAGGCTACAGAAAGAAACTGGATGCATTGAGGATGTATTTGAAAATTGTATATGATTAAATTTTAGTACACAATGTGATGCGTATATATTTAATTTACAGACCATTTACAGGGATACCCAAAATTAAGCTGAATGTTATTTTCTATTGAATGTAATTGATGGGAATGCTTTGCTACACTTTACTATGTAGACGAACACTGCTAAGAAAGGAAAATTGATTTCTCATATCCAAATTGTAAACAAAGAATTGTTTGAAGTTTAATTTTTAACATATTTTTTTTTTTTTTTATAATATCATGTTTTGAGGTTTCTGAATACGAAAGTTAAATTATTAGAGGTTGATCAGTATGTATACCTTTTAAAGAAATTCAAATTTGGTATTTTAAAGTTCGTATAAGTTTGCTACTTTAAAATTTTGATCAAGATTGGCAGGTTTGAAGGCAAATTAATAACATCATTGAATTTTAAATTTTTAAATAAATGTAGGTACAATAATTGTAAAGGATTTGAGAGGGGCGGTCACCTGCCTTATACAGAATTATATGTAAAAAAAAACTGATTCTAAACGTAATTTATAATTATTTTTAATCATGATTAAACTTTTTTTTTCTTCTTCCTTATTTATCATAATTTTTAATCTGCAATCTGTATTTATACTATTTAAATGTAGTGTAAGAAAAAGTCGTGTGAATGGCACATTAAACTATTTTTTTGTTTATCAAATAAATTGAATTTTACAAAATTAAAACTAATTTAATTCCTCGTTATTAATAGTCGCATAATCCAGTTAAAATATTAAATTCGAATAGATTAAAATTAATCTAAGAGAGATTAAAAATGTAAAAACAGAGAAATAGCTACTGAAAAATTATTTCATTTCGAAAAGTCTTTACTTTTCATCATTGAAAGAAAATCAAAGACATATTTACCAATAAGATGCATTTTCTTCATTCAAATTCATGCCAGGTTTACATAATGATAAAGAATTTTCAAAAGTCTTCTTAAAATTCACTAACACTTAATAATTATAATTTCATCTCGAGTGCTCGTAATTTTCAACAAATGTTAAATATTCTGAAAACTCACATGTAACGTAATTACATGCTATTTACCTCGCTTTCAAGCAACTGGAACACGTAAAGCTAAATAGGAGTACGCCCTTTGAATAAATAAGTATACATGCTTGAAGTGAGTGCTGCCTTTTATATGTGAAATCTTCTCTATGAAACATTAAAATTGACTCTTTTAGAAATACTTTTGAGAGTAGTGAAAGAACATTTGAGAAATGCATGAATATCAAAGCACAGAAAAATAAATGAAACTTGTTTGCTCAGAAAAAGTTTTTTTGGTTACAAAATATCTGAATATTTTAAACTTTGAATTCTGCTTTATTTTTAATTTCGCCATTTAAATATTTATGTATAAATCCCAATTTTCACTTTCTTCTGTATACATAAAAAATAATTTATTCCATTGGTAAATGTTCGATTTCTCGTTTTCGATGGATTTATAAGTTTTGAGATGCGCTGAATATGATTAAACCATTGTTAAAAATGTTACTGTGTGTATGTGAATGTTAGCAATTGTTTGAGTATGCTTTGGTAACAAAAAAGGAAACAGAGTCTGTGCTATATCTGTCGATCTAATAAATGGAGTTCTAGAAAACTATACGTTTGGTTGGACCTTGACATAAGTTGATAATGAACAGATTTTGGAGTATATGATCCATCAGCTTTATGTTGTAATTTCAATGGTTCTAGAAATAGCTCATCTTCACTAGCGTATAAATGATACGTGAACATAAACCTTAATACACGAGATGCTTATACAGAAGGACTAAGTTGATTTAATTTTGGTACGTATCTGCTGACATATTGCGTTTTTATGCGGCAATTTTCTTCGTTTACGAGAATGATATAGTTCAGCTACTATGATACACAAATACACCAAATTCGATATGTGATATTTTTGTCATTAAGTTAATTAAATTTGGATGTAACTGCATATGAAACTTTTTTTTTTTTTTTTTTTTTTTTGTGAGAAGCATTTTGTGGCGCTGTTACCTAACCTAATATCGAAGAAAATTTTGTGATAGCGTATACCAACATGATATTCTTTATAAACAAAGAAGTTAGAAAGTGATGCAAAGTTTATCTATATGAATAAATATCTCTACATGTGTCCTGAGTCTTAAATTATTGATCGTACACTGACAAAAAAATATACCACCTTCATCTAGAACGAATATGAAGTCATTTTCTGAATCAATGAACTAAAAATACGGATTCTGGAGTTATGCATATAAGGTAAACAAATAACCTGGATAGACGAAATGCTCGAGAATTTCTGGTCTGCACTTTCTCAGATCCTGAAACAGTATTATGACACTATTTTAAAGGTAATGTACAGTCATTTGCAAAATTTTAAGACCAAGCATAGAAAAATCAGATTTAATGGAATTCCGGAAAATTAACATACATATTTTACATATAAAAGGACAAAATAGACTGTACGTGGATATTTAATGCAATTAAAGTCAGTATTTTGTAGAACCTCCTTTGTTTTTAATTTGCGCAATCCTCTTTGGCATGCTACAAATAAAAGCCTTGCAGTAAGCTTTAGAAATGCCTGTGCACCAGACATGCTTTATTGCTTCAACAAGTGCCGTAGCATTAGATGGTTGCTTTTCGGCGACTTTATTTTTCTCAATAGGCCACAGATTCTCTATTGGATTCAAATATGGGCTGCTACCTGGCCAGTCAGGTACTTTGATTTTCTGTGCCCTCAAATATTCCTTGATAGTAGTCGTCGTCTTGTGACACGCAGCCCCATAATGCATGAAAATCGAAAATTTTGGAACACGCACGTGAAATTTCAATTTCTCAGGTAACAAATTAAGGTACCGCTGACACAGACATTGCAACCCGTATTATTTGGCTTGGAGGATGTTTCACAGTTTCAATCGTATATCTGTCATCATATCTTTTTTCACTTGGGCGGCGAAAACTTGTAGCACATGCACAAAACTGCTGCACACTTTGTGGTGTTTGCGTTCCTACAAACTCCATATTAACTTAAATACTTAATTAGATTACTAAGAGAACCAGAGACTTGAATTGAACAAATAATAAGAGTTTATTTGAACCAGATTAATGGGAGGGCGGCCTGGTTATAAAACTTAGCTCAGTCAGCGTATTACTTAATCAAAATATATGAATCAACAATTTAATTAGATAATCTTAAATATCTCACCCCAGCAGATAGTCGAAGGTGTAGAGACTGTTGCACTCGTACTCCGCTACTACGACTTCACTATGGATCAGAGGATTCCCTTCAGACCCAACTTTACCTTTCCGAATGCTAGTAGATACGCACACCAACACACATCACTACTTAACTTTACGCAACTAAATCTCCACAACTCTACTTCTCGACACTCGCCAAAATAAGATTCATCACCATTCACTATAATATCCTCCAACATCCATACCATCTACTAAAACCATCTCTATTTTTATACTTCTTCCTACACCCTCCTTTCACTACATTTCAATCCGTCCTTTTAAAAATCACTTCCAATTAATCTAACATTCAAAATCTAAGTCTTTCATTGCAGCACCCGGCCGACACAAAACTAACTCGACCTCAACCTTCACCGAGTCACTGGTGACGAAGCGTTTTTAACCGTCCCCACTTTCTACTTTGCTGGATCCAGCTTAATTAAAATAACTGTGGTGACGTTCTGACGTCTCAACCTCACAGTCCCCCTCCAAGAAAAAAAATTTAGTCGGGAAAATCCCCAACGGGTTTTATCGAGTAAATTTAAATAGCTTAATTCCATCTCTAACTATCTCAAATCTCTGAAGTGTGAGTGCAATCGTCACTTAAATTTTAACCGGGTGAGAATAATTTAAAAAAAAAAAAAAATTGTTAAATCCCTAAGCGAAAAACTCGGGAACGCCAACAAAAATTAATTTTAAACTTTTAAATAAAAGGCGTTCTTTTACCCCGAGAAACTCCGGGACCCTGACTGAGCTAAAACCAGGATTACAGTAGGATTAACAAACGTCTCCCTGTTATGCCAGGGAGGCAAAACATTAATTTCAAACTTGATCTTGCTTGGCTTTACATAGAAAGTCGCTTGTGACAAATGCGACATTTAAAGTTTGTCGTAACACACAACAATAATTGTCTTAAAAAAAAAAAAAAAAAAAAAAAAAACATGACAAAGTCTTTATTGAGATACTGTTCTGGCTGGGCTGATAGCTGGAGCTTTACGTCTGCACAGGAGATGACTAAACCAAGAATAGGATGAACTTGCTTCATACTAGGGCAGACGTCAGAATACGTAGACTGTGGGCATCAGATTACGACAAAAGACCATCAAACGGTTTCGAAACTGCTCATCATCATTGCGAAGAGTTTGAGAGGGCAGATGACAATTTGGAACATCAGAAAATTTCATCAGATAGACTCTGTAATATAAAAGCTTTGTACAGTAATAACATCAAAGGGAGAAGTTAAAGAAAAAAACGGAGACATGTTCGTCTCTATTAACATAGTACACAAATTAGAAACAGAAATATTTCTCCTTCCTGAGCTTAAGCATAAACGGAAAAAATTTAGCAATTAGTCTTTTTAATCCCTAACAGCACATTTATCTATAGTACATCCTGAAGATGTCCATTAGACGTACTTTCATCCATACGATATCCTGAGGATGTCTTGTGGATGAGATGTGATGTTAGGGATGTTATATAGTTAAACACCATTTTTATGCTTATAGCTAAAAAAAAAAATTTTCCCCCTCTAAGAGTACATACAGATAAACTTTTAGACAAATATACCAAAGTTTTACAAATACAAATATCCAGTTTATACATACAGAGAGATATACAGTTATAGAAATACAAAAGAAAAAGGGGGGAATATTTACAAAGGGTGAAGAAAAACAATTTATATTACCAGCTCTGCAAGTGATGGCTACAAAATAAAAGAACTTAATACTAGGGCTGTGCCGATTAATCGATTAATCGGTTCGGTTAATCGATCAATGCTTAGTCCCGATCAATTTTTTTAATCGAGTTAATCGGATCGATTAATTCGATTAAAAATTTTCAAAATCCGATTAAAATTTTCAAACTACGAACTAAAGTAAAAATGCTGTTCTGCCTACAAAATATTTTTTCGTATATTTTGCTAACAAACATTCTAAGAAACATCCATCAAATAATGAAAAATAAATAAATAAATAAAATTAAATAAAACCTCTCAAAATAAGTTGTTGCACTTTTGTTGAGAGAGAAAAGAGAGAGGACAGTTATTAAACAAAATGCCGCTCCATGTGCATGCTGGAGCAACACCACCTGTCTGTAGCTTTCTACAGAAAGTGTTGGTTAGGGTAATAGTATTCTCAGAAACAAGAAGGTTTCAAAAAATAGAAATGCTAAGAATAAAAAAAAAAAAAAAAGAAAGAAAAAGAAAAGAAGGAATTGATATTTCCATTATCCCTCTGATGGGGGAAATGTCAACAGATTTTCAGAATGTCTTCAAGCGTTTATTGTCTGTTCAGAATTGCTGATAGTAACTATTGCAGTAGAAACAGAAAATAACATTCTGTGTTCTAGTCCGAAGTGACAAAGAAGTACTAAAATATAAGAATTTGAGATTTTTATGATAATGATATGGAATTTTGAGAATTTGTTTAAAAATAGTGACAAGCGAGATGGACAAGCCCTGTAAATATAAAACTAAAATATGTGTAAATTAATTTAATGTTTCTTTCAAAATGAATTGAAAAATTAATTTATAAAAAATAAAATAAAATAAAAATTGAATAAGTGAAAATATTTATATAAAATTAACACTTAAAGTCACAAATTATTACTCTGAAAATTTATTTAAATATGAGCTATGAAACAGATATAATTGATTAGACAAAAATGTTTGGAAAAAAAAAATCTCTCAGTCAAACTTATGAATAATATATATATATATATATATATATATATATATATATATATACACGTACACACACACACAATATGAGAGTTTTATTCATCATTCAAATAAAATTATATAAAGAAAAATGAAAACCGATTAAAAATCCGATTAATCGACCGATTAATCGATTAATGAACTACGATTAACCCAGTTAAAACTCTTAATCGATTCCCACCCCTACTTAATACATACATAAAATAGATATTGAGAGAGAACAAAAATGCTGACATCGAAGCTCAGACATGAATTTTCATTTGAAAGTTCATGGCTAAATTAAATTTTGCATTTTTAGGTCGGGAAAGTCCCTTGCTTTCATAATAGTTCTTAAAATATAAAGTCCCAAAAAGGCTTCAAAGTATGTCGAACATTTTGTACAGCTTAGACAGAAATGCACTTGTAATAGAAATAAATATAAAACGGTATCACCTGGTTTCAATTTGCAGCTGTAACTTCAGCAAGGTTAGAGGTCTTGGTGAATTTGCTCGTTGTGCTCGTTAGCTAGGCCATAGGGTTGAAGGCTTTCAGACCGGGATCTAGGGCTATCCCAAAAGGCTTGTACAAAGGCTTGTTCGGCAGGTGATTCATATGGCTGAGCATGTTGTCGGAGTCTGGCTTGACGCCGGGTATTGTATCGGTGGTGCGAAAAGAACTCGTCTGTGCCGACCGAGTGAGGGGCTGCTAGTAATTTCTCCATGTGTCGTCCGCTAGCTGATGAAGAGGGTGGAGGTCTTTTTGGAACCCTTGCCTTTCTGTTAGGCCGGAAAGAGTCAGTGTGCACAGAATCTGGAACCGCCAATACCTTCTGTGATGGATGTGTTCCAGAAGACTTTGGCAACGTCGCTTGAGGGCGTTTGAAACCTTTGTTCCAAGATTTTTTCTTTTTAATCTGCGGTATAAAAGAGCTATTAGTAAAAGAATAGTCGCGTTTGCGACCAGCTTGCCTAGGAAATTTCACATTAGAAAAGTTTGATGAACCCGTACGAGCTCGCTTTTGTGCGACGAGTCTGCTAACACTGGATTGATCAGTGGAAGTGCCCTGAACAGATTGTTCGGGTGTTGTAGGAGTAGGTAGTTTATCAGCTGTACAAGAATCAGGAGCACTAGGCTGGGAAGTGAGGTTAGGCGTAAAGACGGACTGTTCGTCAGGTGGGTTTGAACCCGGCACGCTATCACTATCAAGAGTTTCAGCATATGATTGAGTGCGCTCTTTAAATATTCGTATCTTATCAACGTTTATTGTGGTGGGGGTGCCGTTAAAATCAATTGTCAGATTATTATTTTCTACCTTTAAAACAGAGAAAGGCCCAATGAATTTTGGCCCAAATTTAGCTACTTTAGATTCTTTATTTTGAGCTAAGAAAATGTGATTCTAGGAGTATTTTATCTCCCACTTTTACTTCTAAAATTCTACGTTTTAAGTTATAATAGACAGCTTGCTGCTCTTGAGCTTTTCTGAAATTTTTCTGAACTTCTGGTAGCAATTCTTCAATATTTCGCGTAATAAATTGAGATGCATTTTGCTGTACTAATACCAGTTTTTGAAAGGGGGTCAGAATCTTTATGCCCAAAAACAATTCAGCGGGAGTTTTTCCTGTTGCATCACTTACCGCTGTACGAATCGCATAGCCAAAATGATAAAGAAACTGATCCCAATTTTCATGATTTTGACCAATGAACGTCGCAATCATATTAATTAAAGTTCTATTAACACGTTCGGCTTGATTAGCTTGCGGCCGATATGAAACCGTGAAGAGAGTATCGAAAAGTGACTTAAAAACATTACTTATAAATTGAGGACCATGGTCCGTTACAATTTGAAGGGGGGCGCCGTAACGAGAAGTATAATTATTAAAGAAGGCAGTGGCCACTGCTTGCGCCGAAGCTTTACGTAAAGGCAAAAATTCAACCCATTTACTAAAATAATCCACCATAACTAACACACCATCTACTAAAACCATCTCTATTTTTATACTTCTTCCTACACCTTCCTTTCACTACATTTCAATCCGTCCTTTTAAAAATCACTTCTAATTTATCTAACATTCAAAATCTAAGTCTTTCATTGCAGCACCCTGCCGACACAAAACTAACTCGACCTCAACCTTCACCGAGGCACTGGTGACGAAGCGATTTTAACCGTCCCCACTTTCTACTTTGCTGGATCCAGCTTAATTAAAACAACTGTGGTGACGTTCTGACGTCTCAACCTCACAACTTGACTCATCCAAAAATAAGACCCTACTCCACTGCTCACTGTAAAAAAAATTGTGTAAGAATATACAACATTATTGAAGAAATTTATTTGCCTCAACCATGTTGAGAATTGCTATCTTCTACAGCTGTAAAACAGACGCATACAGAAGAATGTTACGCAATTACAACTAGTTACATTCCTCTACATGGTCTTGGCAAGTAAACCGCCTCTTACACAAAAATTTTTACGGTGCTGTAATGTCCAATTCTGATATTGTCTGGTGAAAGTCAGTCTTTTCTTTTTAGTTCCCCATCATACTATAGGTATGGGGAACTTAGGTAATCGTGAAAATTTTCGACCTCGGTTTTTTGACTTTTCTACACGTTTTCAGGTGTGAAGAATCCGAAAATGACAAAATTTGTATGGTGTCTGTCTGTAGGGTGTCTGTTAGTGTGTCAGTGTGTCAGTGTGTCAGTCCGTTAGTGTTTTAGTCCGTTAGTTTGTTAGTCTGTTAACACGATATCTCACGAACAAATGATCGCAGAGAGGTCAGATCAGTTTTAAAATATTACTTTCGACACTGGCAAGAATCCTATTCATTTGCAACATTCGAATTTAAAAACTTCGTAAGTTATTAGAAATTTACGATTTTCTTAACATGGGAGAATAGGACAAAAATTCACTTAAACGTGCATTTAATGGAAACTTTTTACTGTAAAAATGTCAGACCAGTTTTAAAATATCAGTTTTGATGCCGGAATGAACATCAGGAACTATAAATATGCTACTTTGGAAATTTCGCAAGTTATTGGAAATTTACGAATTTTTTAACATGGCAGTATAGAGCAAAATTTCACATAAACGTCAATTTTGAGAGATATTTTCATCGTAAAGATGTCAGACTACTTTTGAAATTTTATTTAGGACACTGGCATGGTTATTAATGACTATGAATTTTCCAATATAAAGATTTCGTAAGTTATTGGAAATTTACGAATTTCTTAACATGGCTGAATAGAGCAAAATTTCACATAAACGTCAATCTTGAGGGATATTTTCATCGTAAAGATGTCAAATCATTTTCGAAATATTATTTAGGATACTAGCATGAATATCATAGACTACGATTTTTCCAATTTAAAAAAATTCGTAAGTTATTTGGAATTTACGATTTACTTAACATGTCAGAATAAGGCAAAATTGAGCATAAATTTCGATTTTGAGGATCGTAAATACATTAGACAACTTCAAAATTACATTTATGATATTTGTTTGAACATGATTGAATACAAATATTCTAATAGGAAAATTTCGTAAATCATTCGTAATTTACGTTTTTATCAACATAGCGAAATTGTAAATTTTTCATATAAGTATGAATTTTAAGGATTGTTGCATTGGAAATAGTAGGATGAAAACTAAACAACGGAATTGACCCTGATAAAATAAATGAATAGATTAGAATAAGATATATATATCGAAGTGAACGGTGGATAGGCTATTAGGCGGGTATTTCATTCTGTCACTGCATCAAGCTTTGGTCATATTCATTTTTTTTAACATGATTATAATATGTCTCGCACTAGAAATTTATGAGAACATAAATATGATGGGGAACTGAGCAGAGTCCACCTATGCCAACTAGTTAATACTTGGAGTAAGTCGAGGTTTTCTTGCAGGTTAATGGGATGATAAACCGAAATCTTTGGCAAAACGTCTTGAAATAGTACTGAAACTGACGTTGGTGCCTTTTGCAGCCAGAGAATGTCTAATCATATAGCAGGATGTTCTTTGATATCGTACGATCATCCTTCTTATAACATGATCATCACGTACACTCGTTTTTCTGGGGCGATCGCTCCTCATAAGGTCTACAATTTTCCACGAAGTTTTAAATTTACTAATAGATTGATGCACAGCTGTCTTGCTCACATTTACCGCCGAACTTATTTGACGTTCATAGAATTCAGTTTTATGCAGGGTCAATATTTCTGACCTTTTCGTAACAGTAAGTGAAGGTTTTTTTTTTTTTTTTTTTTTTTTTTTTTTTACCATTACAATAATTACACAACTGCCTACGACAAAATCCAATGAACAAATGGCGATAAACGTGCCGGACACCTTCATTTATAGCAGTAGAATACATCTGATGCAATCAGCATATGAGATGACGCAATAATCTGCGCAAATGATGCAATGTGTGAAAATACTGAAAATCGGCTACTGCTCTTAAACTTTTAAAAATGACTGTATTTAGTTAAAGGCCCCATAAGATCCACTAAGAAGGCATTAGCTGATGTTAGAAATTCCAAAGGCTGCGAACGAGTTGGTGACTGAAATTGTTAGTACATTTGTGATTGCAGTGTATTTTGAAAAATGTATATATGAGTGTTTTTTATTAAGTCACGACATTTGCGTATGTAGCACATTGTCTCCTGTTTCAAATGTGTTATTTTAACCATATTTCATAGATAAGTTTCATAAGGGTAGATTAAATATTATTTAAAACTGAAATAGTTTTTATTACTCTAAATAAAATTGCGATGAAACATTTTCATATAATTTATTCTGTAATTTGTACATAATATACTTTTGTTATTCAATCAATAACATTCATTTTAACATGAAGTTCATTATTTATACCAGAACGAAACACTAAATAATAATAATAAAAAAAAATCTTAATTTTTTTTTTTAAAAAAAGACAATTTTATTTTATGCTAAATGTTTAGATTTTCTATTCTCTGTTAATATCACACGGAATGTTGCTTTATTAGTCTGATTCTGAGAGAAGAGATAGGTATACTTTAAGATTTGTTTGCAAAACATTATCAAAACATTATCACATAAGTACATAAATATGATAAGTAAGTATATAAATAAAATCAAACAAAATAAAATAAATCATAATAAACGTACATTTAACCAAACAAGAGTATAGAAAAATCTTAATAAAATGAAACAATTTTTTTTTTCGATAAAAATTCAGATTTATATCTATGTTTCGTTAAGTAGACAATAAGACTTCTTCACACACCATAAGTTTTAATCCAGCACAACCGGTTTCGAAAGGACGTAGCCTTCCTTCATCAGGTGCAAAAAACACGTGCTACTGCTTGGAGGAAAAAGCAAGACTGAAAGCAGGGCAAAATCCAGAGGGGGAGGAGCAACACAAACAACCAATAGGAAGCATCATGCAGGACCAATCAGAGAGGAACACACATGCACACACAAAAACAAAAGGAGGGAGGGAAGGAATAAACAATAATATAATTATATTTTTTTAATGATTTATTTATTTATTTTTTAAATTAATATTATACTAATAAGTAACTAATAAGAACTAATAAGTATACTAATAAGAAACATCAAACGGATTTTCTGCCATTCTTAATATTGCTAATGCTATTGATCCCCATATTCAGTTTACCTTTGAGTTAGAAAATTGTAATCAACTTCCCTTTCTTGATGTTTTAGTTACTAGGTGCGGTTCCTCTTTTAAAACCTCTGTGTACAGGAAACCTTTCTCTGTTTCTAACCCTCCCCATGCTCTCTCTAATCATCCGGCTAAACATAAAATTGGCACCTTTTACACTTACGTGTATCGTGCCCTTAAAATTTGTTCTGATACTTCTTCTCTTAAAGAAGAACTCAATTATTTAAAGTCCGTTGCTATTAAAAGAGGTTTTAGACCCTCTATTATTGATAAAGCTATCAAAAAGTTCAGTAGGCCAACTTATAATTTAACCCTTTCCATTGATGATAAAATTAAACCTGATAATCTTGTTGTCTTGCCTTTTTATCCCCCCTTATTTTTTAAATTAGCCAAAGTTTTAAAGCGTTTCAATTTTCACGTTATTTTTAAACCTGTCAATAAATTCCAATTCCCTTCAACTAAATCCCCTGTTCCCGAGCTTCACAAGTAGGGTATCTATAATGTCCCTTGTAATAATTGTGATTTATCTTATATTGGTCAAACAAAAGAAATCTTGAATGCCGTTTACGTGAACATTCTCGATATGTTGTTAATCAAGAAATTTCTAAATCTTCTATTGCAAAACACAGTTGGGAATTTGATCATAGTTTTAATTTTAAGAGTGCCAAAATTATCTTTCATGCCAAACGCATTTCCGAACTGGATTTTTTGGAAAATTTAGCTATTTACCTTAATCGTGATAAAATTGTCAATGAAAAATCTGATTCCACTTTGCTGCCTACAGCCTGGAAAAATTTGTTCAATTCAATTAAATAATTTCCTTCTTTATATTTATAACATAATAATAGTTATAATTAAATAATTCTAAAAAAAAAATAAATAAATAAATAAATAATAATAATAATAAAATAATTAATTTTATTAAATTTACTTATTAGTATAATATTAATTTAAAAAATAAATAAATAAATCATAAAAAAAATATAATTAAATTATTGTTTATTCCTTCCCTCCCTCCTTTTGTTTTTGTGTGTGCATGTGTGTTCCTCTCTGATTGGTCCTGCATGATGCTTCCTATTGGTTGTTTGTGTTGCTCCTCCCCCTCTGGATTTTGCCCTGCTTTCAGTCTTGCTTTTGCCTCCAAGGCAGTAGCACGTGTTTTTTGCACCTGATGAAGGAAGGCTACGTCCTTTCGAAACCGGTTGTGCTGGCTTAAAACTTATGGTGTGTGAAGAAGTCTTATTGTCTACTTATCGTTTGTACACCAGTTTTCCATTTAGTTTTGGTATTTTTCGTTAGTTTGTTAATTTATTAACATTATATGAGATAAATTAACATCGCTTTTATATTAGTTAAAAAATAGTTTAATAACTGAATTTATATATATATATATATATTATTGTTTTCTCACACCCCACTTCTTTTTAAGAAATGAAAGTTTAGTAAATCCTTAATAAAATAAAAATCCGAAATATTGCTGAACGTTTTCCAGTTCTGCTTTGTTTTAAATAATAAAAAAGTAATAGGAAAAGAAATTTTATTTTTCAACGAGAAATGCGGAGGAAAACGGTTTAAGTTTAAGTAATTGAAGTTAAAACGACTTTTTTTTTTCTGAGATCAAAATGAACTTGAATTACAAGCTTAATCTGGAAAAAAATAACAATACTATTCTGGTGTGTCACTCACACGACTTTCTCTTACTTTGAAATTTAATACTATAAATACGGATTGGAAATTTAAGATTAAGATAACGAGTGCTGTTATGCAAACCTATGTTGAAACACTTCTACTTAGGCTTCGGAACAGCTTTATTTGACAAATAATTCTATGTGAGGGGGGCTACCGCACCCCTCAGCGCCCCCGTTTTAATATTATACCTTCATTTATAGGGAATTCAAATCTGTTATTACTTTCAAAAGCACATTTAAAAATATTCAGACAACTTTCACATGCATCATTCCTTGAAATTTCTTATCAATCTTGAACAAATTTTCTAGTAACAAACGTATTCACTTCAAGATACATCATTTGGATCGCCTGAAATTATTTGTTTTTAAATTATTCTAACAGACACGGGAAAAGATCAAACTATCAAACTTGACTTACGTATTCAGGAAGCCTCAAAATATGTAAATATACATGAAACCACTCTATGAATATTTAGCTTAAAAAAAAAAATGCATTATTTACCATATAAATTTGAGGAATTAATTTCAATTCCTGAGCAGCTTTCCTGGACATGGTAAAATATTAAATCATATAGTATAGTATAGTAAAGCACTTCCACTAAGAAATAAGAAAAAATGTTATGGCTTAAATAATTCAAACCCTGTATATCTTCTGAAAGTTATGCACACATCACATGCTGCACATAAATATAATCCTATATTGATAACACACGGCACAACCTGAAATACACTTCCATCACTTTTCACGTATTGTCGCATTATAATCTAGTTCTTTTGTGTAGCCCTGTATAAAAGAATTATACATTCGCTTCATTTCGTTTAGTGCAGTCTGTTGATGTTAAACTCTACTTACCTGCAATTTCCCCCTTAGGCGCAATGTATTTGATTTCTTTAGGGTGTCCCTACACACGAACCATTTGCTTAATCTCAACAAATAGCTTACTGTAGCATCCCTATATGATACACATTTAGAATACCAAGTTTGAACTTTCTGCTGTAATTTGTTTTTGAGATATGCTGATAATGTCAGACACACAGACAGACATACAGACACACAGATATACACACAGACCAACCACTAAAAATATGATTTTTAGATTCAGTGGACCTCAAAACCTGTAAATATAACAAAAACTCAGTTTCGAAAATTTGACCCAATATCAATACTTTCTCTACCTTATGGGTAAGAGAAATTAAAATAAGTAAGATTTGTTTTTCAGTGTTCACGTGGGAAATTTATCTTTTCATGACTGTCACTTATATCTAATGCATTTGCTTTTGTACTCCTTTGTAAAACAATTTTTAAATAATTTGACATCTATAGAATCACAACAAACATTTGGCTTTCAAAACTTGGCAACTTATAAACTTTATAATTGTATTACAATGCAAAAACTTTTTTATCTTATTAAAATTATATTGCTTTTTAAATAATAGCATTAAATATATTGCAATTTAGTTTGAAATTTTACATTAAATATGTTACATTAAAGCTTTTTACTTTAGCAACACTTAATTTAACAGAAAATTGTTTTCATTTGAACTATGTTTAAAATAAGTAAAAAAAAAAAAAATGGTTAAAGGTAAAACTTAACCAAATATTTCTTAGGAGAATTTTCTTTTACGGTATTTTTTTATGCTGACATGGAAATGAAATTTACTGCAATTAACGATTTTTTATACTTATGTCAAGGAACGAAAAAATAATTCATTTTATTTATTTATAAATGTAAGTGCATTTTAGTTAAATGCGACTTTTTATAATTGAAATTTTTTATTAGAAATTTCATTACTTGATACAAGTTATATTGACCTTTTCAATTAAAGATCTTAGGAAACAAAAAGCAACCGTTTCAGCATTCAATAAAGAATAAACGATAAAATGAACCGATTTAAAAATAAATAACTTGTTAATATTCATGAAGAACTAATTATTAAGAAAGAAGTTCCCAATAAGGATTGATATACATATATACATATATATATATATATCAAACATTGGCTTCTGTTTTTAACTTTTCTAAAATTTATTTTTTGTTTTATCGTCTGCGTATCTTAAAAACAGCTATTACACTATTTATTTTTTATTTATTTAATTCATTCATTTGAAGGAGAAATCTTTTCTTTTCTTTTTTTTTTAATTTATTATACTTATTCAAAACAAATGATAATGCAGTAGAAAATTTAATTATATTAAATTTAAAATTTAAAAACTTATTCATAACAGTTATATTTACGTATAATGTATAATGTTTATAATATAACAACTTTTTATTTTTCGTTTTTTAATTAATTATTTTAAAAGATAATCTTTTTATTTCCTTTCTTTTATAGTATTTATCGAAAAAAATGGTAGTTCTTAGTACAAAGGAATAAAATTATTAAAATTTAAGCTTAATTAAAATCTATTTATTTTTTTATTTATTTAATTCCTTATAAAAGGAAATCTACTTTTACCTTTATTTATTATACTGTTCGGAATTATATGGTAATATAGTGTATAGAGCGAGGGCTATAAAATACATATTTAAAAAATAAAATATTTAAAAAGATGCTCAGATACAGTCATCCTTAAAATCACAGTTCTTAAATAATAGCAGATCTACCAGTGGAGTGGAACCTGGACAGTATGGAGTGCGAGCAGAAAATGAATTGTCGTAGGCAGCGGGTAGCCGAAGCGAGTTTCAGAGCGATTTAATGTTCTTTTTTACTTCCTTATACAAAGTATAAGGAAGTATAGTAATCCCGATTTGCGAAATGGATTTTGCATTTCACATTGCTCGAAAACGAATGATCGCTGAATGTTGCCAATTTAAACGTGTGACTGTCATGATGTCTAGTTGTACACCTGCAAGTGTCATCTTAACACGAGCTCTCGTTTTAGAGATATAAGGGACTTTACATGATTTTTCGTGACGTCTGTATGTATGTGTGTCTGTGTGTGTGTGTGTATGTGAGTATGTCGCATAACTCAAAAACGGTTGGACGTAGAAAGTTGCGAATTGGTACATATGTTTTTTATAACATCTAGTTGTGCACCTCCCTTTTTGGACTTTGTATGATTTTCCGTTTTGGAGATATTTAGGAAAATTAGGTTCATAATGGCCAAAATGTATCAAAAAACGGTAATAAATCAAAAACGGTTTGGACAAATCTTGCAATTTAACTGACTTCTCGACTAGCTAGAGATTTAAAACTTTCAGAAGAGTTCAGAATGCAATAACAATGCCTTTTTTTAATACTTTTAGTCAACTGTTTCTAATACCTGCTGTCTTCACCAGCGTTTATGTGATTCAACAGAAAATTTATTTAACTAACTTCTCGACTAGCTAGACATTTGGAACTTTTAGACTAGATCAGAACACGGTGAAAATGCATTTTTTTAATACTTTTAGCCAACTGTTTAGGGTCCCTGCTGTCTTCGGCAGCGTTACCAGTGCAAATCTTGCAATCGATTTTTAACTAACATCCCGACTAGCTAGACATTTAAAACTTCCGGGAAAACTCAGAACACGGTGACAATGCATTTTTTAAATATTTTTAGCCAATTGTTTTAGGTCACTGCTGTCTTCGACAGCGTTTATATGGTTCAACAGAAAATTTATTTAACTAACTTCCCGACTAGCTAGACATTTGAAACTTTCAGAATAGTTCAGAAAAAGGTGAAACTGCATTAAAAAAAATACTTTTAGCCAATTTTTTCGGGTCCTTGCTACCTTCGTCAGCGTTACCAGTACAAATCTTGCATCGGTTTTTAACTAACTTTCAGAAAAGCTCAGAACACGGTGATAATTCATTTTTTAAAATATTTTTAGCCAACTGTTTCGGGTCCAATGTCAATGTTTTTTAACATTATGTATATTTCTAAAAGTGTATAAGGAAGTCATGTGGTGCCCACATCAGATTTTTTTTTTTTTTTTTTAGCCTTTATTTAAAATGTGAGATAAACAATAAATAGTAATTTAATTCTTTTGAAAATTTATTTAAGAATAGTGACCAGTGAAGCGGGCATAGAATGCCAGTAGACAATAAAAGGAAAAATGCCACCTGATATATCCCTAAATTCAGTTTTTATTAAATTAAAGGATTTAATTTTTAACAGTGTTCTTCGACACGCACACACACATATATATATAATATTAAATCTCATTACTTATTATTATACTTATTAAAATTCTTGTTATTAGAAAACGAATTCTTATATTAAAAATGTAATACCGGGCATTAACGTAAATCTGTATATTTATGCCACTGGAAAATAGGTATTACACAGACAAACATACTTTTCTTTTTCTTTCTGTTTCCATTTTTATAAGTTGATGTCATTCCTTTTAAATAATTACAGTATTTTAAGAAATATTTTTACTTTCAAAAGTCGACAAATTTAATTTTTTTTTTTTTTTAAATTATATTACAATAGATAAATGTCTTTAAAAAAAGTGTTATACTTTATAAATAGTGTTGTATCTTAAAAAAAAATAAAACTTAAAAAAAAAAAAAAAAAATCAAATCAAATGAAATTAAATGAAAGAATGTGGTAGGAGGGGAAAAAGGAAATGAGGGGGGGGAGATGGAAAACTTATCTGTTAAAATATAAACAATTTTTTCAACTAGACACTTCATATTTTATATTACATATCTATGTACATTTGAAAGTGCTAATTGATTTAATAGAATACAGTAGAACCTCGATTATCCGAACCTCGATTAACCGAAACTCTCCGTTAACCGAAGTCGGTTTCTTCTTCACTTTTTTTTTTCACTTTCTACTATCATCCAAAATTTTCTCTTAACAAACATGTATTTTTAAAGTTTTTTTTTTTTTTTTTCCACTTTCCTTTTGTATGCAAGCCATCCTTTCCAAACTAAGAGTGCTGATAAATATTTTAGATGATTATTGATGAATTCTCGATTATCCGAAGTAAGTTCGCTCCCAATTACTTCGGGTAATCGAGGTTCTACTGTAATTGGTTTTCCATATCTACGTTCGCTTACTTTATTAGTAAATGGATCGAAAATTTAATGGAATATTCAATTTAGAAATTGGTAAAGAGTAAAAAAAAAATTGAATATTCAAGAAGCTGAATTAATAACAGAAGTTATCACATTAATATTCATGATGAATTATCGATAAAAAAAAAAAAAATGGAATCCTATTTGATTACGACATTGAATCTTAAAATAAAGTAATTCGTTGTGTGTGCACGGGTGTGCATTTAATGTTCCTGCCAAACGTTGTACATAATTCTATCTAGTTTCAGTGATTAAGTTGTTTAAAATTTAACTTTCACATATATTTTAAAATCACAAAATAAAATTAACTACTTATTGAAAAATCCCCCATTCACACACACGCACACACATATATACAATTAAAGAATGGTTAAAATATACCCAAGTATTTCTTACCAGAAATTTCGATTTTACACCTTTGTGTATTTTGAAAAATCAAATTAACGTTACGAACGATTTTTGATATCTATGTTTCAGAATATTATTATTATTATTTTTTTTTAATTATGTAAATACACTACGGTTAAATTAGCTATTTTTTTAAACTAATTAAAAAATGAAAAAATAGATATATTGATCTAGGAAGTAATATCCTATTCAGTTTAAGAGCTAGGTAAACAAAAATTGAACTTATGAATATTCAAGAAACTAAATTAATTTACGAAAAAATACTTTATTAATATTCATGAAGAATTATCAGTGACGAAATTTGCAAAGAAGTCTGTTAGGAAAAAAATAAATAAATTCTCAATAAAGGCATTGATCAAAGTAAAATTAAATTATAGTCCTTAAGAAGAGAATGTATAATCTAGAACTGTCTATTCTAGAGTTTAGACATTTTACTTTCTTCTATATGTAATATAGAGAAAGTATTGGATTCGCGAAAATTTTTGACCTCCGTTTTTTGACGGATCTACACGTTTTGGGATGTCCTGAACACGAATTGATAGTTTTTAGAAAATGTCTGTCTGTCTGTCTGTCTGTCTGTCTGTCTGTCTGTCTGTGTGTCTGTCTGTCTGTCTGTGTGTCTGTATCATTTTTTTGTGGACGCTGTATCTCACGAACATATGAATGAAATTTAACCAAACTTGGTATTTAGTTGCACCCTGACATGAACTGGTGCCCATTAGATTTGGGGATCAATAGCTCAACAGGTGGCGCTGTAATCGCATTTTATGCAAATTTTTAACATGGCAGCATAGGACAAAATTCCGTATAAATGGGCATAATGAGAGTTATTTTAAACTTGTGATTGTAAAATGAATTTGAATTATTGATGATAGTAGTAGTTAACTAGGAAAAAAAAATCGTGCATGGGGGAGCATCGGTTCCCCCCCTGGGGGGGAAGTACCCCCCCGGGGGGGTTAAATTTTGAAGATGGGTATCATTCGAAAGATCTCGTCAATACCTTTAAAACGAATGGTTGAACCATAAATCTGTGATAATTTAAAACAAAGTTATCGATTTTTTTTACTTTTAACAAAAAAAAAAACTTAGAAAAATAATCGTTTTTTTTTTTTTTTTTTTTTTTTTAACGAAATTTTACCAAACTTGGTATTTAGTTGGTCCCCGACATAAACTGTTGCTGATTATATTTGGGGATCAATAGCTCAACAGGTGGCGCTGTGATAGCATTTTATCTAAATTTTTAACATGGCAGCATAGGACAAAAATTCGTATAAATGTGCATAATAAGAGTTATTTTACACTTGTGTTTGTAAAATTAATATGAATTATTGATAATAGTAGTACGTAACTAGGAAAAAAATTTTGTGCATGGGGGGGGGCATCGCTTCCCCCCCTGGGGGGGAAGTACCCCCCCGTGGAGGGGGGTAAATTTTGAAGATGGGTATCATTCGAAAGGTCTCGTCAATACCTTTAAAACGAATGGTTGAACTATAAATCTGTGATAATTTAAAACAAAGTTATCGATTTTTTTTACTTTTAACCAAAAAAAAAAAAAACTTAGAAAAAAATTCTTTTTTTTTTTTTTAAATATTGTTAGTGATTGAATATGTATTAATTTTCACAAAAAAAAAAAAAAAAAAAAGGAAAAAAAAATCTTTTTTTTTTTTTTTTAAATATTGTTACTGATTGAATATGTATAGGAAAATATAGAAGAAAGTCTTGTGGTGGCCACAACATACTAGTTTAAAGTGAAATTTCTCTTTTGCAGTATATTAAAAGGTTTTCCGGTAAGCGATAAAACTAGAATAACAAAGATAAAACTAGAAAAAAGAAATACTAAAATTAAAAAAAAAAAAAAAAAAAAAACTAAGAAAAGTTAAAATTAGAACAGAGAGAAAAAAAAATGTGAGTTTTATGTCAAAAAATTTCAGTTTTTATTATATTAAGAAAATTATTTTTTAAGAGTATTTATAGAATATAAAATTATTTAATATATTAACGTTCAATCTTTATTATTGTTGTTATTACAATTATTATCATTTCGTTTACGTGTGAAAACAGTTGGCGTGCTTTTAAAATTAGTACGTATGAAAAACTAAATGTAACTTATAGTTGATGTGTTAAAATATGAAAATTGTTTTTAAAAATATACAAAAAGTAAAATATTTTTTTCTGTACACTAAAGAATATATTTACATTTTGTAATTGCATTTAATTTACATTATTGCATATAATTTCCGCACGGAGGTTTATGTATATACATATATATTCTAAGCCTAACTTAATTGATTATGTATCTTCAAAGAAAACATTTTCAAAACATTTTCTTTGTAGCTATGTAACAAAATGAATCTATCGAGTAAAACAATTTATATGTATATATATATATATATATACATAAAGATAATAGAAAAATAAAAAAAAGTAATTTTTAAAGATAAGTAAATAAAATAATAAAAATAATTAATTATCCGATATGAAGATCCCATAAAATACATTAATTAATTGATATTAATAATTTTTATTAACAAAAATACAAAATATTTTTTAAACAGAAGGTCAAAGTCGGATCAAAGAGAGAGGTGCGGATCTTGTTATTATGCAATTTCTAAATATGAAATTACGGTCATTAATTGTTTTTGATTTACTGGGGTTAATTTTAAAACGGGGAGTTTCGTTATCACTAAAAAAGTGCGCAACTATTTATCATAACAGTTCTAAATATGGAATTTTATTTTCTACTGCTAATCATTAATGAAATATGGCCCATAGATACATTCGTACATAAACACAAGCCTAAACACATTCGCCATTTATGAGACATACATAAAAAAGGCACAGACGTCACGTAAAAGCTAGTTAAATCGAGAATATGTCTGGATCGGGAAATAATGTAACTAACATGATGTTCTTTGGAGCCCCTCTGTAAAGTTTAAAAACGCTCAAAACCGCTGCATAGTGGTGAACGGCCTCCTTTTGTCTTAGAATTTTAGAATCTTAGAACTAACATGATGTGCATAAATGTGGCACGACACCTTGAAAATATGTCTGTTGTTATTGAAGTCCTAAGTACAAAATATCAACGTACTTGCTATTCGTGTTTAAGTTATACAACAAATAACATAAGAACATGAAGCCAAAATCGTAACCGTAGAAGCTATTAATTAACGCTATTACATAATAAATTCTGCATTGTTAATCTAAAATTGTATAATATGGATCATTCGAGATGAAAGGCATTGCAACTATAGGTTTCCGAGCAGTCGAATAAATTTTAAATATATCAAGTAACACAGTACTATCCAGTGTGTTGGTAGACTCAATGCCAATATGTCTCTTGCGGCAGCCATTTTGAATCGACAAAAGTTAATTTCACTTGCCCTCCATGCTGATATGTCGCATGCGAACTCCTTTTACATAATTTCTCAAAGGGTTGCATGCGCAAAAATTTAATCAACGGAGCTTCTCAGAATATTTTTTTTTACACTGCAGTTTGGTGGTGCAATGCCACCTGTTGTCGCATTTACAAATTACTTAAGCACACATTTTAGAATAGACAAAACTAGATGGAATTTTTGAGTTTATATACATAAGATGCTGTGGTATAGCCTTGCCATAAACGGGGGGGGGGGGTAAGGGATAGCAGAATACCAAAATCTGCTGGCGACGTTTATCAAATTCTAATAAGTACCAATTTATATCAAGGTCATTGTAACTATATTTTTCCGAGCAGTCGAATACATTTCAAATAAATCAAGTAACATAGTGCTATCGAGTGTGTTGATAGACTCAATATGTCTCTTGCGGCAGCCATTTTGAATAGACAAAAGTTAATTTCACTCACCCTGCATGCTGATACGTTGCATGCCAACTCCTTTTAGATAATTCCTCAAAACGTTGCATGCGCAAAAATTTAATGAACGGAGTTTCTCAGAATAATTTTTTTACACTGCAGTTTGGTGGTGCACGGCCACCTGTTGTCGCATTTACAAATTAATTAAGCACGCATTTTAGAATACACAAAACTATATGGATTTTTTGAACTTATATACATAAGATGCTGCGATATAGCCTTGCCATAAACGGGGGGATAGCAGAATAGCAAAATCTGCTGGTGACGTTTATCAAATTTTAACCAGTACCAATTTATATCAAGGTCTAACAAACATAAAATTTTATGGGATTCCGTACATTATTTAACACAAATCTTTGATAAAGCACAAACAGAGGTACTTTTTCTAAAAATTAGGACATCTCATTGTTTGTACATCTATCAAAAATTAGGTGTTGAAAATTTTCACAAGAGCAACATTTTAACTTGCATATAAAAGAAAGTCAAACAAATAATTTATCATTATGTATTAGTCTGTATCGTTATATTAATGTTATATATTAGTCTTCGTTACTCTCAGACAAGAAAGCACAAAAAAAAAAAAAAAAAAAAAAATCCGACAGATATAGAATTTAATTTGGTACAACAGGACTATACAAATTTTTTGTTGTCTACTCTTTCATATAAAGGTACATGATAAGTGTATACGATAGTAACAAACCTTGTCTGAATAACTTTATTGGAAAAGACTATATCTATTGAAAAATGGTATTTCGTCGTATAGGGTTTTGAATTAGTACGCAAATCAAAGTCCATAGATTTTAATCTTTCAATAAATTCTTTCCCACTTTCTGAATTAAAATCTATGTTAAAATCTCTTACCAGCATATAAGAAAAATGAATTAAATTGAATTATTTTAATTTATTTTTATTTAATTCTAAGAACGTCTCAAAAATGACGTCAAATATATATACATCACGAGTAAAAGAAAATTTGAAAATTTTAACATTATACACATTTATATATATATATATATATATTTAATCTAGTTTTTAAATGGTTTGGATTAATTTCTCTTAAATATAAGATTTGTATTTAATTTAATTAATTTTCTTCTTCACAATCCAATAGTAAACAATGGATTTCAAATAGGTAACAATTTTTACAATTAGACATAATAATGGTCTTGTCCATCCATTTAAAGAAAATAAATTTTTACATGTTTTTCAACTTAAAAAGAAATATATTTATTTATTGCGTTCAAATAAATTTATTTTCTTATATATATAAAAAGAATGAGTATTTTTATTTTTTATTTTATTAATTTTAAAGTTTTAATGGGGTTTTTATTTTATCTCTTTTGTACTAATTATCCAATAAAACTATTTAAAAAAAAATTGTTAGTTGCATTTTTCCTGATTAAGAGGTGTACTAATTTTCATAGCAATCGGTTGAAAAATGTCGAGTTGTATATCCAAAAACTTGACGTATTCAAGATGAAGCACAGTAGATAAAGATGAAATGGAATGTCTAATTGAAAGAAATCCTGTAGCTGTAAATAATACAAATTTTTATTATTTATTTATTTATTTTTTTTTTTACTTTTGGTATGCCAATATATGTCGAATAACATTTGCTGGAATTTCAGAAAATGACTTTTTTTTTTTTTTTTTTTTTAAGGCAGGGGTAAATATGCGCTTAATTTATATATATATATATTAGGGTGGTTCGAAAAAATTGATTTTTTTATTTCGGAATCGCGCTACCTCTCAAAAGTTGTAGTTTGGTATCCTCAGTTGGGGAAAAATAACAAAAAAATTCTAAGTTGACATCTTCAGTTCGCGCATGAGGCTGAAAGTTTGAAAAAATATGTTAATATTTGAAATTTTCAAAAAATAATAAAATTAGATTTTTTGTAATGCAACAGCCATAAATTGTCAGTATATAGCGTAGTTTGAACCTAAAAAAATATTTTATAGGTTTGAACCTAAAAAAATATTTTATATATTTTATAATTATATTATATATTTTATAAAAATATAATATATTTTACATTATATCTTTAGTTCGCGCATAAGCCTTAAATTGGGCTAAAATCTTCTAAAATTTGAAATTTACGTGTTTAATATACAATAATACATAATGGCATATTTACGTTTCAAAAGTATTTTAAAAATTCTAAATGTGTTGAATATAACCTTTTATTACAGTATTATACGTACAAGTATAGTTACACACACACATTTTTATGTATATAATAACATTGCATGTCCTAGCTAATTACAGAATGATATATAGATTTTACCTATTTTTTCTGTCTTTAAGATTCCTCAGATGTGTTGAGCATTGTTTTAAATTGAGATTTATAGTCAAATAATGGCATAGTTGACCTTCAGAGCAAAATTGTCCTTATGAAACAATCCCTGTTCTCTTCTCCACTTTAGTACAAGATTCTGTTAAGAGCTTTACAATTATTTCGACACTTTTCGTGTGGCAAAGACATTTAATTAGCTCGAACTCTGGGAGAACATTAGTATTAATAAGTTCTTCTAAGCTTTGCATTGACACATTGCTCATTATTGGAGGAGGTGTAAGTTTGCACTTGGAACAATCAATAAGTTTAATGTAATTTGAAGCTGCAAAATTGATGGTCGGTGGTTGAAAAGTTCGCACCGATTTCCCTTTTGTCTCTTGTTTTCTTGCTTTTAACAATCTTCGAAAAGCTAGCTGTGTTACGTGCACTCTCTCATCTAGTACCATTGAAATTAAAGGATTTTCGGGATGACAAAAATACGCATTCCTCTGAATGACAGGGTCAATTATTTTACGTACCCTCTCGGGCAGCTGTCGAGTCTTCTGTACTAATTTATACACGTGAACTGTTCCAAACTTTACGGAGGGGTGCATTTTAATTCCAAACCATACTGGAGCGTATATCTTCGTAATATAGCTGAGCAGACGTTTAATTTCGTCAGAAAGTTTTACTTCAGAAATATATAGTCTTAAGATCATATTTGCCCAAATTAACCACCGAGAGTTATAAAGAGGACCAGGATCTTTCACAGCGAGATCTGACGCACACTCTCCTGTCTTGACTGCTCGATAAATATTAAGTAAATACTGTTGGTCCTTGTTTAAGTCAGTTTTGGTCACATTTATCTCCTTAGTATTAGTCGTTTCAAAATTAGCAACAGAGCGTTTTTCACAGTCAGTCAGCTTCTTGCCAATTTGTCCTGAGAAACTATGCGCATAAGGTAAAACTGAATAGACGAAATGGTCAAGAATTTCTTATTTACACATTTCTAGATGGTGAAACAATATTCTGAATATTCCGAATTTTTTGCATTGCGAGAAATTCGCACTTGATTTCCTAGAATTAGGTCATACACCAAGATTATAGTTGCTGAAACCCGCCTCTTGTAGTCTCATTTATTTGCAGAGATTTTTAAATAACTTTGCCCTCGAGTATATAGGCAAATGCTCTAGAATTCTAATACGGGCTTCTAGAACTCACTTTTCAAGGGGACTAGAATTTATAAGGATGACATGGAACTATTTTTTATAGAGCTACAATTTAGATTTTAGATGTCAGTTACAGAATTTTTCCTCAGTGTGCCTAGACAAGTCGGCGATGGAATAAGAATGCGACGGCGCGGCGCCAACTTTGTGCTTGCCGGACAGTTACTGTTCGTGTTCAGTTTTTGACATTTTTTTTCAAAGTTTAAGCCTCATGTGCGAACAGAATATGTCATCTAAAAGTTATAAGAAAAATTTTAGGTTGAAACTACGCTATATACTAACAATTTATGGCTGTTGCATTATAAAAAATTACAAAAAAACTAATTTTATTATTTTTTGAAAATTTCAAATTTTAACACATTTTTTCAAACTTTCAGCCTCATGCGCGAACTGAAGATGTCAACTTAGAATTTTTTTGTTATTTTTCCCCAACTGAGGATACCAAACTACAACTTTTGAGAGGTAACGCGATTCCGAAATAAAAAAATCGATTTTTTCGAACCACCCTAATATATATATATATCTTTTTGGATACATAGATATATCCAAAATACACGTATTACTCTCAATAAATATTCATAAAGCAGCAAAATTATATAAATTTACTTCGAACCAATAATTTGAAAATTACGAGAATGATAAACGCGATTTCAAAATTGTATTGTCTAACGAATAATTACCAAAACGCTTCGATTAACATTACCTTCATATGAATGATGGAGTGTAAACCTTTATGGACATACACGTGATTAGTTTAATGTATGTTAGATAAACAAATATTACTTCTAAAGTATGATGAAAGGCATAGAATATATTCCGAATATTCTTTCAATTAGAATTATGTTGATAAGTAATTTTAAAAAATGCAATATTTAATCTAATATACACATTAGAAAATAAATCATACTCATTTATGAAGTTAAACAGAAATTTAAAATTTGAGCATTGAAGAGGATAAATAATTACGCCACAGATTCTAATATTTAGCATAATTTATTCATAACAACTTATTGCTGACTGCTTTTTGTAAGTTACAATTAAATACTGTAAAATACTGACGGGATTTTACGTTACGTTATTGAGTTGATAAGGACATTGATTAAAGTTGTCACGGCATCTAAAACCTATGACAGGTTGATAATTTACGCTGAAAAAAAAAATCTGTAGAGCAAATCACCCATTCCATCTTAAGACATAATTCTCTAAAAAATTGCTTGATTTTGTTCAAACAAGGAGAATGAAAATTCACAGAACATATATATATATATATATATATATATATATAACTTAATGTATATCGTTGTATCTGTCCTGAATTTTTGTTCGCTATAACTATAGTCCAGTCAATAGGTATGTAAAAAAGGGCTTACCTAGCAAAAGGTGGGGTAGAAGATTTTTCTTTTTTAATTTGTACATATGAGTGTCAATATGAAAAAAACGAGTTATCCAACATGAGCGACCCCGGAAGAATTTTTGTCGGCTGAAAAACCTCGAAAATTTACTACTTTTTTGGCTTTTTTTGAAATATCTCAGAAATGGCTAAATTTAGCGGTATTTTTCTATTATAAAGTTTAAAGAAGATTAAATTTCCTACAATTTTCTTCATTACAACTTTTTTGTAGTACTAATAGCAAGCGTGTTACAGCCTCTTGAAAGTCGGCATTTTTTCTCAAGCTAATAAAATTCAACTTAAAGAAATGGGTTGGTGCATGATTGTTTTTTAGAAAACGGAAAGAAAGAAAGGGACATATTCAGCTGTCTGACCTTAAAAAATGACATCTGCTTCGTAGTAAAGAAGGTATATATTAAAAAAAAAAACTGCCCCCCCACCCTTTCACACAAAAAGCTCTCCCTTTCCTCCCGCCTCTTCTCATCCTGTAGTACGCTGCCTCGGCTGAACATCTATGTTATTCAGTTCAGTGCGAACGTACTGTTTCAACCAGTGAGCTTTTTCTATTACAATACGTGGAGTGTTTGTTTTATTTTCGAAATCAGTTTGAATAAATGTGAAGTAAAGATTCTGAAGGAGAAAGGTATACAAACAATCTGTAAAAGTGCAATGCAAAGTGTCGAAATGAAGAACATTAGTGTTTTTTGAAGAACCTAAAACAAGTAAGAATTCACAATGCCTGTCACAAACGATACATCAATGAGCGAATGATTGCAGCATATGTACGGCGTCATACAACTGGTGATGGAGCTGGTCCAAACTGTGCGGCTCCATATCTTCCATCAAGAACTGAAGGTTTCAGTTTTAAAGATCAGTGTTTCTTGTGTGAAGAGGGGATACTTGAAGATTTCTTTAAAAAACAGGAACGACTTCCTGAGCATGAAAGAAATTCTATCCACCATGCTATGAAACTGGTGTGAAAGAAACACATATAAATGACGAAAATCGTGGGGATGAGAGAAGAAAAAAAGTACTCGAATGCATCGGAAATGTAAAAGGTTTAGTTGCTATAAATGCTGGGTATCACAGGTTTTGTCATCAAAAACTGCATTGGAGGCCAAAAAGTGAGATTGAACGAGGATACTACCCTGCAAGTAACACACTGATGAGGCAATGGAATCAATTTCCTCCTAACCTTAAAACGACTCGGAGGAGTGCCAGTCGCATAAAGTATTTGATGAATAAAATAGAGGGTGATTTTCGTCCTGGCATCAGAACGATTACATCACGCCTTTGCAAAAAATATGGTGAAGATGTTTTAATAGCCGAAACTGCCAACAAAAAAGCAGTTTGCTTCCAAAATGGTGGCTATAAAATACTCAGTGAAACTGGTATAGTAACAAGGACTCTAATCCTCAACAGGAAAATGTCATACTAATTTCATCATTTGACGAGGCTGAAGAAGATAAGCTATTCTAAGAGCTTTTATAATTACTGCAAGACGGAGAGGAACAATTTGAGGACAACACACCTTCCTTCTACCTCTGATGACTATTGAAATTTAAGAGCCCGGGCTTTCAAAATAACCACGAAGAAAATAAACATGTATATTATACATTAATATACGTTTTTACTTTCTTCTATCTTCAATAGAAGAAAGTATTGGATTCGTAAAAATTTTCGATTTCGGGTTTTTGATGGATTTACACGTTTTGAGAGATGTAGAACACGATTTTACCATTTTTAGAAAATGTCTGTCTGTCTGTCTGTCTGTCTGTCTGTGTGTGTGTGTGTGACAAAATTTTGTGGCAACTGTATCTCTGGAACTACTGCACAGAATTTCATACAAATTGGTATGTAGTTGCACCTTGACATAAATTAGTGCCTATCAACTTTTGGTAAAAATCGTCTTACAGGTTGCGTTGCCATCCCGCTTTTTCTAAATTTTCAACAGGGTGATAAAGGCAAAAATTTTCAAGATGGGTATCTTTCGAAAGGTCTCGTCAGTACCTTTAAAACGAATGGTTGAACTATAAATTTGTGATAATTTAAAACAAAGTTATCGATTTTTTTTACTTTTTACGAAAAAAAACTTAGAAAAAAAATCTTTTTTTTTTTTTCTCTCCCCTTAATTTTATCAAACTCCCACGGTTTCCGTGTTCTGACAAACTTAAACTAATTTTTGCTTTTTTCCCCTAATTTTGTCAAAGTCCTACGGTTTCCGTGTCTTGACAAACTTTAACATATTTTTGCATTTTTCCCCTAATTTTGTCAAAGTTCCAATGTTTCCGTGTTTTGACAAACTTTGACAAAATTTTGGGTAAAATGTGAAAATTATTCTAAATTTGTCAAAACACGGAAACCGTGGGACTTTGACAAAATTGGGGGGAAAATGCAAAAATTTGTTTGAGTTTGTCAGAACACGGAAACCGTGGGAGTTTGATAGAATTAAGGGGGGAGGAAAAAAAAAAAAGAAGTGGGACTTTGACAAAATTTTGGGTAAAATGTGAAAATTTGTTAAAGTCCCACTTATTTTTTTTCCCCCTCTCCCCTTAATTCTATCAAACTCCCACGGTTTCCGTGTTCTGACAAACTTAAACTAATTTTTGCTTTTTTCCCCTAATTTTGTCAAAGTCCCACGGTTTCCGTGTTTTGACGAACTTAGAATAATTTTCATATTTTACCCAAAATTTTGTCAAAGTTCCACTTTTTTTTTTTTTTTAATTATTGTTGCTGAGTGAATTTGTATAGGAAAAGATAGAAGAAAGTCATGTGGTGGCCACAACATACTAGTTTTATTTGTTTAAAGGCTAAATGAATCTCCCTATAATTTACATATAAAGTTAAATTTCTACAATTCACTTTTGCAATTATTTGCTATTGTTCTTCAAACAAGTTTGCCTATTTATGAAGTTCATTTAAAATTAAAATTGTATCTTGTTATTATCATCAATATTAATATAGCAGTAATGAATGTTTATTACAACATTATGTATTATATCTAAATATCATTAACGTTTTATAATTTAATAAATAGTAGAATTAAAATATTTATGTATCAATGCATTGAGATTTTGCTTATTAGCCCCCTAATATTTATTCATTTACATTTATGTACAAATATTTTTTATTTTATTTATTTTTCTTTGTATATGTGTGTGTGTGTGTGTAGTATTATGTGTTGCAGTGATAGAATACTATACATTGGTAGTTATTGGAGTCTGATGATGACTACTGTTGTTAGGCCAGAATTCTCAGTGCGTGGCCGGGGGAAGAGAGAGAGTTAGTAAAAAGTGGAAGGGAAAAATTAAAAGGGAGCAGATTTGTTATCTGTCGTCCTTAGTGAAAAAAAAAAAAAAAAAAAAGAAATAATCTCCAATTTATCTGGCGAACATATTTAATTCCTTTCAAAAATCACGATTATTTTAACAAGGCATATGTTACGAGAACAATCAAGAATATAAAACAGTATTTCGTACAATATTTATTGTAAAAAAATACATCTGGCGTGTATATTTCCGTATTACGTTTTTGATCACCAAATCCAAAAATCTCAAGGACGACAGATATCACAGCTATACCATTAAAAGTTGTTAAGCTTTCTGTAAATAAAGCTTCTAATTCTAATAATTACTGTACATTATTTATAAGGAGTAATGCGCTTTTTTTACGAAGTTGAGAAATCTGTTTATTTTCAAGAAGCTGTTACACGCTTGCTATTAGTACTACAAAAAAGGTGTAATGAAGGAAATTTCAGGAAATTTAATCCTCTTTAAACATTACAATAGAAAAATATCTCTAAATTCAGCCATTTCTGAGATATTTTGAAAAAAGCCAAAAAACTAGTAAATTTTCGAGGTTTTTCAGCCGACAAAAATTCTCCCGGGACCGACCATGTTGAATAACTCGTTTTTTGCATATTAGTACTAATATGTACAAATTAAAAAAATAAAATCTTCTACCCCACCTTTTGCAAGGTAGAATGTATTTATTGACTGGACTACTACACCATTGAACCGCTACGAAAATGGACATACTTGTCCATTTTCGTAGAACTTGTCCGACTTGTCCATTTTCCATACGAATTGGTCGCTTCGAAAATGGACATACTTGTTAATCAGGACAAACTCAAAGTAACGCAGAATTTTTTAGTTCAATAAGGTAACTGAGTCAAAAAATAGTAAATAAATAACACCATTTTAGCATTATAGTTATTAAAGGAAAGAAAAGGAATAATATATATATTATACATATATTTAATATATATAAATTTATATATTGAATATATATAAATATATATATTTAATATATATAATATATATATTAAAAACCGAGAATTATTTTCACTAAAAGTTTAAACTTGTGTGTTTTCTAGAAAAGTATTATCTCTGAAATTTCCGTCAAACTTTTGTTGATGTAAGTAGGATCGCTGGCTTTTTTTTTTTTTTTTTTTTTTTTTTTTTTAAGTTTTGTTTCTTCCATTTAAAACAATATTTAGCAGTATGCCTGGATTTGTAGCAAAGCTAGGAAACCTTAGAATTAAATATTCTTAATTTGCCTGTTTTCTAAGTAAGGTTTTCCTTTTATAAACTGTTTACAGCGCCCATAAAACATTTTTGTTTTGGAGGAAAATCGCTTCCTTTCATATAAGTAACATGATTGTTTGTCAGAATAATCTGTTTTACTATCCTCCTTACATGACAAACTGTTTACTTGCTGTGTTAATAAGTAATTTTTTTTTTCAAAAATTCCATTGGAAGTTTTGTTGGTGTTGTCTGTTGTTTTCTCAAATTTTCATTCAGTTTTTGTGTCATGTCAACAGCTTTCTTTTAGGTCTTTATACCTTCTTCTATCTTTATTCTGGAATTTGTCGGAAGACATGCAATAAGTTTTGAAAATTCTGGAAAACTTAAGGCGTCTGCGTCATATATTCTAGGGAATGTCTTCAATGTAATGACCTTAAGCCTGTAAGCGAAACACTTTGGTGATTCAGATTTCATCATTGATATCACATTAAGTATATTCGCTTGCATGTTGAAGAGGGTAAAGAAAATATATTCGTATTTTTTTTTTTTTTTTCCGTGAACATAAGGTCAGTTGAATTATATCATGTTTCATTTTCCAGCATAAACCATTGAGCTGGACAGAGAAGTTTAAGTTTCAAAATCAAAATAATTTCGTTTTACTTACTTTTGTCTACTTCCGCGTCGGACCGTAATTGGTCAAGAAAAGAATTTCAGAAAGTTTGGATCACCTTGAACGGAGAGTATCATAATAATCTTAGCCAGCCTTAAATAATTTACTCTATCTCCCAAGCAAAACGAACAAATGTTATGAAAAAAAAATGTAAAATTTTATTCTAATATCCGACGAATAAATAAATAAATAAATAAAAATAAAATAAGGAAATAGACACAAGATTGCCGAAAATATAACTTTCTTTAAATGAAAAATGTAATAAAAAATGTATAACTTTATAATAATGAAGTTTGTTCAATTTAACATATGATAAATATTTTGTATTCATATTAAAATAAATCAAGCTATCAATATATGTACAATAATATTAAGCAATGTACCCTACACGTTGTTTATTAAAATTCAAAAATATATACACTAAATTATTTATCAAATAAAAAATGTGTAAACCTACTCCAAAGAAAATATGTAGCCTTAAAAATACCTACGAAAATATGTATAATAATCAAATTACATTTCACAAAAATTAATTAAAGAACTGGTGTACAATGAATATTTAAACTTAAAAACCTCTTCACAGGCCGTAAAATTAATGTATGTGCCCCCTTTTTAGAAAGAACTTGGTATTTTTTCTTCAGGTGCAAATAACGCGTGCTACTTGCTCGGAGGTAAAAGCAATCTGAAAGCTATTTAAAACCCAAAATGGGAGGAGCAACACAAATAAATACAACCAACCAATAAGAAGCAGCAGGCAAAACGAGCCTGAAGAGAACACGACGTCAGAAGGGATACAAGAGAAATAAACACACAAAATTAAATAAATAAATAAATAATAAATAATGAAAATAATGAAAATGAAAATGAAAATGAAAATAAATAAAATCAGTGAGAAGATATTTTAAAATTATTTTATTTTTTATTTTAAAAACATTTTTATTTTTTTTTATTTTTATTTTATTGATATTATTAATTTATTTATCCTAATTTTATTTATTTATTTTATTTTATTTTCTATTTTCTATTTTCTATTTTTATTTTTATTTCATTTTATTTTTTACAAAATGAAAGAAATCATTTAATCGAATTAAACAAATTTTTCCAAGCTGTAGACAGCAATGTAGAATCAGATTTTTCATTAGCAATTTGATCATGATTAATAATTATTGCTGAATTTTCCAGGAAATCTAACTCATAAGCGCATTTGGCATAAAAGATAATCTTGGCTTTCTGAAAATTAAAACTATTATCAGATTCCCAATTAAGTTTCGCACTTGAGATTTTCGCACTCAAGTTTCGCACTTGATTATTTTGAGATTTCTTGTCTAGCGAAATTACATGAAAATCTTCTATTGCGAAGCAAAGATGGGAATCTGACCATAGTTTTAATTTTAAGAAAGCCGAGATTATCTTTTATGCTAAACGCGTATCCAAGTTAAATTTCCTGAAAAATATTGCTATTCATCTTAATTTCAGTAAAATAGTTAAGGAAAAATCTAGTTCTACTCTGTTTTTTACAGCTTGGAAATATTTGTTTAATTCAATTAAATAATTTTCTTCATTTTTTTTTTTAATTAAGGTAGGCAGGCACCTTAAAGGACAGCAATACTTCAAGTATCTCTCTTTGCCGAAACTTTTACACTTGCAGCATCGTTACAAATTAAACAAGCGACATCACTTATCTCAATAAATATTTTAAGGGACGTATTCTTCAAAGCGCGGTAATAAGTTACAAATTTGATTTGATTTGCAAGTAATATATACATATTTTTTAATTATTAAAAACAATTTCTAGTTCTTATTTTGTAATAACTATGAAGCAAGAAGTTTCAACGTAAAGTTTTTTATTTTAAAGAAAAGCGTAAACATTCAGCAAAGTAATAACGATTATCCTCAAAGAAATGCGCATAGAAACTTGGAATGCGTTTAATTTATTTATATTAAGGAAAAGATTAATTATTTGTCAAAAATTAATATTGCTTATTAATTCCATTGCTCGTTATCTTTTGAAATTTCTTTTCAAATTCAGAGATGTATAATATATTTTTCTTGAATGCAGGAACGGTCACCAGATATAATAATTAGCCGCTTAATAAAATTAATTGGGTTCAGAACGAATGCGATTTTAATAATCGGCGGGTACTGTATGCAGCTTTCACAGCTTTATGAAGTACTTGCCCCTTGATAAGTATACTTCTAATTATAAGCATCTATATCCAATTAATTCTGTGGTTAATTATTTGTTTTCTTTGTCATTAGTTTAATTGTCCTTTTTTATTATCATTCAGGTCGGCGTATGTATTTTAAGTTATTATTGTAACTCATTGGTTCTTAATCTATCTCGCAATTTTTTGTGTCAGTCTTTCCTCTATGTTATATTCAGTTCTATATTTTTGTGTGCTGTTATTGTTTTAGTTCTATTAATTGCTAAATTTTAAGATTAAATTTTATTACGTTATCTATTATATATATGTATGTATATAAAGATATCATAATATAATATTTCATAAAAATTCTTGAATGAATTATAAGTACAGTAAATTTGTATACTTTGCATATGGTAAGAAATTATCACTATATATATATTATTTAAATTATATTTTATCAGAATTAAAAATGAAAATGAAAATAAATAAATAAAATATATATTTATATATATAACTGATACAAAAAATTTACTTAGATTTTTTTTTTTTTTTTTTTAATAGATTTTGTATAATATTTACTTCAAATAATTATCATAAAAAGTTTGAAGAAAAAGAAAATATAATAACACTTTTAAAACGTATTGTTGATTTCCTTCTTTTAAACGAAGCTCTCTTCTTCCAAATGACGACACAAGATTGTTATGACACAGAATACTCTTCCTACCAATAAGTACTTGGACACTTTCGAATTTAGACATTTTGTAAAATATCTAGAAAACGTGTTATACAATAATCTTGAAATTTTGGTAGCATAAAGAACACGTTATAACCCTTGCATTTTAGTAAAAGTTGTGTCCTGAAAAGGAAAAGGGGACCAGTCAAAAATTAAAGAAAAATCAAAATATTTTGTATCACATTGTAAAAAGTAATGCTTGAAATGCATTTTGTTTGTAGTATGTGATTAAGAAAAATTTGTTCACTACCTGTGTAATTTTTAAGAGGCTATCTCAAATATTTATGAAAATATAACTTAAAAATAATAATAATAATAATAATAATCCACTTTTTTATTATAACACGCAAGGTATTAGACCAAGAGCAAAGAGATTTTTAGAAAAATTTGCATACTTTATTAGACACAGTATACTGCAATCAGAATACAAAAATGTTAAATATCTAGACCCACACATGTAGCACCTCATTTTAAAGGTCTTGAAATTTCATGCTGATTGGGGATGTTTGTATACAATATACTCCGACCCCTGGTGGTGAAAAATGGAACTAGATGATTTTGCTGTAGACCCTATCATATTACATCTTATTTTAAAGGTCTTGGTATTTCCTGACCGTTGGTGATGTTCGTACAGAACACACTGCGCCCCCTGGCGGTGAAAAGTGCAACTAAAGGATTTTGCATTTGACACCACCATGTGACACCTTATTTAAAAGGTTTTTGGAAATCCAAGGCGATTGGTGATAGAGCTCTTGAAATTTCATGTTGATTGGGGATGTTCGTATATAATATACTGTGCCCCCTGATGGTTAAAAATGGAACTAGGTGATTTTGCAGTCAACCCTATCATGTTACACCTTATTTTAAAGGTATTGGTATTTCCTTACCGTTGGTGTTGTTCGTATAGAACACGCTGTGCCCCCTGGCGGTGGAAAGTGCAACTAAAGTATTTTGCAGTTGACACCACCAGTGACACCTTATTTGAAAAGTCTTGGAAATTCAAGGCAATTGGTGATGTTCGTATGCAACATACTGCACCCCCTGGTGGAGGAAAGTGGATTTTGCAACGCGTGCGTAGCATGCATGCCTGCTATACAGTGCAGCAGCCACAGGCAGAGGTAACACGAGTCAGAGGTTCGCTCGGTTCAAGGTTCATTTTTGAGAATTTTTTCATGTTATTAGCGGCCTATATGTACACGAGCCCGAGTTCCGTTCTGTTTGATTATTTTTTTTTTGTTGCAGATGATTCTTTTTTTTTTTTTTTTTTTTTTTTTTTTTTTGTGATGCTTTCATTTAAAAATAGAAATTCAAACAAAATCGAGTTAAAGATAGAAAACCATACAAATTAAAGGTTCATTTAAGGTTATTATCATGTGCCCGGGCATTGCCGGGCGGGTTCGTTTGGTTCCAGGTTAATTTTTTTGGAATTTTTTTATGTTATTAGCGGCCGGCGTATGCGCTGCCGCAGGCACCGGGGTCACAAGGCAGAGTTTCGTTCGGTTCGAGATAATTTTTTTTGTTACAGCTGATTATTTTTTTTCGTGATGCTTTCATTTAAAAACAGAAATTCAAACTAAATCGAGTTAAAGGTATAAAATCATACAAATTTAAGGTTCATTTAAGGTATCATGGGCCCGGGCAACACCGGGCGGGTTCGTTCGGTTCCAGGTTAATTTTTGGGAATCTTTTTATGTTATTAGCGGCCGGCGTATCCGCTGCCGAAGTCACCAGGGTCACAAGGCAGAGTTTCGTTCTGTTCTAGGTAATTTTTTTTTTTTTTTTTTTTTTTTTTTTTGTTACAGCTGATTATTTTTTCACGATGCTTTTATTTAAAAATAGAAATTCAAACAAAACCAAGTTAAAGATGTAAAACCATACAAATTTAAGGTTCATTTCAGGTTATTACAATGGGCCCGGGAAACGCCGGACGGGTCAGCTAACATGTAATCTTAGTATTAAACGAAATAAAAAATGAAAGATAGGAAATGTTTATTTGGTGTCAGTTTGACGTCACATTGACTCTACTTTGTAGAAAGTGATGTCATATATAGTATTTCTATTTATAATTATTTTTCTGACTTTCTTTTTTTAAAGTGAAATGTCGTAAACTATATTAGATGTTTTAACTTGAAATACATTTAAATAATGATGCGACATTTTTTGAAACATTACGGTCAATAAAATGATCGTCGAATTCGACGGGTTCCAGCTAGTAAAACATTAATTTTGTAAGAATTACTTTTTAGATAATGTTAAAAATAGGTGATTTTGACATCACATATCTCTCTTCCTCGACCAAACATTTTTGGATACAACATAATAATTACAATGTCTGTTATCGATTAAAGTCAAGCTCTAAAATACAAATATAAAAGTATTAAATTACTTTAAACATGTACACATAAAAATATTAAATGTATGTAATGACCATAAGCAATTTCAAAATGACTCAGAAGATCATAAAAAATAGTGAAAGAGAAAAAAAAAATCAGTAGCTAGTATGTTAACCTTGTGCACATTTTTCAATTTGTCCAAAATTAATGATAATCTACAAATGCATGTGTGCTTAAATTTCTATACGTAAAAGAGCACAGTAACAGGTACAATATTATAAGCACTTATTAAACAATAAGCGAACACTCCTTTTATACATATACTTACGTATAAGGTGGCCATATAAATTTGTTTCAATTTGTATAAGTTTCATTTCTTAAATACCTTTAATCAATTGCCAATATATTTTTATAAACAGTACAAAAACTATATATAAGTGCAAAAAAGAAATGTACAAAGAAAAAAAAAAGAAAAAAAAAAGAAAGAAAAGGAAAAAATATTTATGCATACAAATTAACCACAATAATGCTATACATTATTTACTAATTTATGCCTTTATTTACTTACCCAAAATTTTTATTAGTTTGTAAAATACATGTGAATAACAAAAATTAATTAATTAATTAATGAAATTAAATGAAAATGACATAAATGAAAAAATATGTGTTAATAATACCATAAAAATCAAAAATTTTATTTTGGCGTACTTTAGACCGGAAAGCCGTTCAAATGAGTTTGGCATTCACCAAAGCACGAACATCTCACCTTACTCTTGTATGAATGGCACAAGTATGATGACTCCGGCTTCGAGCCTTTTTACTAAACGGCGTGTTAAAATTACTCCTTCCCGTCTTTAACAAAATGCAATTTTGGGATCAACTCAGCAGCAAGGGACAAAAAAGTAACTATTATGTAGCGAAGGATCTGTAAGTAAATAGTACATCCACATAAATGAAACTGGCCGTTGCTAAAAATAGGAGGCAATCAGTTAAGTGTCAGAATAAACACCGGTCCGTTAAATTTAGCTTTAAAAATGTAATAAATCTTCTTTCAAATCGTTTAGATGTAATACTGAAATGCTCTTATGACAATATTGCACTAAATAGTTAAGATAAATATATCAAATAAGTTTTTTATATACACAGTCAAATAATAGCATCAAGGTGAAAGAAGAATTTTTTGGAGACACAAAAATCGAGCTCTTTATAGAGCGAGCAATCAAGTAAATGGGATGACGAAAATTTAACTCCGTTTTGTAACACAGATAATCAAAAATGCCAATTTCGCAAAATTCAAACAAAAGTATATGTCAGTCTAACGACATATATTTAAAAATTAACAAAAGGATGAATGAAAAAAGACATTTCGTTTATTCACTATTTGCTAGAAATAAATAAAATACACCAGTCCACCGGTAGATATTTAAAAATTAACAAAAGAATGAATGAAAAGAGACATTTCGTTTTTTCAATGTTTGCCAGGCATATAAAGGGTTCTGGCGCCTGCTACAAAAGAAAAATCCTAATTGCTTTTTGACTATTTAAAGAGGATTGTCACAAATCCTCTTCGCTAATCCGCAATAAATCAATAAATTTCAATCATATCAGCCTAAATTAAACGAAAATAAAGAAGTTTTATTTTATTTTTTTTTTTCTTTCCAAACTGGAACATGAAAACATTTCAAGAGGAGGAAAACATAATCGAAATCATTTTTTTTTTCCATACGATAGGTGTTATTAATTATCAATATAGTATATTAAGGGAAAAAAGAAAAAAAAAAAAAAGCCGCAGTTGAATAATTTTATATTTGTTTTGAAAAATGGCCAATTTGATCATTTTAAAATAGGGATGAAACAGATAGGAATTTTACGGGATATCGCATATCTGTATTCCGCAGGCGACAGAGATGTTTGATAACCTGCAAAATCGCTATCTGTTACATCCCTATGGTTAAATGTTAAAATTGTTTTTTTTTTTTTTTTTTAATAAAAATAAGGCCCCATTTTTATTTTCTCTCAGAGTATGCAAGTTCGTTTTGTTAAATGATATTTAATTTAAAATCTGTAATCTGCAAAACACAAAATGCTTGAAATCAGCTCTGTCAACCAATAGTCTGCTGTACACATATGCATGGTTTACTGAAGTTGGTTGCTTCACTATACTTTTTACAATGCTTTATGAAACTTATTACCAAGTGAGATTTTTTGTAAATATTTTTGTGCATTACTCCTTATACATACATTTTAATATAATTACGGGAAAATTGGTTTAAACGCATCTAGGAAGGCAAGAGAATCTAACTGTAATCAGCTACTGTTACTTTTAAAGAAAAGTGGAAACTAAGTAATAAGGATTTACTTTTCACTGGTGAGTAATTAAAAATTCTAATTTACAGGCCTACAATCTCCGCTTTTAATTTTTTTGCTTCTAATATAAGTGCAATTTATTTCCTACAATCGAACATGAAGTAATAGGGAACTAAAACTCATAACTATGTATGGAATGAACGAAACAAAATGGCAACTTCAGAAAAGACATTTGAATAATAAAAGCAGCAGAGGAAACGGTGGACAATATTTCAAAGCAATGGGGTCAGTAGGATAAAATAAGAATAGGAAACGAAAAAAAAAAAAAGAAATAGCGGCTTAAAGGAAGATGTTTTATTTAGGCCTTACTTTCATTTTACTGATCAGATGAATGATTTCAACTTAAAACTTTCTCCGGTAGCTTAAAACTTTCTCCGGATTATGTGAATAATTTTGAAACAAAAATGAAATAAAATAAAATAAAGTAAAAGCTTTTAAACCCATCCATATTTTTTTAGTCTGTGACAGACACACGTGCAAACGTTTATTACTATATACATATACAGAGAGAAGGAAATTTATTTACTTTTTTTAAGCATGCAATTATGTGACCGCAAAACAGCGTATTAGAAAAGAATAAGTTCGTTATAAAAAATATTAATTCAATTCCATTTAAATAATCGATTTTTTTCAAAAACTATGCCGTAAAATGTTTTACTTATGAATATTAATTTCAAATATCCTTTTAATTACATTAAACAAGGACGAGAAAAAAGAGAAGTGGACCAAGAAAAAATATTTTTTCATTATGACAAAAAACTTTTGTTTTCTTTCATTTTCACGTTTTTCCCCTTGAAAAATCATCCTTTTCGATACTTAATATTCTTCGTTTTTTTTTTTTTTTTAAATATCATTTTTTAATAAATATTTTTATCTTTATCCAAAGTAATAGCTTTTAGGAGAACATTTACTTAGGGATTTGGCATCTTATTTTGTAAGCTTTTCTCCTCGCTTCCCAGATTACGAACTTGTTCAGCTACTTCATTGAAAAGATGTTAATTAAATTATTTTTATTAGTAAAATTAAAGTGATAATTTCACGAAAAAACATTTTTTCTCTATATTTGTCTTTCTTTTCTATGGATTACATTATGCATCTCGGGACTTGTAAAAGTGATTAAAAGCAAGTGTGTGCTCATGGGTCGAGGGGCTTTCAACCGTTAAAAAAATTGATTTTTTTTTTTTTTTTTTTTTTTTTCCGAAAAATATATGTTGAAGTGTGAATAATTTAAAAAAATGCAATGCTTATGATTTATAATTCTATGAATACTTTGGTTCAAAACTTATGAGCGAAAATGTAATTGGTGATAAAACCAAGTTTCATTATATTTCTGAATTTTAACACTCATTTTTTCAAAAAAAAAAAGTCACTTTCCGCAAGATTTGAAAAAAAAGAAAAAATCTTTACTTTTTCGCTTAAATATCTGTTTTAAAAGAGATATAAAGGATACGTAAAAAATGAGTTAACATTTACTGAAACTAACTTTATTTTACTAAAAATTTTCCAAATCACTTTGAATATTTCGGAAATTTGAAAAATATTTTTAATTTACTGAATTTTAAAAAATAAGAAATTTTGTATTATCTAAATATGTTTCTACAAGCATTTTAAAAACGTAAAAAAGTCAATACGTTAATTTCACGGTAAAATAGAAGAAAAAAAATATTTTGAGAAAATAAGTATTAACGTTTGGAAATGCAATAAGCTCGGTCTCAAAATCAGTTACAATTTTGATTATAGCATTTGAATCAAAGTACATAGAATCATAAATAAAGCGTCTAAATATTGAAAAATGTTCACACTTAAAGAGATTTTTTTTTTTCAAATATCGATAATTTTTAATGTTTAAAATGAAATTGAAAACTTCATTAATATTAGGTATAAAATATTTTAAAAAGCATTCCTATCAATAACAAAAAATAGAAAGCAATGGTATTCCAAATCTTTGAAGTGGTCCTAAATATGTCCACATGCAATCGTTATACACTGAACACAAATTTAACAATAATAATAATAATATATTTTATAACATATCAAAAAAAATTTTAACTCTTTTCACTAACAGCCTAATATATAGTTGATTTAGTTTAATTTATTTATTTTGATGCATTTTTATTTATATTTTTATTTAATTTTATATATATATATATATATATATATACTTTTTTTTATTTGTGAGACTAACATTTGAATAACAAAGGCTACCAGCCAAAAAATTTAAGAATGAAAATTAATATTACGGCTAGAAGCCTATAGATTCAGAATTCAATGAATTTTTTTTTTTTTATAGAATTAAATTAACACGGTTAGAATGAATTTCATTCATTTGACACACAACCCATACACCACAGAATGTTTCAGATATATTGTAAAAAGCTTAAAAATTGTAAAATCTTTCAAAAACGTAACACATTTATATATGTTCTCTGATACATTTCTGAAACATTCGCACTTTGCGATATTCCCTATGTTATGTAATTGAAACGTTTTTGTTACGTATCCGATTTTTTGTTACGGTCGCGGACATTTCTACGTTTTTGAAACTAATCGGAAAGCAAACTAAACGTTTTGAAATGTTTCTGAAGTATTTCCGATGTTTCGATGTTATATGATTGTTACATTTCTGGAACATTCTGTGCTGTTAGGGAAGGTACAAATAATTAGCTTGAATAACGGATAAGTTTGTACTTACCCGTTTTCTCCACAAATCACACCTGAAGAAAGTACTAGGGCACACACAAAAAAGGTACTGTTACTCCTAATCATAATAATTATTTAATCTTAAGTAGAACATACGGAAAATTTCGAAGTAGTAACATCTGATACATTGGATGATGGGATTTAACATATTTAACTGAAACGATAAATATAGACTTTCATATTCTTGCCCAGAATAAAGAACAGATTATTATAAATCATATATCAGGATTAGTTTTTAAAGTCCTTATAGTTAAAAACTACTAATGAATCGTCCACAAAAGCCGAAACTAATATTTTGCGCATGTCTGACAAAATTATTTTTAGGTTAAATAAAAAGGGGGGGGGGGGGTTAACAGTGTTTAAAAATATTTACATCTGCTATCTCTTGACAGTTTTTGGAGTTAGAGACGGCAACCGGGATTTCTTGATACTTCCATCCCCCCGCGGGGGAGCTGGACTTATGGTTTAAATAAAGATTTTGCGCTTGTGTATGTCGTCACGGGTTTAAAGGCGCATTGGGTGAATCACCTATGGGTGAATGAGATTCGGTTGTGATTTGAAGCAAACTGTTCAAAGTCTTAGTTCTTTTTTTTTTACAGTAGAACGACCATTGAGAATCCAGAAGTTCTGTCGAGTTAAAGAAAGGATTTATTGGTAACTAAAATGCATGCAATAGTGATGAAAATACCGGATGGAGACCGAGGAGAAATGATGGTTCTTGGGAATAAAGGGTGTTTGACGTCTCATAAGGTAATGTATATATTTTTTTCAATTCTGCCACCAACACACAATATGCTGTTTTGGTCTAAAAATACGTTTAAAGGTTTTAGTTTCCTGTGATTTGTACTGGTATGCCTCGTTTCAACAATGCGATTTCTGAGTTAAATTCATAGTTTGAATAAGATTGACGATTTTGTTAATGTTAGGAGTTAGCACTAGCAGTTAATGTGCCTTTTAATTTTGATTGTGAGCGTGTATTTTTGATAAACCTTTTGATTCAGGCCATGACACTCAACAGCTTGTTATAGGGCAAAAATTTAATTAGTAGATTGCATTGGATTGATCTTTCGGTGGCCATGGACCGACTGTGTTCGGATATGGTGTCATTGGATGAATTAGTGACCGTTAAATCAATTTGGCTAGGAAGACATGATGACTGTTTAAACCACTGAGGATCGGACCACCACATTTCGAATGTAATTAACTTGCTGGGATACAATCCGCGATTTCCAAATCTCCAGGGTTAAGTTTGCCTGGAAGATGGTGCCAATTTGCGGAAGTAGTTATGGCTCGGATCTTATTAGCTCGATGAAGAGCAAATTGATTGATTTTTGATAAAATATTTGAAATCCAATTGCGAGTGATGGTGGAATCACTCTGCATATATATCTGCACACCAAAATGCATATATATATATGTATATACAGTTTTTTTTTCACATGAAAGTACAATATAATAAAATAACCGTTGAGATTTTTTTTTAATGTCTAAAAGTAATTTAGCAATAACAATTTCAAATGCTTAAGTAATAATAGGCATTAATTTTGGCTGGTAATCAGTTTAGAATACATTTTCAAAGTAAGTTATGTTTAACTTATCCTTGCTTGCCTTTTTTAAACTTCGTCTAATTTTTTGAATGTAATTTTATTGATGTCAATTTCTTTTTTTCTTCTCTTTTTTTTTTTTTTTTAACGCTTATAATAGTGTATTTTCCTGTATAGTATTTTCTATGAAACAATTATAAGCTCCAGTGATTAATAACATTATATAAATGAAATTGAATGCTAATATACTATATGCAAATATAACAGTTTTATATTTTTCATCTTATTAGACGAATATTACCATCTGGTATACGTGCTAATAAGTTTCGGTTGTGCACTATAATAACATATTGATTGTCGTTCTCTCACCACCGAGTCTAGCGGGATCACGTCAGAAGCGCCAGTCACGTATCAGCGCGGGAAAAACTGCCTTCAATATTTGTAGCTAAAATAAATTTGTTACTTGTATAATAATGTATAATACGATTGGGAAAAAAAGCAGTTTTCATTTATTATTTTTTTTTCTACAAGGTATGCCCCTGCTCAAAATCTTTCACATTTAAAAATAATAATAAATTATTTTCTATCCTTTACTGGTGTCAGTGTCATAAAATTTTATGTTTACAAGCTTACATAATGATTAGTAACAACTGATTGTTATTTTCCTCTTTTTTCCTATATATATTCTTAGATATTACAGTAAGTGGGCATATGAGTATATTTATGTAAGAGTGATTACTATGAATGAAATTTCATATAACATGGGGTAAATGTTTAAGTAAAAATACTATTCACACGCTTAATCTTTAGCTTCAAGTTTCTGTTACGAATAAAACTTAAAACAAAATTTTGCGTCAAACTCTTTTAAATACTGACTGAATTCTTAAATAGTATTATGATTAACATTAATGTATATATATATGTGTGTGTGTGTGTGTGTGTGTGTGTGTGTGTGTGTGTGTGTGTGTGTGTGTGTACCGGGTGTCCCATAAGTTTGCAGACATTTTAAAAACTCCTAACTATTGAATGAACTGATAGAAATGAGCGCAGTCTGCGAAAAAAGTATTCTCAAGAGAGGAGATTTTTTCTTTCTTTCTTTCTATTTTTTGTTTTTTATTGGAAAAAAAATATATATATATATATATATATATATATATATATATATATATATATATATGTATGTATACACTTAAAAAAAAAAAATAAAAATAAAGTACAGGAAAAATCTGGCAGCTGGGGTGCCAGTATTTCTCCGTCAAATATACAAGACAAAACTGTACTTTTAACAGAAAACCTGTTTGATTTACAGGGTTCCTGTGTAAAATATATGTCAGTGATACAATTTTACGGTTTTAAAATGTATATTTGACGGAGAAATACTGGCACCCCAGCTGCCAGAATTTTCCTGTACTTTTAACGTTTTTTTTTTTTTTTTTTTTTTTTCAGTGTATAGTTAAATTTTGTGTCGACGGTAGTTAGACAAATATTTTAGCTTTTCGCACAGATGTGTAAGAAAAGTATGCAGATGAAAGTCCTTTAAATTGCATAATCTTACGATTAGAACAGTTTATTTCTTATTTTGTCTCCTACTTATGCATACAAGAAGTTTTAATTGCGAAGCAGACTTGGAGAATAAAGCGTTATTGGTGAAGATGTTTTCCCTCAGGTAAGAACCCCTGACTGAAGCTGCAGTTAGCAGTGTTATAACTCGATTTCAAACTGTAATTTGTGGTAACGACGGACACATAGAATAGGATTTATATGCCTGTAAACATTTGCTGGAGAACAAGTAATCGTTTTGATGAAAATGTGTAAATTGGTCTCGCGCAGCACCCTCTATCAAAAAATAGCTTAATTATTCTTTTTTCATTACAAATAAATAAATAAATAAAAATAATTAAAAAAATAAAAATAAATAAAAATAAATCCTTCGCAAACTGCGTTCAATTCTATTAATTCATTCAACAGGTATGAATTTTTAAAATGTCTACAGACTTATGGAACACCCTGTATATATATATATATATATATATATATATATACATATGTGTGTGTGTGATTTTTTTTTTCTTTTCGTCGTTATCTTTTAATTGTTTTATTTATTCTCTAACTATACGGTAGAAGAAATTTTTGTAATTAAATATATTCATTAAGCGATTTTTACTTCTGTTGACTGAATATCATTAGTTTTCAATTATCGAGAAAGAGCTTAATGATATATTTTAATAATGAGTGCTATCGGATGTATCCCAAAGGAATTTCCCATTAAATTGAACTTTAATATTCATGCACGAGTGAATACTTACAGATACTTAATTAAATGCATCTATAAAAAGTATAAGGTTAGGCCGTCTTAGAGCTTAAGCATTTTTAATTAATTTCAGATTAACAGAAATGAATAAATAAATTATGCATAAAAACGAAATTCTTAAATTAGGTTTAATGTGTTTATTACTATGTCTGTTTACTAAATGCGTTGATTATTAAATCTTGTTTGAACTGTAATTCCACCACAATATCATTATTTCTGATAATTTTACTCATCTAAAAAATATTAAGAAATTAAAATTCAGAAATTTCTATTTTCTTTTATAATAGTAATTTATTACAAAACTTATTATCATTTACTAGGGTTACAAGCACTGAAATTTAAACATAAACATTAAACATTTTGTTAGAAGGTTAAAGATTAAAATTTAAAAAAGAAATAAATATCTTTTCAGAATAGTAAAGATAAAACAAGAATTAAGGGGTAATATTTCCTGAATGAAATTATAAAAATATCATTCATGTTATCATTAGCAACCAATTTGTAACCTTTTCAATCCAATATAATTCACTATTAAATAAATGTATGCACAAGTATCTGGTTTATTTTGTCAATTATTTTTTACCTGAATATGAGTTTGCGTTGTTCTCAGTTTTAAGGCAGTAAAGTACCTACATAGATGCCAACATTTTAATTTATTCCGGAGTATTTTTAGCCACGCCTTTATTTCGCACCACTTTATTTATAGAAATATTTTCTCCAATATATAACTTAGGTAGAATAATAAAAAAATATTTTTAAAAATTAAGTGGTATGGAATAAAGGCGGGGCTAAAAATACTCTAGAATAAATAAAAATGTTGGCATCTATTACCTATAAACCGATTAAAATAACCGAAAATTTTGACAAACATATATTTTTATAATTCACAGCACATTTCAGTTTTATTTTTGAAATCTGTGTCAGAAAAAGATCAGATTTTATACTTTATATAAAAATCTTATTAAAATTATTAATTGTAAGACATATATTTTTTTTATGTATACTCTTATGGTGGTTCAATATATGCAAGTAGCACTTGCACGTAAGGTACTTTAAATGATATTATACTTATAAACAAGAATTCAATTGTAACATGCTCATAATGAACGAACCATTAAATTAATTTAACTTTCCAAAATTTAAACATACTTTTAATCCTATAACAGAATTTAAAATTTGGAACAAAAATATCTATAAATTTCATTAAAATTTACTTACGAATATTGTACTGTAATGTGAAGTATTAAATGTAGATATAAGATAAATCTATATAAATAAAGAGAAGTGTCTGTGTCTGTGTGTCTGTTTGTTATCAGCATATCTCAAGAACGAATGGTAACAGAAAGTCCAGACTTTGTATTCGAAATGTGCATGATATAGGGATGCTACACTAAGCTTCTCGTTGAGATCAAGCAAATAGTTTGTGTACAGGGATACCCAAGAGAATTCAAATATATTACGTCTATGGAGGAAATTGCAGGTAAGTAAAATTTAACAGCTATATCTGCACTAAAAGAAATGAAATGAATATATATTTTTTTATATACATAAAATCATGTCTCATGTAGAATATGGTTGGGAAATAATTCACTGTTCATGTACAGGGCTACACAAAAGAACCAGATTATAGTTCGACAGTATCTGAAAATTGATGGAAGTGTATTTTAGGTTGTGCCATGTGTGATTATATTTAGGTGCACCATTTGGTCTGTACATAATCTTCAAATGATATACATGGCTTGAGGGGGGGTAAGTACCCCTCACACAGAACTAGATATCATATAAAACTCTTCCGAAGCCTAATTTGAATTGTTTTAATATAGGTTTTTCACATCAGTTCTCGTTATCTTACCTCTTAATCTCCAACTTATATTTATAGTATTAAATTTCAGTGTAAAGGAATGTCGGTTGATGACACACCAGATTATTTCTTTGACGCACCAGATTTTTTTTTTTTTTTTTTTTTTTTTTTTTCAGTACTTATAGAAATTTTAGCATTTTGAAAAAATGCAAACTGAGAAAACGAAATTTAAAGATTTCAAATCTGTAAAAAAAGCATCAAAAAACATATAAGAATTGTTGCCTGAATATATACTTCATTGAACAATCCTAATATAGTTCAATTTATAAATATTAAATGGAAATGTAAGCTTTTGTATGAAACCTACTGGAGAGCTGCAGTCAAAAGTGCCACGTCCCCTTAAAAAAAAGAATTATGCAGAGAAAAAAAGTGCAATTGTCCGTTTTCCAAGTATATGATCATGGACAAAATTTGCGTCTCCTCTCCCTCCCCCCCCCCGAAAAAGAAAAAGGTACCCGGTTATATTTTCTATGAATATTGGAGATATATTTCCAATAGAAATCCATATTATTAAAGCCCTTTATCAGCTTTCCGATTTCCTTCACTATAATGCTAAACCTATAAAAATGAAATGCTTTTGTATTTTCAAACTATCTCTTTAAAAATGAAAATATTTAACCATTTTTCTGCATGCACTTCTTAAAACATGCTTCTTATTATCTACTCTTAAAAACAAATCATAGATATTAATTTATTAACACCACATTTTTGAACGTCATTTAGATTCAAACAAATTTATTGAAAATTAATGTAATTAAATTGTATAACGTATTGTATAACGTATAATTTATAAACATTAAAATGAACTCAATGAGTTTTGTTGGGTTTGAATGTTTGTATATTTATTCCGATTAATTACTAGAAGTAGAAGCGACGTTCAGCACCAATTAAACTATGTTTAGCATACTATGAGTTATTTAATACTAAAAGACCTATATTTATAATCAGTAATCCGACAGGCATTTGCAGGCTTCTTAGTACACGTATTTCGCGCGCATTAGTAAACTTAACAAGCATAGGTACGATGTATAAAAAACATATTTAAATGTAATTTAAAACTTAGTAAGTCTTTAATTAAATTACCTTGGTAATTCAACTGCCAGTTCAAAAAACATGTTGCTCAACTTGATATTCAATTTGTGTGTCGAAGTGATGGGAATCAAACAATCGGGAGCAAGCGGACATGTTTGTTGTAAAAATAAGAACGTACCGTTGCCATTCCTTTTCTATAAAAACATACTGCTGTAAAATATGTATATATTAGCAACGAAAATTCTTTGAATTAAATTTAAAATAAAAAAAATCGCTCTTCTATATCAATAACTATTTGTATGAATGGCTAAATAAAATCTATCTATCAGTAAAAAGACAATTATATTTTCAGTTACAAATATGAAGTGGTTCTTTTATGACGTCATTGAAAAGCTAACACTTTACATTTCAAGGGATTTGACCGTAAGAATACAGCTTGATGGCAGATTTGAGCCATTTTGGTAGATTAACGGCTTTCACCCGTAAGAAAAATTCTTCTATTCCAAAATTATACTTTGCTGGCATCAATTTACGGCTATGACCATTTTGTTAACAAAGGAGTATATAACTTATATCCCAACACAAGTTAATACTAATTTAATAAATTAACAGTATTAATTTTCAAAATCCATATATTATTTCGTATCTATCCGTGTGTATCCGTATATCTGTAAATTATACTTATTAAGTTTTAATTAAATATATTTTTAAAATCCTACCTAATGTATGAAAAATAACATTTAAATATAGTGTTATCGAAACACACAACATTTTCAAAACACAATATATATACATAAATGATGTTATTAATACATTTTTAATGATATTTTTTCTGTTTATGCTAATTTTTTAGGATTTTAAAGATTTTCTCAACTTATGTTTGAATAATATATGCAGTCATTATATTTCCCTAAGTTCTTTTTAGTGAGACAACTCGTTTCCAAAATTAAACTGAATATATTTTCTACTCTCTTAAGAATAATATTTTATGCTTTATTTCAGATTAAGAAACTCTCTACCTAACTCTAATACCATATTTTCTTTTCTTTAACATGTATTCACATCCCTAAGTAGTAAGAGGAAAGAGAAGAGTTAAAAAAAAAATGATTAATATTAAATACAAGAATGCGGAACAAAAACAAAACCATAGAGAAAAAAAGGAGGGAATTTTTTATTTACTTGTAAATTATGTCCTATGTAAAAATTGTACTTACATCCTAAAAAAGAATATTACGAATATATATTTCCGAGCTTAAGAAATGTTCGAATAAACTAAATGTTTTTTTATATAAAAACAAGAAAGAAAAATCATGCAACACATTTATCCGCAAATATACATCATAATTTAATTTACCCGTTACAAAATTTAATCAATGTATTTAATTATTATGATTAGACTTAAACATATATCCATCTTTAAGATTTCCTTGTTTTTAATTATCAAGTGAGTAATTTGTATTATTTTTCGATTTTAATTTTTCTTAATATAAATAGTTATTCAATTATTATTTAACACCTATATTGTACTATTTCTTGAATTATTACTGTTAAACAGAAACCATAATATGGATAATATTGGCGTAACTCTAAATTCATCGCTAAGACATCCCATACTCTTTCGAAAAAAATAAAAATAAAAATAAAAAATAAACTCATCATTACACGATTGGGAATGCAATTTAAATAACTTCATTTTGTACTTCAAAATTAAATAAAGATTTTTGTGTTATTCTGCAACCAATCATTTAATGCAAATCATACCATATTTCATTCAAATTATATATATATATATATATATATATATATATAAGCAAAATTATCAAGGATAAATGAAAATTAATCCCAAAACACACGAGGGCCTTCTTCAGGTGAGCTCCTCCATGTAGGGAATGAAATATGAGAAGTTTCTGACGAAAGGTTGGCAATCTAGCTCTAAAGGTTTTGCTTTCATCTACGGGAAGTTGGGGGCTAGAAACGTGTTTTTTTTTTTTTTTTTTTTTTGCAATATTGCTAACGTTTTGTCAGAAACTTCTCATATTTCATTCCCTACATCGGGGAGCCCCCTAAAGAATGCTAGGCGCGCTCATTGTTTTGGGATTAATTTTAATTTATCCTTGGTAATTTTGCTTATTTATTATAGTTTTATATTTGATTTTCTGCATTTGCGCAGAGGTATATAAATACTCTGTTCTAGTTCTATATTTAAAAATTCAAGTTTTATACCATCTTACATTTAAAATTTATCATATATATATAGGTATGTATGTATGTATGTATGATGTATGTATAGTTTTTAATTTCATTATAACGGTACAAATTTTCCAAAATATGATAAGTGTTAAAATATGTTTTTCACACAGACCATAATGCATCCGATTTAATACCGTGAGTACCTGTACCCAAGTTATTAGTATAATTTATACGTTTTTCAATAAGAAATGTGCTATATTGAGCTTGAAGAAAGTATATGCTATTTTGGAGGGTGTTTAAAAATGTGTATGAAAATATGATCACTGGAAGGCAGATTGGCAGATGAATCACAGTGAAAATCTTTTCAAATTTGTTGAAAATTGTTTAAAATGTGAAAGTGTTTTACGTATGAAGAGTTACAGATAGCATACTTATTAACTTTGCACGAAATTGTTTAAATGAGGGAAATGATTTACGTACTAACTGTTATAGTTTACAAATATCGTGTTACATGCGATATGCGACAAAATATAATCAGTACGAATTTACACCGAAATCTAATTAAATATAAAGTTTCATTATGTCCTGTGAATTTTTTTTCTTTTTTTTTTATGTGATACACAGTTCTCTATAAAAAAGCATATTGCATTAATATGCACATATACACAGACACATGTAACATGCATAATATTAATATAGACATATAGAAGTTTTTAAAAAATGACAAAATCTTGTTCAGGACATTTTAAAACGTGCAATACCGTCGAAAACCAGAAGTCGAAACTTTCGACAAATTCAGTATTTTCTTTTTATATATATACATAGAAAAATGTAAAATTGTCTGCCAAATGAATGAATTGAATATGAAAGCAAGCTTTATTTAGAAAGTGCCTACTGGTGATTGTAGAAAAAGCAGAATAATAAAACATACGAAAAATATTGTTGAGTCGTAAAATTAAAATCTTGATATATGAACCATGAATATAATTTTTATAAGACTGATTTTTTTTTTTTTTTTTTTTTTTTTTTTTTTGATAATATGTACATCAGATTTGTAAACTTGACTCGTAATCCCCTGGTAAATCTTCGTCGTATAATTACAGATAGCACAGGACAGAATTACAATGCGAAGAAATGGAAAAACACCCAAGGCCAGCGCGGGAATTGATCCGCTCTCCTACGCTCGACGGCGATTAGCAGTGTGGTGACATAACCACTCGGCCACGGAGAGCACCAGACTGATGATGTGTTATATCTGAGGCAGTAAATTTTAAGAAAAATAAATCAAGATAAATTACAAAAAATCACATTTACTTTTTTTAGTGTAGAAATTAGTAAAATTAAAACAGCGCTTAAAAAAAAAAAAAAAAAAAAAAAAAAAAATGAAAATGAAAATCCTACGTAAATCTGTAAATATCTGTAATATTGTTTTAAGCAACATTCCTAAATAATAGATGAAATTTATTAATTCAAATGTTATTAGTCAATTGCAAAGTGTGTTTAAATTATTTATTTATTTATTTTGAAAAGAAGGATGCAAAAATGCGAGTATCATGTTTATATGAGTTTTATTTTTAAATCTTTAATAATATAGAAATACAGTACCCGCCACTTTATAAAATCATTCGTTAATAAAATCAGTTGCTTAATCTGATCAAATTGCCTGGAATGGAATCAAATCAATGGAAACCACTTTTAAAACTGCCGTTTAATACAATCCGCATCGCTTGTTAATAAACTCAAATAAATAAATAAAAATAAAATAATAAAAATAACCTATATCTAAAAATATATGTATATATACAAACAAGTCAACGAATTTTGACAGCATTATTATTATTATTTTTTTTTTTAATTTCTGAAAAGGAAAAATTAATTATGGTATGTTATCACATTATCTCTCGTAGAGGCAAACCTCTGTAGCCTAGTAATAAAAAAAGCACCCTTATCATCTATCCTAGTAAGAAATCTGGAAAATGTTTAATTTCAAAGCTGCACTAGTAAGTTACAAGTTTGCTTTGATTAGTTAGTGACCATCTAGTTGTCATCTTTCCTTTTTTTAGTATTGAAAGAGAGTTTATGTTTGTAGTTTTTGCTTTGAATTAACGATGAAGCGATTCAATGAAAAGATTGAATGAAAAGATTGACTGAATGAAAAGATTTAAGTTTATAAGGAAACTGTGAAATTTTAGAAAAGTATGATGGTTTTCCGAAATGTAGCTAAAGGGAAACAGCTTCAAAGCTTGATATTTTTCAATATGCTTTATGTAGTTTGCTGAAGAATAGCCATGATGTTAGCGTTCAAATTGTAGCAAGCGGAAACATGACCCTAAAAAGAAACTAGTAGGGAAAGCAAAATATGTTGAAACAGCGCTTTTAAGCTGATTCAAAAATACCAGATTGAAAAAAATTCCCATCCCTCGTGCAATTTTGTGCGAAAAAACTGTGAAGTTCACCTAAATAATGAATATTGAAAACTTCATTTCTACAGATGCCTGATTGACAAGATGGAAGGAGTAAAACAATATTGCATATCGTAAACAGCACGGAGACGGGAATTTTCACGCTGCTGATTATTTGAAAACAAATGTTTTGTTGAATTTGTGGAAATATTATGATCCATCTCATATTTCCAACACTGATGAAACCACATTATTTCATCGGGCCAGATTTCACAATCGTAAATCCTAAGACCTTCGCCAAAATTAACGACTGGTCAGTCCTCGACATACACAACAATTCAGACCACAATTACACCACATATTCAATCACCACCATTCCTACGATTACACTATCCAAGAGATTCGCCACGAAAAAGGGCAACTTTAAGAAATTTTGAAAAATTTTTCAAGGATCCACCTCACACCTAGAACAACATATAACAACGGTAACCAACCCAAACCAACTAGAACAATTCACAGTGCACTTAATCAACAAAATCCACTCAGGTGCCTCCTCGGCATTTAAATTCAAGAAATCGGGTCGACGGTTCACCTACAACTTCTGGTCCCCCCAACTCAGATCCATGCGGAACAAGCTTACAGCCCTCAGGAGACAACAAAAATACGTTGCTCCAGAATCATCCCCCTTCATAAACAGAAAATAAAACAACTCTCGGCTGAATTCAAAAGACAAATCAACACGGCTAAAAACACCGCATGGAGAAAGTTCTGTTCAACACAAACAAACGTTTTCGGTACAGCTCAAAAATTTTACAGAAATAAGTTTTTTACACCCACTGAGCTCAAACTGGAACGTCCTCCAGCCCAGTCCTCCAAACGTAACAAAGTAGAGCACCTTACTGAAACTTTATTCCCAACAAGTAAATACGCAAACTTGAACGCACCAACCTTCTCGTCTCCCATGGATGACCCCTTCACGGAGGCAGAAGTCAAAGCCATTCTGCATAGTTTTAATGTTAACAAAGCTCCTGGTCCAGATCATAAAGATTTCAAAATTCTTAGGCATACCTATTACTCAATCCCTCACGTTTTACACAGCTGGACCAACTCATGCCTTAACTTGGAGTACTTTCCGGAGACCTTAAGAAAGGGAGAAGTGGTGTACTTCCTAAAGCAAAGGAAGCTTCCCTCTGAACCATCCTCGTACAGACCGATCTGCCTCCTACCTACTCTTGGCAAATTATTAGAAAAACTAATAGTAACTCGACTAAATTACCATCTCGAATCTAACAACCTTCTCCATCCTAATCAGTACGGGTTCAGAGAGGGCAGATCCTTCGAACATGCTTTGCAACATATTAAAAGCTCCTGCGCCATAAACTCAGAGTTAAGTAAATACACCCACTTTGGTCTCCCTAGATATTAAAGGAGCGTTCGACAGCATTGAATGGCCACACATTCTACACACATTACAAAAACTTAACTGACCGAGAAATATCGCGGGGGTCATCAGCTCATACCTCTGTAAGAGAAAGATCGAGGTCAACTGGGGTGATGGCTCCACAGAACTGCCTCAGACAAAGCGCTGCCCTCAGGTTTCCTGCCTGGGTCCGGTTCTGTGGAATGTAATAGCAAATGATATCTTAACAAGAATGAATACAGAAGGATATGAGACATGTGCTTACGTTGATGACTTCTCAGTAATTCTCTCCTGAAGGGTGAGGACTGACCTGGAGAACCAAGCCAAGGGCGCACTTTCCCTCTTCAGTAATATTCTCAACGAACTCGACCTAACTTTATCTTCCTCAAAAACACAAGTTCTGACCTTCACGTTCCCCAAAGCTCTCAAAAAGTCTCTTGTGATGAGGATCAACGGTGTCAGTGTTCGCCATGTCCAAAACCTCAAAATCTTAGGCGTAAACGTCGACAGGAACCTCAACTGGACGGCCCATATAAACGACCTAAAACTGAAAACTATGTCCCACTATCATAACGCCACAAAAATGGTGGGAAAGAGGTGGGGAATCTCTACCTTTTTCCTCAAAATATGGCACTATTCCATTATAAACAAGATCTTGACATATGGCGCGGGCGTCTGGGGAGGTCTTCTGTTGGCGGCAAACAAAACCCAACTCGACTGACACCCTGACCGTTGTCACAGGAATTCCTCATGCCCAACTGCTATCAAAAAACTAATATTCTTCAATTAAATGATACTCAGCTTGCAAACTCTCTTTTCTCTAATCTAAATATACAATCCCTTACAAACAGCTGGAATATCCATCCGGCAAAGGATGTTGAATCTCCTCTCACTAACTGTAACATTAATAGCTTTTCACCCCTAGTTACTATGGCGATCTTTACAGATGGCTCCAAGACTGAACACGGAGTAGCAGCTGCACTCTGTGTCCTTAACAACAATGAAACCATCTTTCAGTGGTCCTGCAAGCTCGAAAACCACAATTCAGTCTTTCAGGCGGAATTATTTGCCATCCTTAAGGCTATCGAATGGGCTGAGGAAAATGCTCACTCTTACCCAAGTATTAACATTTTTAGCGACAGCCTTACGGGCCGCTACAGGAGCAGGCACCCCATAATATTGAAAATAAAACTTAAACTCTATAACCTAAAATCCATCATCTCCCTGGCACACTTTTCTGCCCACAGGGGTGTCATCGGGAACGAAATGACAGATCATTTAGCAAAAACTGCCACAGAACATGCAACGATTGATTTTAACTTACCCCCCCCCCTTCCTATGTAAAATCTAGACTCAAGGGCAAATTAAAACAAAATTGGCAATCCTTATGGGACAACTCCATCGAAGGCAGATTTACTTATAACCTGATCCCAAATCCCACTTCAAACACTTGGACCCTTACTCCCCCTATCACGGCCTTTCTCACGGGTCATGGCCCATTTCAAGCATACCTTTATAGGTTCCACCGACGACGCTCACCCCTGTGCCATTGTGGTTAGAAAGGCACTGCTTCTCATTACTACTTCAGCTATCCCCTTACCTCCAGTATTCACCTACGAAACCAATCCCCAAGACCAGTAAACTGGTTAGATAATATCATCACCAGAACCTCCCTAATTCAAAGACTAAATAAAATCTACGCACTTTTAAAAGACATTACTAATTTAACAGATTAACCTCCAAGCTTCTTCCTACTGGCTCAGGTTGCAACCTACAATTGTGATCATCATAAGCCACTCAGTTCTGCAGCACTACTCCGAACTGTACAGCAACGCTACCAAATTAACCACTGTTGCTCCTTGTCGCGTAGGGCGAAAGCCCGGCATCAACATGCAAATGTCAAAAAGACTTTTATCAATGGTTCTAAACCAACTCAATGACTAAAACGAATGAACTGAAATACATAATTATGGACTCAGCTAATGAAATCATGGACTAAGCTTCTCATTTCAAAGCCTTAACAAAGCTATTTATCCATCCTTGTGCCTTCTGTCGCGTGGGGTTTAATCCCGGCACACCTGCTATAAATAAATTATCGCCCTCGGTCGGTTGAGGCTCAATGCCTGGCAAATTTTGTAAACGCTTGTAGAATTCTTAATAAACGTTCGGAGCAGTTCCCTCTGTCTCGGACACTTGTTGCCCGAGACACTGAAGCGCTCAACATCGCTCCAAGAGCGATGAGCGGGGACTGTCCCCTGTTCAATCATACTGTGACAGAACGTGTTATGGCGGTCATACACTTCAACGTTTTTCATAGAACTAGAATTGTACGTTTTATAGATGGTACAAAGCAAACCTTTTCAGAACGTTCTAAGTAATACTACACTGCTCAAAACAATTAAAGGATATTGTAAGTTTTATATAAAATAAAGATATAAGCGAATTTTTTTTTGCCGAAAATAGAAGAAGAGAATCACAAATGCAAATTTTTCTGATTTTCAAACTGTAGAGTATGCTAATTTTGAGTTTGACGTCAAAAACGTCGCTTCAGCGGCAGCGAATGAAATTTGACTTTCAACTCAATAAAAGACAATGAAGACAAGGATGATCGGCATTCAGTGACTGCTTTGTTTCGATGAGTACGATGTCTCAGCGAAGTCATTTAACCGATTCAGAAGCTTGGAGAGTTGTTCGTAGGTTAGAAGGGGGCCGAAGTAGCGCAAGCCATTGGAGTGTCAAAAAGTCTGATTTCCAGGATCTGGAACCGTTTTTTGGAGACTGGAAGTGCAGGCCTAAGACCAGGGCAAGGTCGTAGACGGGCAATAACGCCCAATGAAGATCGTTATTTAGTGTTAATGGCTCGGAGACACCGAAATATGAACGCTACTCTTCTCCGACAACACCTTCGCGCGGCTACTGGCACCACGGTTTCAACACAGACTGTCTGAAGCCGGCTCCATGGTGTAGGTCTGTATGCTCGCCGACCGATGGTATGCGTTAGACTAACATCAAGGCATCGTCGCGACCGCAGGGAGTGGGCAACAGAGCATGTGAACTGGAGGAGAAATGAATGGATGTTCTTTGTTCTGACGAGTCCCGTTTTTCGGCTCAGCCTGATAATAGGCGTATTTTCATCTGGAGGGACCGTGGCAGTAGGAATAATCCTGCGTTCGTGCACGAAAGTATCATATTTGGCGGTGGGGGAGTGTTGGTGTATGGTGGCATCTCCATTGTCGGGCGCACAGACCTCTACACCATTCGAGATGGACCTCTGACTGGTCGCAGATATAGGGATGAGATCCTCAGACCTATTGTAGTCCCTTACGCTGCAGGAATCGGAGAGGACTTCATTTTAATGGACGATAACTGCAGGCCACATCGTGCTAACCTGGTGGAGGATTTCCTTTTCGAGGAAGGAATCGTACGAATGGAATGGCCAGCGTGTTCTCCAGACAGGAATCCAATAGGGCACGTTTGGGACGCTCTAGGAAGACGAGTTGCTGGCCGCCAACCACCCCCACAAACTCTCCAAGAACTGGAAAGAGCTCTTCTGGAAGAGTGGGACAGAATACCCCAACTCGTGATTAATAGCCTCATTGACTCCATGCCTCAAAGGTGTTCAACGTTGCTCTCCGTCCGTGGAAACCACACCCCCTACTGAAAATGATTTCCTTTGAAGAAAACACCTTTTCTTATTCTTTTTTTTTCTCATATGCACAAATTGTGTTTTTTTCATTTTGTACACAAATGCGCAATAAAATGCATTTTTTTCTGCCAGACATGTGTAATTTATTCTCACATAACCTACTACGTCTGTTGACCATGTATCAATCAGCTAAAAAGTTTCCCAGCCACAAAATCCACCTAAAACCGCAATATCCTTTAATTGTTTTGAGCAGTGTATTTTTGAACGTCTAATAGAACGTTCTCTTGACACGAAACACGGTGTTTGAACGACTGTAACCGTTATTAGACGTTCACAGAACGTTCCCGTGCTACTTGAGTATTGATTAATAAATATTATTCAGACATAAATATATAAACAAGTTTCACTATACATAGTCCATATCTTTTGAATATTTTTAAAATAAGAGAAGAATGATTTTTTTTTTTTTTTTTTTTTTTTTTTTTTTTTAATGTAAACAGAGCTCTAAACATTTAGAAATAATTTTGAATATATATATATATATATATATATATATTGAAATGAAAAAAAAAAATGTTGTCATACAAATACTTAATTTGTAGGAAATAAAAAATCTAGTACAAAAATTAGAATGTGCGATAAAAAATAATTTACTTTCGATAAAGAATATTTTTTTAAAAGACTTATTTCTTTTTTACTTTACTATGATATATCTTTTTCATAGATATTTTTTAACATTATGAGAGACAGAAATACTTTGCGTCGTTTAAATAAAAACAACAACAACAATAATAATAATAATACATTTTTTTAAGCTTTTAAAAAAGGTTTTTTTTTTAATCATAATTTAAGATAAAGTTTTAACCACTAAATCTTTAAAACTATTTATTACTACTATTCCATCTAAATTTTTTATTATTTCTTGAGCTTAGATTTTTTACTATAATAAGCAAATAATAATTTAAAAAAAAAATGTCTTTTCACTATACATTTTATCGCCTAGAGAAGTATATCTTATTTTACAAAAGTATAAGTAAATGTTATGAAGAAAATTTTCTTTAAGACTGCTATTGCAAAAAACCTTTTGAAGTTATATGTCCACATTTTTACTAATTTAATAATTTAAATCACTCTGCAACTTAATATAATTACTATTATACATCTTTATTTTTATGTTAATATTACGTTAATTTTTAATACAACATTATGTTATAAAATTTAGATCATAAAATTAAAACACGATACTTTTGTGAAAAACATATTGGAATTTTATATTAAGTTCTTAAAGTACTAATTATTAATAAAAAATAATAATTAAAGAAACTGGTTTATTTTAGAGTGTTTTGTCGGCCATAAATGTTTCTTTTATTACTCCATATCCATTTTTAAAGCTGAAATCTTTCACTTGAGCTTCATTTTGTTAGTTGCTTCGAGATGTAGGCACCACACATTTATGAGACATTTTAAGGTGTTTTCTTGTATCTATAAGGTCATAAAACTCTAAAGCAATATAACTTTTTTCAACGGAATATATGGTATAATAATCCAGACGAACGTGAGGAGGCCACAGATTACTGACGATGGAATTTCGGTTCGTAGTACGTACAGAGACACGTAAGGTACAGCAGTTGTAGGACTGGTTAAGTTATGAAAAGGACTATAGAGAGTGACGTCACTCTCTCAATTTTAGTTTGTGCGTCGGCTTTCATGTAGGGTGTGTTGCTCCTGACACTCAGTAGAATAATCCTGTAACAAATAATAATATTAATACTAGTAATAGTAATAGTTATAATAATAAAGTTTTTATATGCACTGTACAAAGGAATTTTAAATCATTTTTAAAGCGTCAACGTTGTTATTATTATTATTATTTATTTATTTACTTACTTTTCAAATGATTTTTTTTTTTTTTTTTTTTACAATGAAATTTCTTAAAATAAGTTTGAAGTTTGTTTTTCCTTAACGTGTGTAACTTTGCTTTTCCTGGTCACACGCAGGACCTCCCGCATAAGGCGGGAAACTTAATAAAACTCCTTTTCATATATATATATAAGAATATGTACGATATGTACGATATGTACGGATATGTACATGATATAAAATTAAAAATTATTATAATAAAACAGAAAACAGAAAAAGCTAGCGCTAAAAACTGATTAGATAAAAAAGGTTTTTTAAATAAGAAACTTTTAAAACGAATATGTGTATCATATGAAATTAAAATAAAAGTTTAAAGATTAGAAAATCCAACAGGGGAGTTACAAACCAATGCGCAAAATTGTTGCGAAAGGAAATGCAGAACTTGAATATAAGAATAATTTAACAAATAAATGAAATGAAATACAACCCCCCCCCAAAAAAAGAGCCCCCCCCCCCCCCCCCCCCACCGTGTCGGAGTAGAAGAGAAGTTCCTGAAAGGATAGTAGCAATTAGCTAATAACTATCCTTAGCCCCCAACTTCTCACCAAACAGAAAACCACCTTTAACATAATAGAAATCTGACATATATAATATGAAAAATTCTAAAAAAAATATATAAAAAATATACAATAATATAAAGAATTACAGAATGTATACAAGAAAGCAAATGAAATAAACCCCTGAATGAGGACGTAGAACATATCGAAAGAGGAAAACGCTGGAAACATTCGGTCAAAATTTAGGACGCGTAACAGTCTTACGTTAATTTGCAAAATTGTTCTTCAATCTTCAAAAGCTATTTTTAATTCATTATTAGTATAGCATAAAATTGCGATTTTTTTTTCTAACTTTGAGAACATATGAAAGGGAAAAAAGATAAGTAAATAAATCTTACAGTCAAAATAGTTAACCAAAAGATTTAAAGCCATTTTAGAAAAAGTTAAAAAAATATTATAATAATACGTAAAACGTAGAAAGCTAGCGCTAAAACCTACTTACCCAAACAATGTTTTTACTTTCTCTTACCCATAAGGTAGAGAAAGTATTGTTTTTGGCTCAAATTTTCGAACGCGAGATTTTGTTATATTTACACGTTTTGAGGTACCCTGAATACGTCAATCATGTTTTTAGCAAATGGTCTGTATGTCTGTGTGTGTGTGTGTGTGTGTCTGTGTTTGTGTCTGTATGTCTGTCTGTTATCAGCATATCTCAAAAACGAATTATGGCAGAAAGTTCAAACTTGGTATTCTAAATGTGTATCATATGAGGATGCTACAGTAAGCTTTTCGTTAAGATCAAGCAAATGGTTCGTGTACAGGGACAATCAAGAGAATTCTAATACATTACGTCTATGGGGAAAATTGCAGGTAAGTTTAGTTTAACGTCTATAGACTGCACTAAACCAAATGAAACGAATATATATTTTTTGTAAAAGAGATAGTTAACTGAGAAAAAAATTTTGTGTATGTAGGAGCCTTGCCTCCCCCCCTGGGGGGAAGTCCCCCCTCAAGGGGAGTAAATTTTCATGATGGGTATCATTCAAAAGAGCTCATCAATACCTTTAAAACGAATGGTTGAACTATAAGTCTGTGATAATTTAAGACAAAGTTATAGATTTTTTTTACTTTTAACAAAAAAAAAAAAAAAAAAACTTAGAAAAAAAATCGTAATTTTTCTTTTTTTTTTTTTTTTTTTTTTTTTTTTCAAATATTGAGAGTAAAATGGACTTTTTTTGGATATTTAGTGTTACACTACTTTTCTAATATGGAAATTGTCTGCATTATCATAAAAGATAATTTTTTTAAATAATAATTTTAATAAATTATTTAAAAAAAAATGAATTATTTTTTAATAACCGAATTAAATTCTATATAAATGTAGGTGCATTAATGAAACGGGGGGTTGAGGGGGGCGGTAGCCCCCCTCACACAGAACTAATTATCGTATAAAACTCTTCTGAAGCCTAATTTGAATTGCTTAGCATAGGTTTACATGACAGTTCTCGTTATCTTACCTCTTAATCTGCAACCTATATTTATAGTATTAAATTCCAGGGTAAGAGAAAGTCGTGTGAGTGACACACCAGATTATTTAAATGAAAAACATTTAAAACGAATATGTATATCATATAAAATTAAAAATAAAAATAGATTAATAAAAATAAAAATAATTTAAATAGAATTATATTGGTAATTTTAAGAGGGATTAAGTAATTAAAAAAAATTGTAATTACTTTAATAAAAATATTACAAAACCGCAAGAAAATTACTCACAAATAAATAAATACATTAAATGCAATCAAAAACAAAATGTGCGTCTTTTTGCGCTAAACAAAATGGGGGGGGGGGATCGCAAGTGAGTTATTTGATTTGTTAAACCACCCATATATATAAGCCGTTAGTGCAATACCATTAAACAGAACAATATTGAGAACCAAAAAAAAAATTAAACATTCTACTATAATTTTGTATTTTGCTTATTAAAGGACTTCTCTTACTTGAATTTATTTACGCAGCTGTTAAGTACACAATGCTTAAAAAGTCGAACGGAGTCACTCCATGTATTTACTTATATCTTTAGTGCATGACTCTTATACAATTTAAAATGTTAAACAGGAAATTTCGACGGCATGTTCTTTATTAAATCATTATTTTCAAAATTATGATAAATTTATTTAATTTGAAAATTTTACTTTCTTCTATATTCAATAGAAGAAAGTATTGGATTCATAAAAATTTTCGACCTCGGGTTTTTGATGGATTTACACGTTTTGAGAGCTGTAGAACACGATTTGACCATTTTTAGAAAATGTGTGTCTGTCTGTCTGTGTGTGTGTGTGTGGCAAAATTTTGTGGCAACTGTATCTCAGGAACTACTGCACAGAATTTCATACAAGTTGGTATGTAGTTGCACCTTGACATAAATTAGTGCCTATCAACATTTGGTAAAAATTGTCTTACAGGTTGCGTTGCCATCCCGCTTTTTCTAAATTTTTAACATGGTGATATAGGACAAAATCTTGTATAAATGTGCATAAAGAGAATTATTTTTAGTAATCATTATGAAATTTACAAGAATTTTTTATAATAGAGATAGTCAACTGGGAAAAAAAATGCATGTGTAGGAGTCTCGCCTACTCTCCTGGGGAGGGGGGGGGGGCTCGAGGGGAATAAATTTGAAAGATGGGTATCTTTCGAAAGGTCTCGTCAATATCTTTAAAACGAATGGTTGAACTATAAATCTGTGATAATTTAAAACAAAGATATCGACTTTTTGTTTTTACTTTTAACGAAAAAAACATTTTTTTTTTTTTTTTTAACGAAATTTAACCAAACTTGGTATTTAGTTGGCCTCTGATATAAACTGGTGGTGATTAGATTTGGGGATCAATCGCCCAACTGGTGGTGCTGTGATCGTATTTTTTCTAAATTTTTAACATGGCAGCATGGGTGTAAGTTTTCAGTCTATTGAATGATTTCAGTCTTTTATTATGTGTTATAATACAGGTAGGCCAATTGTATGGAATTAATTTTTGTTAGGGGCAAATAAAGGTCCCAATTTTTTTCTGAATCAGTCCCTATTAATGTTAATTTAATTATATTGATAAATAATTTTCCTAAGTTTTCATACTTATGCTTATTAATGTAATCCTTGGAAATGTTTGTTTTGAATATCTACATACATTACGTGTGAGTTTACTGCATTTTACCCAATATTACAATATATATATATATATATATATATATATATACATATATATATATATACTTCAGTCCAGTGAAAATTTTTTACTTTCACCCATGCATGGATAGGACAAAATTTCGTTTAAATATACATAATGGGTGTTATTCTTAACCTGTGATTGTAAAATTAATATGAATTATTGATAATAGTAGTAATTATTTAGTAAAAAGAATTTGTGCATGTGTGGGCATCGCTTCCCCTCCTGGGGGGAAGTACCCCCCGGGGGGATAAATTTTCAAGATGGGTATCTTTCGAAAGGTCTCATCAATACCTTTAAAATGAATGGTTGAACTCTTAATATGTGATAATTTAAAACAAAGTTGTCGTTTTTTTTTTTTTTTACTTTTAGCAAAAAAAACTTGGAAAAGAATCGTTTTTTTTTTTTTTTTTTTTTTTTTTTTTTTATTGAGTGAATTTGTATAGGAGTATAGGATAATGTAGATGAAATTCTTGTGGTGGCCATAACATACTAGTTGTTATTGTGGTTTCTGAAATAATTTGTAAGTCGATATTTAACTCCCCCCCCCCTCCCCCAAGAATAGAAAAACACATTTTTGAATAAAAAGAAAATTTTAATTTATTAAAAAAAAAAAAAAAAAAAAAAAAATCCAAATGAGAGATGAGTTAACCATGGATAATATTTAGATATAGGTGCACATACATTCGAAAAGTTTATTAAAACTCTTTCTCTTTCCCTCTCTCTGCTATATATATATTGAAAACATTCCGAAAATTGAAACCAAGTGACACACGAAGAGCTAGAGAGAAAATGAATAAAGATTCTTGAAACATTAAGCATCCTTTTAATGAAAAACATATAACATAAAAATTTTTATCTTGCAAAATTCTCCGTAATCTGTTATATTGAGTGTGCTCTTGTTTGGAGATTTCTTAAATAATTCATTATGTATATATGTATATTTTTTTGAGCGGGGAAAAAAAAAAGTTATTTTTAGAACAAGAAACTTGGATAAAATGTAATTTTAATAATTACATCTGATATGTTTATTATTCTGGCGATACTCACAGTTTACACTTTAATAAAAAAAATATATAATTTTTAAATTATGGAATTAAAGGAGAAAAAGAAATTAAGAAGAAAAATTAAGTAGTACTTTTAAATTTGAATGCGTGTGTATAATTTCTTATAAAAATCTGAGCGTCCAGTAACCTGTAAAACCTGAACAACAGGAAATTGTCCAAGGATTTTGTGTTATTTTAAATAATGGGAAATTAAGAAGGGATTCGTTGAAAGTTGAGTTGAGTGCGTTTATCGTCGCGCTAGAGCTAAACAGTGGACAATTGGTGAAGTTTACCCATGCATATAATCGGGGACACACTATCACAATTTTGATTCTGTGCGGTACTGATAAGACTCCCAGACGTATTATCTCAGTTATTACAAGTTACTACTACTACTAATAATAATAATAATAATAACTAATGCATCAGGAAACTGGAAATTCGAATAATATTAGATTTTGACGAATTTTGTGAAAAAATGGCAACGTCAGCAGAAGCGTTATTGTTGATTTTTCATCTTACCGCAATTTCGATGTTCTGCACATGGGATGAATCTCCCGTTTCGGTGAACACCAGAGGTATTAATTAAGGAACATGGAGAACATTGTATCCACGACTGATTTTACGTGCATTTCGCGCCACTAGCATACACGACGGTCTTGACGACGTCCAACTTGAATATCTAACATGGAATATTTTAAATGCGCGGTCCACTGAGAAAAAAATATATGTCGACTTCATCTAGAATGAATAAATGGTCATTTTCTAAATCCTTAAACTAGAAATATAGATTTCCGAGCTATGCGCATAAGGCACGCCAATAAACTGAATAGACGAAATCGTCGAGAGTTTCTAATCTATACATTTCTAGATGGTGAAACAATATTTTGAATTTTTTGTATTACCAGAAATTCTCGCTTGATTTTTCAGTATTGGGTCATAAACCAAGTTTATAGCTCCTGAAACCTGCCTCTTGTATTCACATTTATTTGGAGATATTTTCAAATAGGTTTGTCCTCAATAGTATATGCGAACATTCAAGAATTCTAATAGAGGTCTCTAGAATTCGCTTTCGAAGGAGACTAGAAATTTTTTTATAAGAAAGTTATAAGGATTACATAAAACTATTTTTTCTAGAACCACAATTTAGATTATAGGTGTATGTTATAGAATTTTTTCTCAGTTTATTGTCGTGCCTTATACTCATAGCTAAAAAATCTATATTTCTAGTTTATGGATTTAGAAAAGGACCACTTATTCGTTCTAGATGAAAGCAGTATATATTATTTCTCTGTGTCGGTGGAAATATCTGGAAATTTTAAAAGCCTTTTTATTATGTGATACACATTATAATGAAATCTCAGTTCAATCTTTCATTTAATTTACCATTTTAAAATCTTTCTTTTTACCCTTTCATTAAAAAGGAATTGTTAAGAAAAATCGAGTTAATACCAATTAATAAAATATTTCCTGTATACAAAATTCAATTAATAATATGTTAACGAACATGTCGTCTAGTATGTTTTACATTCATATAATCATTTGTTTAAACGTTATGCACTAAAGAGACAATAATGAATTGTTGTTTAAATTTCGGAAATCAGTGTAGATTTCTGCAGACAACTAGTTTTTCGGGACTTGAAAAATATTCTAAAAAATAAAAATAAATAAATAAAAAGGAGTAACTGATTTCAGTTGAAAAAGCAACCACGCGTATGAACTGTTGTATATTTAATTAGGAAAATGCTGCGGTTATAAATGAGTGACATAAAGCCAATTGCTTAGATAGCATTACTATCTATTCTAAAAATTACATTTAATAATTTATCATAGATTTTATACAAATTGCTTTAGGCTCAATGGAAATTTTCTACTCAGGCTTTCAAAATGATTGTTCTCAAAAGCTTGTTATTTCACGGTCTTGTAATCAGTAAAAATATTAAATTTCCAATCGATTTCGTCTTCCATATTTCATATTTCCTCAAATCTTCTACTTGAAGTGCATAAATCTCTTCAACTAAAACTAACTGAAGCGTGCAGTCCTGAATTTGCTTCGTAAGAGGAAATGTTCCATGAAACTTTGAATTCTGTGTAACTTTTATTGAGTGTCGAAAAGCATTAAAATACAAAACTAGTAGGGAAAAAAATCGAAAAGAGAAAAGAAAGGAAACTGATATGTTCCAATGAATTGATATAAAATATCTTTATTACAAAAAATGTAAAAAGAAAATATATATATATATATATATATATATATATAAATCTCTTTCCTACAAATTTAAGTAATTTCACCTAAAAAATACTATTATTATTATTATTTTCAGCCACAAATATATGGTATAGATTTTCATGACTTATGAGTGATACGGGATTTTACTTTTTTGTTTTTATTTCCTACATATTTTAACAGAATAATTTTAAACATTCACTGGTTCAACATATCCTTTATTTTGATCAAATAATGTAATGTTTAAAGTTTATTCATTATCTAGGCCTGATTTTAATTTCTTGTCATATTCTTACATTTCTTCTGCAGTTTATTATTATTATTATTTTTTTTTTTTTAAAGAACATGCAGGCAATCACTTTTTGATATATTCTCACATTTATTGACACTACTTCGCTTGGTAATCGAATATATTTTTTTCCTGTTTAGAGGCTTTTAACTTTACTCGGGATTACTGTAACGATGAGTATGGAGAATTCGCATTTATTTTTGCTTCGCATAAATATTAACCTGTTAGCGCCCAGTGTCCTCATTTGTGGACAGCTAATAAAGTAGCACGTATATTTTGTCTTTTCTTGGAATGATTTCTGCTTTTTAGTGACAGTTTATAGCGTCATTTTAAATGATCCCTGAAAGTTTTATGTGCCTACTATTAATTATTATTTTATAATTTGGATAGTCATTTTATGATTTTTCATTCGTCGCACATATATTTGCTTTTTGAGCAGGTACACTAACTTGAATCAAGTTGAATAATAATATATATTAGATTACTTTACTTTTGAGATCTTTGTCAACATATAATAGGAAATTAATCTGTTATCTCAAAGTTTTTCTATCTCGAAGTTTTTTCGCTAGAACTCTAAACGTCAATAAATGAGGATAGGCTTTAAATTTAAAACTATCAGAAGAATTGTTTAAGCTAATATATTTTACTGTCAGTTGTCTATATTAATTTAGAAGTGAAATAATTAACTAATAATATTTTGCGAAATTAATTCGGTTGTTAACGGGTTAAAAGGATAATAAGTAAGAAAAAAAAAGACCTTCCGGCTTATTCGGAAGGGTAGGTTGATTTCTTTTTACTTATCAAGTAGCCGTCATTTTGTTTCAAAATAGCGGCTACAAATTATTAATGCACTTGGTAGAAATATTGATGTAGGCTGCGCACATATGGAGTTTTAAGCAAATCGGTTCATAAATACATTTTTATATGAATTTAAAATTTTCAAGTGGCCGGCGCGTGAAAACAAAATGGTGGGTTAAGTTGACAAATATATGAAATGTATTTCTGAGATAAGTCTACTGTACACATATAGTTCGAATTAATTTAAAATCTCAAAAGTCATCGTGTTGAAAAATTAAGTGGCTGCCACTTCGATCAAAATGGCAGAGAAAGTTGCTCATCTAAGATATCGTTGCAAATTTGAAAATAATTTTTTTGTAGAAATTCTTTCAAAGAGGCTTAGTAAGCTGATAAAATGTTAGTTAACTGCATTTCTAGTTTGTTTTAGCATTAAAATAGCATAATTTTTCCTTAAAAAAGCATTAAAAATATCCAGTAACGCAAGTAATGCGCCAAATTTGGCGACTTTTCCCTTATAGCGACTTTTTTGGCGACTTTTGGAGAGAGAAAACTTATTATCGATAGGCCAAAGATGGACGCAATAACGTGATTCGTTCACGAGTTACGTGAATTTTCTAAATTTTTGTTGTTTGAATGATAAATCCATTTTTCAACTTTGGTTTGAATTGGTTAAGTATTTCTAAAGTTCCAGCAAACACATCCAAGATATCTGAAGCACAGGTTACTGTCCAACTGTGGGTTAAATCAGTGCCGTGTTTCAAAAGTTATTATTATGGCAAATTTTCAAGTGGCAGTCTAAGTGGCTGCGACTTGGAAAACAAAATGGCAAAACAACTTGCCCATCGAAATCATCCAGTATATTTGTACGATAAGTTCATTGTCCAGTTCTAGCTTAAATTAAATCAGTATTTCAAAAATTATCGTCATAAGAAATTTTCAGGTGACACCACTTGTAAAAAAAAAGTGGAGTGAGATGCCCAGCGAACTTATCTGAGATATTTGAAAGATAAATCCACTACCCAAATTTGATGCGAATTGGTTCTGTAATACTAAAGTTACCATAATGACAAATTTTCAAGTGGCCGCCACTTGGAAATAAAATTTCGGATCAAGTCACCAAGTGAGCTTATCCTAGATATTTGAACCATAAGTTCACTATCCAGCTTTTATTTAAATCAGCTTAGTATTTTAAAAGTTATCGTGATGCCATATTTTCAAGTGGCAGTGTGATTTCAAGTCGCTGGAACATAGACACAAGATGTCGGGACAAGTTGCCCAGTGAAAACATTCAAGATAATTACATGATAATATCACTGTCAAAATTTGGTTCGATTTGAAATATTATTACAGAAGTTATCGTGATTTTAAATTTTCAAGTGGGAGACTGATTTCAAGTGGCCCCGCTTAACTTAAGATATCTGGCACTTTATTAAAAATGGTGGATATAGTTTATTAATAAACTTCACTGATATCCTTATGTGGTTTGTATTTACATCAAAATTCAAACAATTTCGGAATACGCTTTTTAAAATTTAAATTTGAAATTTTCAAGTGGTCTCCACTTGAAAACAAAATGGTGGAGCAACTTGGTTAACAAACTCATCTAAGATATTTACAAGATAAGTTAAGACACTGTTCAAATTTGGTTCCATTTGGAGTATTATTTAGGAAGTTATCATCGTTCTAAATTTTCAAGTAGTGGCCTCATTTCAAGTGGTCCCGCTTAACTTAAGATATCCGCCACTTTATTAAGAATGGCGGATAAAGTTCATTAATAAAGTTATTTGAGACACTTGTGTAATCTATATATACATCAAAATTAAAAAAAAAAATCGGTATACGCTTTTCACAAATTGAATTTGAAATTTTCAAGTGGTCTCCACTTGAAAAATAAATGGCGGAGCAACTTGGATAACAAATTCATGTAAGTTATTTATAATATAAGTTAAGACAATGTTTAAATTTGGTTCGATTTGGAGTATTATTTCAGAAGTTATTTTGATTTTAAATTTTCAAGTGGTAGCGTGATTTCAAGTGGCCCCGCTTAACTTAAGATATCTACTACTTTATTAAAAATGGCGGATCAACTTCATTAATAAACATCATTGAGACTCTTATGTGGTCTATATTTACACCAAATTTCAAACAAATTCGGAATACGCTCTTTACAATTTGAATTTGAAATTTTCAAGTGGTCTCCACTTGAAAACAAAATGGTGGAGTAACTTTGTTAATTAACTCATCTAAGATATTTATAAGACAAATTAAGACACTGTCTAAATTTGGTTCGATTTGGAGTATTACTTCGGAAGTTATGGTGATTTTAAATTTTCAAATGGTAGCCTGATTTCAAGTGGTCCCACTTAATTTAAGATATCTACTACTTTAATATAAATGGCGGATCAACTTCATTAATAAACATCATTGAGACCTTCATGTGGTCTATAATTACACCAAACTCCAAACAAATTTGGAATACGCTTTTTACAATTTGATTTTGAAATTTTCAAGTGGTCTCCACTTGAAAACAAAATTAAGACACTGTCAAAATTTGGTTCGATTTGGATTATTATTTTGGAAGTTATAGTGATTTTAAATTTTCAAGTGGTAGCCTGATTTCAAGTGGTCCCGCTTAACTTAAAATATCTGCCACTTTATTAAAAATGGCGGACAACTTCATTAATAAACTTCATTGAGACCATTATGTGGCCTGTATTTACATCAAAATTCAAGCAAATCTTTCTTTAAATATGCTTTTTACAATGTCGGTTTGAAATTTTCAAGTGGCTGCCACTTGAAAACACGAAGTCGCAGCAACTTGGTTAACAAACTCATCCAAGATATTTATAAGATTAGTTCACTGACCAAATTTGGTTCGATTTCGAGTATTATTTCGGGAGTTATCGTGATGACAAAATTTTCATTATAGATAGATAGATAGATAGATAGATAGATAGATAGATAGATAAACGAAGTGATTGCAATAGGTCGATTTCTAAAGAAATCAACCTAAAAATCAGATAGTATAGAAGGTGGTGAAAATTACGGATCTTGCTTATAATAACACTAAAACTCATGACATAAGATTGTATGCAATGTACGATAGGAGTGAAACGGGACATGTATGCAAAGTGTACGAAATATGAAGTGCGTTACATCTGCATTCCGTGTAAAAGGAGGAATGACAAGTAATTACTTTTTAATAAATACATGATAATAACGTCCTCATTGGTATGGATGTTTTTTTTCCGTTTTCTCTTTTATTTTATTGTATTGTTAATTTTTTAGTTTAATGTGTAAACTAACGTACTGTATTATACTAAACTGTAGTTGATTTTCAGTTTTGTAATTGCATATGTAGGTGTCACAAAAGACCAAAACTTGTCAAAATGTGCTTCTTTTTATGACACGTTGTGAAAATTTTCAAATTTATTAAAAATTAACTTTTCTCAATAAAAATTATTTCACAAGTATTAAGGTAACTATATAAATATATTCTTTACCTACGTATATTACATAGTAAATACTTTAATTAATTAAAAGTAATACAGCTAGGATATAAAATGTAAAAATTTTCACTAATAATTCGATCTCTGCTTAGTAATATTATTAGTTTCAGAGTTAAGGATTTTGTATAGTTTAGTTATTAATATATTCGATATTTTAAAATTTGTATTTATCTCTCAAGAATGTTTGTTTAAGATTGATAAGTTTCAAGGAATGTTTCGGGTGAAAGCTTTGCGAATAATTTGGAATAACATTTTAAACTTAATAACAGCCTTAATTTTTTTTATTAATTAAAGTACTATATTAAATTGAGGATGAGAGTGAGGTAGCTCACCACACACCGAATTATTTCTCAAATAAAATTGTTCCTAACCTGATTTGAATTATATTTGACGTAAGTTTATATCATAGTATTATCATATTTATCTTATCCCTTAATCTGTAATTTTTCATTACAGTATTGCGATGTACGATAAGAAAAATTGTGTGAGTGCCAAATCTGAGATTTTTCTTTATATAAATGAACCTTTAAATGCCATATCTAAATAATTATACATTTCAAAAATCTTTCAAAAACCTTTCAACAAGAAGTATTATTTTAACATATATTTGTAAATTTTAATTTTAAATCGTACTTTAGCTATCAAATTTTCGTTGAAAAAATAAAATTGATTTTGGATAAAATAAATAAATAAATAAATAAATAAATAAACATTTCTTTTTTGATTAAATGCCTTTTATCCGTACGTAACACACAACTTAATTCCTTTTGCTTGATAAGGATGCTCAATTTGAATTTTTGTTTCGAAGTCTTATTAGTAGCATCAACTATATACTAATTTATCAAATTAAAATTTTGCTTATTTTCTGAAACCAGAATGGTATTTCAAACATGTTTTGGAAATCACTTCAAAATAATTTTGCTGCAGACACGATTGTTGTTTTCCCGTTATTCCCCCTCCTTTTTTGTTGTTGTTGTTGATAATAATCTAAATGCGAAACATATTAAAAGATATGTATATATATATATATATATATATATGTATATATATATAAAAATAACACAATTTTAATGGCCTCTAGCAGTTGTCTTAAAAATTGGGAAAATAAATGTTATGTTTCAATGTGATGTTTCTTCAATTCTAAATGTAATTTCAAGTACTTTTAAAAGAGAAGTTTTTTTTTTTTTTTTTTTTTTTTTTTTTTTACGATTACAATTATTATTATTATTGCTTCTTTGATTTAAATGAAGAGTTATATTTCACGCTTACGTGAAAACTATACAGGGTGAATTGTGGCATGTGTGTCCTCAGTGTATAACTCAGTTGATAAACTGAATTTGAACATAATCGTGATCATATTTGTTTGTTTGAAATTCTTGTTTTATTATTTTTATCTTTTAAACAATCAAGTCATTTATATGCCACAAACTTGGTAGGTAAACTAAGTTCTGAATGTAGATTTTTAATATAATTCCATAATTGTTCTATTTAAACTTTTGGTTTTTGGTGCACGTCCTCCAAAAATTTCGTATGTTGGGAAATTGTAACCATATTGTTTACAATTGCCCTTAAGCACCACAACAGCATCACGCAATACTTTCTACTTTCCGTTTAGAATTATTCTTTCAGTTTTTAATAAAACGTAATATCCTGATTTTTTGTTTGTTTGTTTGTTTTATTGGAATGTTAAAAAATTAAGATGTGAAGCGCGAATTGGAGTCGTATAGAAAATTTCAAAACACTGTAATGAGATGGGATATTTTATAAATTAAAAAAGCCCTAATTTATAGAGGTTATTACTATCTGGAAACCTGACTTACATATCGGTTGACGTACTGCACATAGATTGTGTAGGGCGAGGTTACACTTGCTCCAAACTATGGGGTGGTGGTGATGATGACGTGGGTTAAGGCCGATTGACTACACTAAAGTCTTAAGCCTATAGCTTGGATGCCCTCCATGTGGGGGTCTTTCTAAAGGGTTCTTTCCGTTACAGGAGTTTTAAACAATTACAACGCGGAAAAATCGAAACATTAAACTCCAAAATAAGACACTGAAAACTCCAAACAGCTATGTAGATGAGCGTGATTAGGATCAAACTCGGCATTCCCCGTCTACCAACTCTGAGAACAGAACCATTCAGCCACTGGTGGGGCTTAAATCACGGAGAAATTAGATCGACAAAACACAAACTCATTTTTTATGTGTTAAATTAAATTATAAAGAAACTCATATTTTTGAACATTTATTTTGTTGTAGTTTACACACGTAAAATTTCTGAAATGAAAGTATAATAGCATCTGAGCAAAATACAGCCAAATGCAAACTATGATAATATGTTGTTACACTTTTTCCTTTTATCTTACATATATTTTTTTTCCCTTTTTTTTTTTTTTTTTTTTTTTTTTTTTGATAGATACTCTTTTAAAACTATATAATTTTTATTTATCACATTATTTTTCGTTAAGTTATTTCAGTCAAAGCGATAATAGAATTGCTATCGATGGCAAAAATTGAAATAATAGGATAAAGGAGAATACTGCTATATCTTATTTGTACGGTGTTGCAACCAATTTACAAAGCACTAAAACGAGTCAAAACTTAGTGTTATATCCGGTAGTGGAGATGCGTTATTAGCAATCTGATACACATGATGTTATTTCGACCAATAGGTGTTGACCAATAGGTGATTTCTTCAAGATGGCGTATCCTATAAAATGGAATTCCAACTATTTAATATTATTTGCGATTTTTATAAAACTTGAATGCTAATAATTATTTTAATATTTATTTTCAATAATAATTATAAAAAAGACTTCATTGCAATTATTCATAATTTTCTGTAAAAGTACTATATTATTCTACATTTTCCTTTGAGGAAATGGGGATTCCGTATTTCCTTCGTAACTATTCCATGTTACTCGAAAATAGCTTTTTTTTCTTCCTTTAATTAAACATTTTCTATGTAAATTATTTTTTGTGGCGCAAAATCCTAAAAACACATTAACAGCACTTGAAGAGTTGCAATAGTCGAATCCCCGACGATTCAAAATGCTTTAGTTTACTATCGTAAATACAAATAGAAATGGTATTTCACATTTACCTACAGCCGGTAACAAAAGTCTTCGAACACTAGCAAAAATTCCTATGTAAAAGAAGTACGATTAATACAGTTTTGTTAAATAAATCATTGTCGAATCGTGTTCTTAGTCACTCTAAGAACATGATTCGACGAGGATTTATTTAACAAAACAGTATTAAGTGCACTTTTTTTATATAGGAATTTTTGCTAGTGTTTGGAGACTTTTGTTACCGACTGTACTTTAATCTAACTGTACACACTCAAACAAATCACTTTTCGCGTACATTTATGGGAAAAGGTTGCGTCTGTTGCCGCGCGGTCTTTCATCGTACAGTGTTTTGAATTAGTTCTTAATACAAGATACATATACATATATATATAAGATTGAGGAAGACTTTTTCCCGCTTTCTGAATTAAAATCTACATTGAAATTCCCCAAAACAAATTAAAATAAATCAATTAATTCAAATGTTTTTATTTACTCATTCATTGATTTTTATTTATTTAACAGTAAGAGCGTTGAAAAATAGTTTATTCTATGTTTTTTAATCCGATTGTCTACAAAAATGTTCAATTGATGAAAATAACGCCTGAAGTAATGTTCAGTACGCATGCAAAAAAAAAAAAAAAAAAAAAAAAAAGACAAATTCGAAAAATTATTATTATATATTTTTTGTTTCAATTCCTTCTTTCTTTCTTTCTTTCTTTCTTTTCTTTTTTTTTTTTTTTAATCAGAAATGAAAAAATTTATTTTTTTAAAACTTAATTATTTTAGTACATTTCAATCTAACATTTGACAATCAATTTTTAAATAGATAAAACGTTTATAATTATAAGCAATAATATTATCTTGTTCTCAATAAAACAAAGTATAAGATTACACTTTTATTCTTTTCGACATAAAAAGGAATATATATTTGTATACACATATATATATATATATATATACAGTCGGTAACAAAAGTGTCCGAACACTAGCAAAAATTACTATGTAAAAAAAGTATACTTCATACGGTTTTGTTAAAGAAATCCTTGTCGAATCCTATTCTTAGACAGTCTAAGAACATGATTCGACAAGGATTTATTTAAGAAAACCGTATGAAGTGTACTTTTTTTACATAGGAATTTTTGCTAGTGTTCGGACAATTTTGTTACCGACTGTATATATATATATATATATACGTGCAAACTAATATAATTACTTTTACATCAGAAAAATATTAAAGAGTATTTTATTATGCTAGCTTTTTTTGCATTTTTAATAATTTTAAATTGAAAATGGGGTTTTCATTTAATACCTTTTCCACCAGTTATTCTATTGCTCTAAAAAAGGCCTAATTAGCAAGTGTACTAAGTTTCGTAGCGATTGGTTGAAGAGTGTAGCTTTGTATAACGAAATATCTGATTTATTCAAGGTGAAGCACAGAAAAATATTACGATATGAAATGTCTGATTAAAAGCAGTAGTGTTGTCGTAGTACTACTATTAATTTTTTATGATAAAAAATATACTAATTATCTTTTAATTATTCTTTAATATGAAGAGCGATACCGACTAAAATTCGAACAATATAAAACAGCAGTATAACAAAGAGTTTTGAAAGAATTGAAAAATATAAACTTTTTTTAGGATTTTCGGTAACTAATATATGTATATATACAAGGTCTGGCTTTTAATTTCCAGGACTCATAGAATAACTCAGAAGAAAAAAAAGTTAAACACGTAGTCATTTAATATGATTCAAAGTAATCCCTATCAGCCGTAATGCACGTCTGTGCTCGACTGTACAAATTTCGGAAAGCAGTTTTAGAGTCCTCTTTTGGAATGTTCTTTAATACTGATGTTACGGTTTTCTTGATGGCTTCGACATCCTGAAATCTTGTTCCCGTCATCGAATTTTTCAGCTTAGGAAACAGGAAAAAGTCTGCAGGTGCTAGGTCTGGAGAGTATGGTGGATGCCGCATCTCAACGACACCATGCTGGGCTAAGAATCGCTTCACAGGCAACGCAGTGTGAGGGCGGGCATTGTCATGTAGCAGCAGCCAACTCCTATTTTGTTTAAAATGAGGTCTCACTCTACGAATTCGTTTTCGAAGTCGGTCGAGAACTTCTGTGTAGAACTGTCCATTGATAGTCATGTTAGGAGGAAGAAATTCGGCCGACCTGTGTGTGGATCATCTTCGACACTTTCTCGCCCGTCCCGAAAGCGTTTAAACCATTCAAATTTCTTGAGCGGGATAATGCTTCCTTGTCGTAAACTTGTTTTAACATTTCGTAGGTTTCCGCAGCTGTCTTGCCCAATTTGAAGCAAAATTTAATGTTAATTCTCTGCTCCATTTTCACTTTGACAATAGCAATTTAAGAGCTACGTTTAAATGCGCCTTTCCAAGAGAACAACTTACTTCAGAATGGCGCCGATTGCACTGCACATGCGCAAGAAAACGCTCTTCAATATGCAATCACTAGCGCCATCTTCCGGCTTTTCGTTCGCCTACAGTTACGTCAGTCCTGGAAATTAAAAGCCAGACCTTGTATATATATATATATATATATATATATATATATATAATTTGCTTTTTGTTGTTTCAGTTTTCAAAAGAAAATAATAAACTGAATGCTACATTACACCTAAACTGCACAGTCTTATATGGTGACAGGTGACATTTTATTTATTTATTTATTTATTTTTTTATTATTATGATTTTCTTTTTTGGAATGTTGAATTTGCATTGAATTTTTCTAAATTCTTACAAAATAATAAATTATGTATTCGAAAAGAAAGAAAAAAAAGAAAGAATTTTTTTTACGAGATGTAGGATTTTTATTATGTAATCATTAAATTTTGTGTCGCTTCACATGTATTTCACGAGGAATCTTTTTGACAAAATTAAATAAATAATAAATAAATAATAAGTAAAGCATCAACCCGATCGGAGGAAAACATGAGGTTAATTCCTAATTTAAATGTAGTTGCCAAATAAAAAATCAATATCCCGAAATATATTTAATATATCGACCCGATCAAAAAAGAAAAGTTCAATGAAAACATTTCTGTCGAATTCATAATCTACAGTACATGCTGGACATAAAATAACTTTCTGTGTGGAAATTTCATAGTGCATACGTGATAGTAGCGCCAAAAATCTTTCCTGTCGGATATTTTGGTGCTTTTTGTTTCTTCTTTGCGGAAATCAACTATCCAAACATCACTTCCCCGAATTGTATATGAAACTAGGTTTCATAGTATTAGATGCAGATTCCTTCAAAGAAGAAAAGTTGTTTTACGAATATTTTATATTTTTAATATTTTTAATGTTAAAATCTGATGAAATTTTAAGGCTTCTACACCCATTCAAAACTCCAAAATGTAGATTTTTGCATAAACGCATTAAAAAAAATCTAATAAATTATTATTATTATTATTTTTAATTGGGCATCATCAAGTAGTATCGAAGTAAACTTCGGTGCAATATTATGTAGCTGTGTGATGGTCTGACCATACCTAAATTTCCGTAAACTGGTAGTTTGCCATCTGTTCTTTCAGTAATTTAGATGCAGATAATTGATTTGATATTCTCTGTATAATAGAAAGTAATTTTGTTTGTTGCTGAGACCATTTTTTACGCTTAATTTCATAATATTTTATTTTGTTTAATATTATTTGGACAAACTTTGGATTGAATTTATTTTAATCATATATTTAAAGGTTTTGCAAATAAAGCCGACCTTTTATAACCCTGCTTTTATGAGTAGAGATCTTATATTGATTGAGTTCTTAAAAAATATCTTCGAATAGAAATGATAAGAAGTATTTCATTTGCGTAAAGAGAATAATATTTCTCTAGAGAACCAGAGCATAAGACCTATTTGCCGAAAGTTAATATGCATACCACTTAACAACTGATTCTGTAATGGGTAAGGTTCCGATAAAAAGTGTTCCATTTTCGTGATAATCAGCGATTATTTATTTTTCTTTCAACAATTATTCAAATACAGTAATTATTTCTATCAAGATATTTATTTAAATTTTCGTCAAAATTAAAGAATTTTTTCTATGAGTAATCATATATTTGTTCTCATGAATAGATGTTTAATGTTATGCAATGTTCATTATAACAGGGACGAAATCAGCTGACTAGAGAGATCTACTTCACTAATGGTGTCCTCTTCATCCTACTTAGATACATTTATCAGATCCTATAATTTGATGTGCAATTTTATTGGTATCAGTTTCAAAGTTTGATTTCCATTACATTCTGTTCTTGGTCTTATGAAATAATGTCTATAATACAAATTTATACAAAATAGCGCACTATTTTTCCATGTTATAAAAATGATTAATCTCATATAAGTGTGCAACTTCGAAGTTATAAGTCAATATGGCTCTTTCAAGTGTAATAAATGACATTTCAAAACAGTTCCTCATTCCTTACAATAAAAATAATCTCAGGATCCACATGTATGAAAAAAATAAGTAATGGCTTCCTTTAAGATATATTTATAACACTTTCCAACAAGCTTGAAAATATGTTAATGACTTCGGTTTGTCTGTCTGCCTGCCTGTCCGCGCTCTAACTACCGTAAATATTCGTGGAATTTCTTAAAACAGATATATGTTATTGCAGTTCACTATCGGATGTTCCCTATTGAAAATGGAGTGAATACCTCTACCGTTTTGTGTACAAAAAAAACCGAAAATATTTTAAGCATTGTGTTCTATGAGAGGTATTTCTATAAAAAGATATTTTGATAACTTTACTTTACACAAATTTTAATGGAATATGAATATGTTATTCAAATACACTATCGGATGTTTTCTATAGAAATTGGAATAATTACCAGCATTGGTTTGTGTACAGGGACACCCAAAAGTATTCCAAAGCATTGCAATCTACGAGAGATATTTCTATAAAACAAATTTTAATAACTTTACTTTTCAGAGATCTTAATGAAATTGAGATATGATCTTTATATGCACAAAAGAATGCTTTCTATAGAATGTAGTATACTTAGCATTATATTTACAGGGCCACACAAGTTACATTGAAGGTTTTTATTGAAAATTTGCTTTAATTGCGTTTTCGTATACATTAAGAGTTTTTAACACTTTCGAAAAATTTATAAGCGTGAATATAATATCAGTTTACCTATCTGTCTGTCGGACTGTCTATCTGTCTATGTGTCCGTCTACAGTATTAAAAAGAAAAAAAAACTGATATATGTTATTCAAGTTTATTATGAAGTGGTGTTATCTATTTAAAATGGCATTAATAGATCCTGTACAACCTTTTTGTGTACAGGTACGCCCTAAAAATGCATTGCGTTTTAGGACAGACATTTTTATAAATCACATGTAAATAACTTCCTGCTGTAAAAATCATAAAGAAATTGACATTTATTGTTATATGCTAAAATAATAGTTTGTCTAAAATATGATATGGTTAACCTTCAGATGTACAGGTTTTCACTAAAATATTCAGATACATTAGGGGCTGCAATTAGAATTTAGGAGCTTCATTTTCTTTTGCGTAAAGCATTTTTAACACTTTCAGCCAATTTTTAAATGTGATTGTGAATAAAATTAGTCTATTTGTATTAGTCCTTTAGTTCTTCTGTCTGTTCGTTGTGTTATAACATAAGCAAAGAGCATTGAAAGTTATGCGATACAACAAGTACGTACAGTTGGAAAGTGTTAATAATTAATGCTTACCGCATGATTTTACTTTCTTGTTTTAATTAACTGTAGGTGTAAATAAATGTATTATTTAATTAGCAATAAAAATACATCTGACTGAAATTGAAAATGCCCTTTTTACAGTAATTAATTAATAAACTAAAAAAGACACATAAATTTGTTAATTTCGACCGGGAATACCATAAGATTTTATTTGCTATAGACAAAAATATTGAAATTAAAATCAACAGAGACACCATCTAGTAAATGTGTAACCGTTACAATATACGAGAGACATGTGTAATATTGCGTTTTGGTTTAAATTTGCCTATTTTATTGAGAGCATAAGGTTACTATAATGCACACGAATCTTTTCTCCGTTGATTTATTTTCTCTTGTAATCAGATAAAATAATTTCTGATTTATTTTTCATGAAATATAATAATTTAAATGTAAATTATATTCTGGTGGGAGAGCATTTATGTTGATGGTATAAAGCAGCATAACATTTTCAAAGTCATAATAAATACGGATGTTTACTACATTAAAAACATGGGAGACCCAATAAAAGGAATAAAGAAGCTTTATTTACTTAATTCTGATCTGTACATAATTGATTAACCTTCTAAAAACGCAATAAAAGCAAAATAGAGACATGTAATTAAGGCAGAAATTTATGTCAGTATTCACCATTAACTTCCACTCCCAGTTCTAGTTCAATGCAAAATCTTGAAAAGAGTCTATATGCAGCGTACAGCTTTCCAGCTAAATTTGGCCCGCTGTTTCTGCCGTCTAGCCTCTAGGATTTCATATAATCTTTGATTTGTTATTTTCACCTAAGAAGTCTGAAAATATTTAAACCGCTAGATAACAGAAAGAACACGGCGAAATTTGCTGAAAATTTGAACCCCGCCTTTATAGGCTTTTTAAATTTTCATGTTTAACCGGGAGTTGAAGTTATTGGTGAATAACAGTCTTAGTGCAAAAACAGAAATCAGTTGCTTAAAAATCAACGAAATTAAACTTATTTAAACGAAAACAAATATTAACCGTATTATTAAAATTTTTTAGTATTTTCATAATAAAAAGAAAAATATGTAAAATTGTTACAATAGGTGATAACAATATTACTACATTAAACAAAAATCATAAACGCTTTTGTTGAAAATTCTTTTTATAACAAATATATATATGTATATATATATATATATATATATATATATATATATATATATATATATATATATATATATAGCATAATAACAATTCAGATTTCTATATTTTTGTTTGTGTTGACACAAAAAATGTATTTTTTTGTTAAGATGCTTTCCAGAAAGTAAACATGCCAGAGTTTCAAAGTCAGCATGTCAGTTTCTTAAAAGATATTGTTCAAACTCCTCGGAATAAAAATCTGATCCTGACGTTATGCGCGATTATTTTTAAGAATAAATTGTTACAAATCAACATCAGTCACAAATATTATAGAAAATAATTCTTTAAAATAAAGAATTTCAGATTCAAGTACCGCCTTTTCCTTTTTCTCAGAGAAGAGACTTTCTAGGAATTAGGCTGAATTTAAAAACAAGCAAACTTCACTATTGCTTATATTACTTTTTGATTTATTTTCTTTATATGTGTTGCGTAGTTGTATAAAAAAAACTGCATTAGACCTTTTTTGGGGACTTTTGCTCTGAAAAATTTTTAATATGAACTTTTGAATAAAAGTAATTCGAAATTCTTCTGGAAAGAAAAGCTAGATTTCATTCAAAACGAATAATAAAGCAGGAAAACTTCTTAGAAAGTAATTAGTTTTTTTAGTGAATAATCATATCGTTAATTTAAACTAAAATAACACATAAACACAATATATATAGATATAGCTTAATAACCTGGCAGTTACATAAACTATCTCAGATAATCAAGAACGACTGCATTTACATTATATTATAAAGTGTATACGTAATGACACGAAACATGTTCTGGGAAACACTACATGCCACCAGTCTAGTGTTTAGCGGTTGATGACATACAAATAATAGATTACTACGTGCTTTTATTATTCTCCGTTTATACTCTTACAAAGAAACTATTGCATCTGCAACACTCAGAGTGAAAAATCTGCCCTTCTAATTTTTTTTTTTTTTTTTTTTCATTGCCCGCATATAAATAGTTCTGAACACAAAAAATATGGAATTATGTAATTTGTTCCTTATTTTTTTGACCGAAATTCCTCTACTGCTTGAAAACGCGACACTAAAATTAACCAATCAACTTAAAACGGTCTTTTGCCCAAAGTTAGACGGTTTGTATGAATATAGAGATTCCAACATTTTAATTTATTACGGAGTATTTTTAGCCCTGGTTTTATATTTTACCACTTTTTTTTAAGAGTAATTTTTTTTTTCATCCTAGTTAACCTATATTCATACTACTTTGTTTGTACGAATAAGGCTTTAAATAAAGTGTGTGAAAGAAAAGTAGGGCTAAGATTACACTGCAGTAAATTAAAAGTTTGGCAACTCTGGTACATGTTAGCCTCCAGTTATTAATTCTACAAACAAGCATATTTCCGGTTTAAATTTTCAAAATTTAAATCATCAGGATTTTCGGATTAGATAAATGCTTAATCAGCAGCAGAAATATCATCTACTACAAAATGAAAAAATAATGCTTTTGAATTATAGGGTGAATTTCTTGTGAATTATCTCGAGAATGTTGATAAGTATGGTGTAGGCGCCTAGTCTCCCTTATTTTCAACAGAGACATAATACCGAAGATTTTATAAATGTTTCCAATACAATTAATTGTATTTATTCGTCGGAAAGATATCGGACAGATTAAAAAAAAAAAAATACTGGTGATAAATCTCATTTAAAAATTAGGAATGCTGGCAGCCCTGGAATGGTGTCAATTTTATTTTGGCCTCCACTTGGTATATTTCTTATTAAAATAAATAAGCATTGTATATCTGTTTGTTGGACTGGTAATATGATATAAATTTAAATTTTATATTTAACTTTTATATAACTTTTTGTTTTTAAATTCGTATTTATGAATAATATTGAGCTAAATTTTATAACTGATTTCAAATACATTATTATTTACTATATCATTCCTAGCCCTCTAAAAATTATTGCTTATTGCTATTATAAATATATTTAATTTAACGTTGAATTCTGACCGGTATGTTACAGGTGTTCATTATTTCTTAGTACCAAAATAGTATTCTTATTATCTGCTTCAATGTGTTCCAAATATGAATACTTATATATTGTAATTTTATAAAACTGAACAAATCCTACATAGATAATAATGTGTTCATCTCTTAAAGAAATCATTTCTGAACAACCAGTATATAATATCATATTCAAAAGAATAGCTAATTCAACACATTTATTGGAGAAATAATGTAAAATCACATTTACATTATTTAAGAGGTACTTTTTAAAAGAAGCAAAACTTTATTTATTGATGAAAGAGACTTTTATTAATGAAAAGCTTCAGTTTTTCTTTTAACCAAAAATTTAGATTTCTTCGCAATTGGAATAACCTTACAAAATTTGGAAAACTGAAGAAGTAAGGCATTCCGCGCTTAAACCATTCTAAAAGTTTAAAATTCTCTTATCATGACTAATTAAAGTGAAATTTCTCATCAATTTGAATTTTAAGGATTGTTGACATCGTAAGACGTTGGTTTCTTAAGTAATGTATGATAGTGTCATTACAGGAAATTAAACCATGTCACATACAGAATTTTAAAAGCCACTAAAAGTCACATGGCACATATATATATATATATATATATATATAAATTAAATAATATAAATAAAATAATTAGTAATATAGGAAAATATAAGAAAATATATGTTGATATTACTATGTAGCCGTATTAAGCAGAATTTTCACATTCTTCTTAAATTTTCAAAGAATGAGTAATTGCAAAAAGGCCAAAAAAATGAAATTGTTGCTCATAGAAAAAAAAAAGGGGGGGGGAGGGGAATGAAATGTACAGGTTTCCCTCGAGACCAATATACAAATTTATAAATGAAGTGAGAATTTTGAATAGGTCGTCCAATAAAAAAAAAAAAAAAAAAAATTAAAAAAGACGTTAGAAACGGCTAAGCGCATAGACAACTTAAATTAGCTACCACCATTCCCACTGGCCAACGGTTGAAGAATGAGATGAATGAGAACTATAAAAAAAATTATACCCTCCTAGAATAACTGAATTCAGAGAGTTGTATGTAGTTGTGTGTATAGTAATGTAAGAAGATGATATATATATATATATATATATATATATATATAATATATAGGAATAATTTAACAGATGAATGAAATGAAATAAAACCCCGCAAAACACAGAGGTCTTCATCAGGGAGGTGCCTCTGTGTAGGGGTAAAAGAGAAGTTTCTGAAAGGACAGTAGCAATTGGCGATCCTTAGTCCCCATCTATCCTTAGTCCCAATCTATCCTTAGTTCCCATCTTCTCCCCAAACAGAAAAACATTTTTATTATTATTATTTTTTTAAGTAATTTATAGATTCGTTTTAATAGTTTCATAAATATATATGATCATCATCATTATCATCAATTTTAGCCTTTATCAATCCACTGCAGGATGAATGCCTCTCCTAGGTGATTCCGAACAGTCATGTTTTCTGCATTTTTCTTCATTCTATTCTTCTAAACTTCACAATTCCATCTCTCCAACGACAGAGTGGTCTCTTCCTCGGACTTTTCTTATCTCTTGGAATCCAAAATAGGACTTTGGTGGTCCATCCATCATCATTTCTTCTCACAAGATGCTCAGTCCAGCAACATTTTAACTTCTTGACTCTAAACGTCAGTAACTAACATCAGTAACTTCGGTTTGCTTTCTAATCCAAGTTTTTCGCTTTCTGTCTCTTCGTGTGAATCCTAACACGCATCTCTATACTTCTCTGAAGTTTTGTGTAGCTTTATATGATAATGTCTAAGTTTCTGAAGAATAAGTTACAACAGGCAATTTGCACTGAACATAAACTTTTCTTTTAAAACAAATAGGAAGATTGTTTTGGAATATAGCGCTATATCTTCTGAATGCCCTCCATGCAAGTTTAACTCGGTGGTTAATTTCTTCCATGATGTTCCGGTTCTTCGTAACGACTTGTCCCAGATAAGTGTAACTCCATACTATTTCTAATTCATCCATATCAACAGTGATCTTCAGTGAAGAAACAAAGAAATTTGACATAACTTTTGTGTTGCTGAGGTTCATGTTCAACCCAACCAGCTTGCTTCCTCCATCAATTTTTATGCCTTTCTGTTCCCAATTTAATTTTTTAAAAATTTCTTGAAGTTCTTCATTGAAGAGTTTGAAGGAAATTGTGTACCTTCGGTGTACACCATTTCTAATTTTGAATACATTACTCGTTGTGTGGAGTTTAAATTTCGCTATTGCTTCTTTATAAATGTTTCCAATAAGGGGAATATATAATGATTAATATTAGTATACCTTAAAGCATCCATAACTACTACTGTTGATACGGAGTCAAAATCTTTTTCGTAGTTCCCAAAAGCCACACATAGAGGAAGTTAATATTCATTACTTCTTTCAATAATTTCTCTAGTTGTGCGAATATGGTAGATGGTACTAAAACCACTTCGAAATTCTGCTTGTTCTTTAGGTTACATTGCACCTAATTGCTTCTGTAAACGATTTGTCAGAACTTTCATCAGAATTTTGTAAAAAAAATTTGATGAAAAGCAGTTTATATATATATATATATATATATATATATAAACAGATTGTACATTTCAGGGAAATTGAACGTGAATTAGAAATGTACATATGGCAAAGCTTATATTTGAGAATAAAGATATATGTCCTTTGTGGAACATGTACTTTAGTATAAGCTTTTTTAATTTATCAAGAAAAAACAACAGAACTCAATTTTGCTGTGTAAAATTAACATGGATGAACAGCAGTTGCAGTTCTGCACCAGACAGAAATAATTAAATCTTCTGGGCGTGTATTATTATTATTTTTTTAATAAGTATTTCAATTCGTATAGATTTGTGCGGATATTTCAAAAGAGAAATATAAATGCTACTAGTCTTACCAAAATAAATAAATTTGGAAAACCTCCACTGTTATCTCAAAAAGATTGCAAGGCAAAAATTTTCCACAGACTTGATAAAGATGTTGCCCTATAGGAGATGGAAATAACGCAGAAAGATGGAAGAAAAAAAAGACGCCAATATTGATTAATTGTCCTGAAATAGTAAGACTGTACAACAAAGTCATTGGAAGAGTTGGACTGATGGATGCACTATATTAAATATTCATTCGTTCAATAATTAGGTGTGTTATTCACACGACTTTCTCTTACCATACATTTCAATACTATAAAGATAGATTGCATATTAAGCCTTAAGATCAATTGCGTAAGATAATAAAGTTTATTATACTTTTTTAATATAATTAAAATAGGTTCAGGAACACTTTTATTTGATATGTAATTCTGTGTGAAGGGAGGCTACAGCCCTCCCCCCTCCCAATTCTTTCAATTAAAGTGAATACAATTATTAAATATATATATATATATATATATATATATATATATATATATATATTATTAATTTTCATTCATACTTCCCAATATTCATCAAATTTGTAAGTTGAACCTAATACGGACTTCAAAATACCAAATTTGAATTTTTTGATGCTATTTGTTTTTAAGTTATGTTGATAACAGATATACATACACATCAACCGCTAAAAATTGAACTTATGTAACCATCGAAAAACGTCATATTATACAAAAAACAATACTTGAAATTTCAAAAGGTATTTTGTTTACAGTATATGTAAAAAAAAAATTAATTTTGTTCATGAGCAGTGTTCATCGACATAGTAAAATATAGCAAAGCATTCTATCAATCACATTAAATAGAAAAGAACGCTTAGCTTAATTTTGGGTAGCCCTGTATTTTCTCTATAATCAATATGCACTATAAACAATATTGTCTACTTATATTTAGTCTTACTCGAAAAACATCTAACACAAAAGTAATTACAGCCCAAGCAATTTCCATATACAGCCGCAATATATCTAAATATTTTGAGTAGCCCTGTAAATGAATGAATTATGATTTCCTTATAACAATATACACAAAACATGCTTGTATAGCACGCAATAAATTTCGTTCATTCCGTTTTGTTTAAATAAGTCTATAGAAGTTACACTGTACTTAACAGTAATTTTTCCTTAGACATAATGCATTTTAATTATCTTGGATGTCTGTGTACACGGACTGTTTGCTTGATCTCAACGAAAGCTTTAGTGTATCATCCCCATATGACACAAATTTAGAATACCAAGTTTGGAATTTTTGTTATTATTTGTTCTTGAAATATGGTGATAACAGTCACACACAAAGAGAGATACACAGACAAACAGACCAAGTGATAAAATATGATTTTTGGTTTCAGAGGACCTCAAAACGTGCAAATATAACAAAAATTAGATTTCGCAAATTTGACCCAAAAACAATACTCTCTCTATACCACATTTATGGGAAACGAAAGTAAAAAAGAGACCCTATATCAATGATCTTTAATAATGTCAATATGATTATCGTAAACAGCTGGATCAGGTATAAAAATGACTATAAGCATTGTCAATTTCCTTGAAAAAGAAATCTTGGATTTAATTCACTTTAGACTTTTAAATCGTTGATGGATTAATTTGTTGAAAGAATATTCGTTGACATATATGAATTTTTTATTATTTTTATTATTATTATTATACACATTCTATTTACATATCTTTTATTTTATCATATATTTTAAACTACTTAGATAATTAAATTTGTGTGTGTATATATATATGTGGGCTTTTGTAGATAGAATGGCGAACAGTTTATGTGTGAACTAAGTTTTAATGAAAGATTAAACAATTTACAACAATATTTATAAAGTTGGAGGAGTTAAACAATCAAAAGGCTGCAGGGTCAATCATAACATTATTAAATCACCGTAAAGTTCTAATATGCATAAGTTAATTAAATTATACGTTCATGATTAGTACCTGTCTGGTACTATTATTTTTGCATAACAGAATAAAGAAATAAGCGGCGTCTCGTTCTGCCGCTTTCGTCGAAGCATCAGCTGTCCGTTTTCTCTGCGCGTCCGACTGTCTGAAACGTCTTCCTTCCAGCAGAGTCATTCCATGTCAAATCAAAACAGCTAAAAACCTGACCCCCTCAGATTTTTATGAAATTGGGCTCATTTATATGTTATACTGAGAAATGAATGTATTTTCTATTTTAAGGTCAAATATTTTGACCTTTAAAGTTGAATATCTCAAAACGTATACATAATTTTCATTTTAAAAATATATGTTGTTGCGTTTATTATCTATAATTATTGTACGTTTCAACATGAGACGGCCAACTTTTCGTAAAACGTACGTTATGTTAATATGGAAATACTGGTAGAGTTGCATTTTACTTTATAACTCAGTATTCCATGGCCGTACTGAAAAACGCAAAAAGAAAAACAAAACACGAAAGCACATAAAATGATAACAAGCATATTTGCAATAGTATGAACAAATTTCTGGTATATGAGGCTTTTTTTATGTCAGTAATTCTTTAGTTGTTATCCGTTTTTTAATAAACTCAGCATGTGTAGAAGTGCAGAGTGGGCCTTCATGATATCCCTCTTTTGTAACATTGTACGTTTTTCCCGCTTTTATTTTTAGAATCATATAAGGACAGAAAAACTTTAACTTAAGATGTGGACAAAACTGATACCTACTATGTCGCCAACTTTCTAGGATTCTGGTTGTTATTTCCTTTGTAAATTATACGTTTTTCTATCCTCTTCCGAAACCTTGAAAATTTGTCTTTTTGTTTGTTTGTGCAACTCATCTCTTTGGTATTCGAATATAGCATCGGAATCGGACTTCGGTATCTCCTTTATTTTATAATTTTATTTTGGCGTTCATTTTAAAACTGAACTACAGTTCAATAGGTGTCATGTCGATTGTAATGTCGATTGTTGAATTTATAGTTCGCTGCAGTTTATTTGTATATTTGTAACGTACGGTTGAATTTTTTAAGGATAACTTTTAGAAAACTGTTTCAATACTTTGATTGATTCTTTCAACATTTCCATTGTTCAAACCAGTGGTAATCAGGTGATATTTAATTCTTTCATTTGAGCAATAATCAGCAAACTCTTAGAATAGATCCAAACAAACTTTTTAAACGAATCAACTAGAAGATACTTATAGTTCTTTAATGTGCTTTATAATGGCCCGAGATGATAATGGTACATTTTCCTTGTGTTTTGGGTGTAGCAGAGTCACTCTTTCTTTCGTCTTTTGCGATTTACAAGTATACAATGCATACAATTGGCAATGATGTTTTCAATTTTCTCTCGAATGTATGGGATATAATAAAACTCTTCAATGTATTTTTATGTATATTAAATTCCCGTATGACCCTTCTCGTGAGCTTCCCTGATGATTTCGACAAGCACACTAACCGGTATTACAACTAATTCCTTCCCATTTACAAATTTATGGAAAATTTCATTTCTAATGCAATAAGCTTCATAACTAGAATATTTCTAAACGTCACTAACGGTTTTTATTTGTTGATCATTATCTTGGGCAGATTTAAGTCGGAGTAAGATGCTTTGTATAGATATGCAAAATTCACTGACTGGTGACCTACTCAGCTCATCGACATGGTATATTTTACTCCCAGAGCGGTGTTCAATAGTATTTGTTAAATTCTTGGAGTAGAAGAGCCCAACGAGTGACCCTAGTAGCTAAAACTCTTTTTTCCAACGTTTTCAGAAACGTTGAACAGTCAGTGATTATCTTAAATGGAATTCCTAATTAATAAATACGAAATTGTTTAGAGTTTCAATTATTTCAAATAACTCCAATTCACAGTTTGAATATTTTTTTCTCGGGTTCTGTGATTTTCCGACTGATATAATATGTAGGATAAAACTTATTATCATTCGGGGATATCTGCATCAAAATTGCACCATACCCTTCTATTCTTGCATCAGTAAGCAATTCTGTTTCATCATTTTGATGCTTAAAAACATGCTTATCATCTAGATGGATTTTAGTCAATTAAAAGACTTTTTTCTTTGTCATCAAATTTGAATTTGCGATTTTTTTTAACTTATTACTCAATGGTCTAGGAATAATGGAGTTGTTTGGGACAAACTTTCTGTAGTAACCAGTTAGACTAAAAAAGCTTTGGACTTGTTTTAGATTAGTTGGTTGGAGGTTTAAGACAGCTTTGGTCTTAGAGGGAGAAAGAAACATTTTGCTTTCTTCAATTACACGACCCAAAAGTTCTTTTCAAATAGTGAGATTTTTTTAAAATTAATTTCTAATCCATATTTACTGGCAGGACTTAGGACCTGACCTAAACGATCAACAGCTTCTTCAAATGAGGATGCTAAAATTAGGATGTCATCCACGTATGACAAAACGAGACCGGCGTTCACGAAGATTCCAAAAATTGTGCTAATGTACAGTCAGTCAAATAATTAACTGTACATGAAACCTTTCTCAGAATACCAAAGAACGAGTCAATATTAAAAAAAACCTTAAAAAATCTTTTTTTTTTACTTTAAATAATTTTATTGAAATAATTTTGTTAAAATTGAATTGCAATTTACTTTTTAAAAATGTATCAGATCAAAAATTATCATGATTTATATTTATCAAATCACACAGAGTTGAAATTCAAAACTTATCAGTTATTTTATTTTTTTAATTAATTGTATATAAATTATCGTCTTTTAAAATAAATTGATCTCTAAATGAAATTCTAATGTTGTTTTTTTAAAACAATTTAAAATTTGAAATACAATTTACAATTGACATTTCATAATTTTTAGATTTTATAAATTTCATCATTTTTGAAAATTAATTAATTAATTAATTATTAATTAATCCTTTCTAGAGAAATTTTGCCTACTTCTTATTTTTTTTTTTTTTTTTTTTTTTTTTTTAAGTGTGGGTATAGTTTAACTCTATATAAGTATGGGTTTTCCACGCTCACCTGACATTTTGTCTTGAAGAGATTAAATATATACTTAAACATAAAGGAGATATATAGTATTTATTTAACGTTGTTTAAATTTTGGTTTTGCTAGAATAAATATAGTATGGATAATATAGAAGTCATATTTAGCTACATGCGAGATGACTACCATAGAACAATAGCACGTTTAGAGTCTTCAAAAAGGATCGTTGATAAAGAATCTCTCAATAAAATAGTCAACGATTTGGTTGCGAAAGACAAAGAAATTTTTCGCATCATCGATTTCTTGACCATTGTGGAAACCACGTTCAGCAAATGGTATTTCGAATCCAGGCAAGTTCATCAGATTGTTCGAGATAGTGTAGCACGGACAGACGGCACTTCGAAAGATGATGCAATAGCGGACGCCATAGAAAAGTTGAAAACGTCTTTGGACTTGATAAAGAGTTATTGCAATGATGCGATGCTGATGAAGTTGAAATTTTCATGTAAAAGGGATTGTTCTACTAGACAATCGTATCTGGATAGGTTAGATGTCGCGTTTAATTTGATGTGGGACCAGTGGGAAAACGCTATTTGTGAAGCCTGAGGAGTTTCTTTTAAAAAATTTTAAATATTTGTATCATGGAATATTGAAAAAATGACACTTTGAATAAAGAAAATCTTTTAAAAATACATATTTGACTTTTAAGAAAAGTTACAAGTAATTGAATAAATCATCAATAATGATCTCATTATATTTGTTATAATCAAAGTTTTTTCCAAAGGGTTTAATTTTAACTTCTATCAACTGGTAATCATTTTTGTCATTTAATAAATCATCTCTTAAATATTTGAAATGTAATAAACTATAACCTGTTTCTATAGATAGATTTGTTAATATCAAACAATCTTCAACAAGTTTATATTTTTCCATTAAAACATGAGGAAAAATATCTTCACATGGGATTATTTGAAATAATGGTGCTTGTCTACATAATTTGCACCAATTGTTACAATTTTGTATATAATCTACCATTTTCCTACAATATTTTTTATTCAAAGTAAATTGTCTTAAAAAAGTACATGTTTGTCCACAAAAGTATAGTTTTATACATTTTAAACACAATTCAACAATTTTAGAATTTTTTGTAATATGAAATCGAATCAAAATTTTTTTTCCAAAATCGAATAAATCTAAATCCGAGAAAATTTTAACTGGTATAATTTTATTAAAATGATATAAAAGATTTTTTCTTTCGAAAATTACATCTTGTTTGGAAAACATTTCCATGACATCGTCTATAGTTATATCTTTTCGTAATTCTTCCATGACCTTTTTAAAATTATGACTAATACATAATTTTATAACTTCATCGAATGTCAACCTATTTAAAACTAATCCAGAAAATTCAAAGTATTTGTGACTTTGGTAAATAGCTTTCCGTAGAAGAGGTTTTGGTAATTTAAAATATTCAATATCGTGAAAATTATAAACATTTCCCCATATTGTTTTAAGTGTAAAATTCTCTAATGGATAATCAAATGTACACATCCATGTTTCGATTATCCAAATGGGTTTGCACGAGTATAAAATTACATGCTTGTCCAAGTCTTTATAAGTGATATAAATATTTTCTTTAGAATATTTAATGGCATTTTTAAGTCGTTCATATAGATTATTTTGTAATACCAATTGATACACAAAAATTACTCTCTTGCCGTTTTCCAATTTTATCATGGCAGATGTAATATGTTTGCAGAATCTCACATATATATTATTATTATTATTATTATTATTATTATTATTATTATTAGAAAATTAAATAAAGATTCAATTTTAAGAAAAATTATATTAAATTTTTCTAATATTATAAAGAATGATAAACACTCTACCTTCTGCAATAAATGGCAAATTTACAAGTAATCATAATCCTCCATATGATGAAGGAAATAAAGCCGTACTTGAATGTGATCTCGGATATAAATCAAACAATATATATTCTTTTTTAGTTAAAAATAAAAATGATCAATTGATGTGGAATCCGCCATCCATTACATGCATACCTACACCTTGCAGTAAACCACCTTTGTTAAAAAATGGTTATCATATCGGATCATTATATTGTTATCCTAACAAAATCACTTATAAATGTAATGAAGGTTATAAACTCAACAGTTTTATAGATAATCAATATTGTACTTCAATTGGTGAATGGTCTCCACCTATTAAAAATTTACGTTGTGATCCAGTACAATGTAATGAAATAAAAAATTTTAAAAACGGATCTGTATCTTATTATCCATCCAATAGATTTTTTGAATCGGTGGCAACTCATAAATGTCATTTGGGATTTTATATCGTTGATGATGCCGGTACTGATGGAAAACGAACTTGTTTAAATAATGGAATTTGGAGCGGTAAAGATATTTTGTGTGAACCTTGTCCAAAATTACCCGATACATTAAAAGTAAAACTTACCTTTCCAGGATTTGCCGTAATTAGTTGTGATGATGGAATTACAAATGCTACTATAAAATGTAAAAAAGATGGAACATGGACAAAACCGAACTGTCCAAATCTTTTAACCGCTCCAGTTAATTCATTGTCACCGGTGGATAACCAATTTCTAAATTTACCCGTTAATTCTCCAACAAAACTGACATCATCGGATAAATTTTCGTTATTTCAAATTTTTTTATATTGTTTATGTATCATAACAACTTTTTTAATATTTTCTGTAATAATTAAAATTGGAACAAATTAATATGTTAAATAAAAAATCCGATTATATTTTAAAATGAATTTTTTTAAATGTCATTTTAAAAAAATCATTTTTTAGATGAAAAAAAATATTATATATATACATATATATATATTTAATCGTCGTTAATTTTCTCCACATCGGTGACTGCAAAAATTTTGTTTGCTCTTAGTTATGTCGTCTAAATTTTTTATAGATTGGAATTCTCACCATATATTAAAAGTGACTAATAACTTAAAATTTTCAGAATATCGATCTTATGATACGTGTTACAATTTGCAAAAATATAATTTTAAAATTCCATGTAAATATCTATCATATGTGAATTCCCTTTTAATTGAATCTGTAGATGAAACTTGTATTTATTCTACAGGATCTAAAGTATGTTATTTTGATGGTAATATTTTACAAGTTGGATTAAAAGAATTATATAATATGCGAAAACTAAAGGATAATATATACTATTGTGAAAATATATTTTTGATTGTTGATGAGAAAGTCTTACATCTTCTAAAATTACATCAATTTGAAGAATTTCAGAAAATAATAATGAATTATTACCCTCTTACTGAATTGGTATTTTCCTATGCAAATGATTGGATAAAGTTGTATAAATGGAAAACGTTATATGATAAGATATGTAAAATACACATTGCAAAAGACTATCATAATGCTACTGGTTGGATAAATATGAAAATGGAACAAGTTTTACTCACTCATAAATTAAAAGATTTTTTTATCATAGATGTATCTAAAGACAATTAATTAGTGGATATGTTATTTTTGTTTTTTTTAAATCTTGAAATAAATAAAGACATTGTCAAAAAAAGTTGTTTTTTATTTTAAACTAAAAAATACAATTATGTATTAAAAAACATGGTAATTCAATTATTTATATACAATAATAATTTTGTTTTTTACAGATTGCATATCATTTAATGTTTTAATTTTAAATTTACATGTCATACATAAAGAACATAACAATTCAAAATGCATAGCTGGATAACAATGTTGTCTTGACAAATCTTTTTTAGCAGTATAATATTTTTTATGTATTCTATCATACATGTCAAAATTTTCTCTATAATATTTTTTGTTTAAAGTACAACAAGGAACTAGATACAATTCTGAAAATTTAGAAGCATGTTTTTGAAATATTTCAATTATTCGTATAGGTAATTTTCTACAAGCATGAATAGCTATCCATACATTATATGATAAAACTATTCTTTCAAATTTATTATCATTTATATCACATTGTATAAAATTACATATATCCATTTTCTGTAATAGTTTCATTCCATTGTATTGTTTCAAATCAATACATGTCATTTTGGTGTTTAAAAGATGAATTCCACAAGCATTTCCAGCACATATATTAACTATATTTTTATTTTTGAAATCTATGAGATTAAATACAGACTGAGTTTCTGAATATTCTTTCTTCAAAAAATGATAATCAAAACTATGCTTATAATAATAATCGACAAAGTATTTTCGCTTTAAATTTGTAGACTTGTTTAAAAGCAACAACTGGTCAAAAATAAATGTAATAAGACATTTTGGTGTTGTTTCATTAATGTCTAAATAAAATCCCATATAGTGTCTTAAACTCAATTTGTAAAATATGTTCATATTTTGTCTATTGTATTTACTCATGTAAAAGAAAATTATTAAAATTTTCACAACAGGATGTATTTTATACAAATAAGTTATCATACAAATAAAATAAAACATTGATCCTTTTAATTCAAGATGTTTATTCACATTTTTAGAATCTTCATATTTTATTAAAGAACCGAAAAGTTTTTTACATTTGGAATCGGAAAAGGATTCATTAAAACTATATTTTAATGAATCTATATTTTTCAAATTAACAATAATTTTATCATAATAGAAAACATACAATTTATTAACATCTGTATAAATTAAAAATAAAATATAATAATAACGATATATTAACCATAAAATAACACAAATATACAATATTGACGAATCCATTTTTCCAAAATTATCAAAAAATATTTCAAAATGACAAGACTATATATATATGTTTTATTTTTATTATTATTATTATTATTATTATTATTATTATTATTATAAATAATCAATGTAAAAAAATAAATATTACCAACTGCAAGAAACTCTCTGTGATTGGAGAAAATCACAGAGAGTTTCTTGCAGTTGGTAATATTTATTTTTTTACAGTATAATAATAATAATAATAATCCATTTTCATCAACCTTCAGCGAGAGCGGGGCAAAGTTTAATAATTTTCTTGACGTTCATCTTTTACGATCATGCTAGTATTACGTGAAATACAGTATTAATTCGATTTTGACTCTGTGTCGATTTACAATTCGACCAATCTGTCAATATTTGTGCCACTTCTATTTCCTCTGGTGTATATTTTTCTCCAATGGTGGGAAAATTTGTTATTTTATAAAGTTTTTCTTGTTGGTTCGGAGAAAATAATTCTGTAACGTCTTTCGATTTACGGAGAGCTGCTCGAAATTTCATTTTGACCATAGTGTAATAATTTCTTTCATTCGAAGTTTGTCTTCCTTTCAATCTAGCCCAGTCTACAAAGATTGAAAAACGATCTCGATTACAATGACCATATTCTTTGCGGGTCCAATTCAATTGAAAAATGCCAGATTTTTTGTCCACCCATTGTAAGAAACAACCATATCTACCATCATTGAGAGCAGGTAAAAGAAAATCTCTAACGATCCTTTTATGCGTATTCGTCGACAATGCTTCGAAATGAATCGAGAGCTGGGCTTTAAATGCAATTAAAAAAAAAAAAAAAAAAAAAAAAACAGTGAGTCATCAAAGAATGATAATGGAAACTCTGCTTATAATAATAATCTATAAAGTATTTTCGATTTAAATTTGTACACTTGTTTAAAATAACTGCTCAAAAATAAAAGTTATAAGACATTCTGGTCATTAATGTTCTAAATAAAATCCAATATAGTGTCTTAAACTCAATTTGTAAAATATTGTCATGTAAAAGAAAATTATTCACAATAGAATGTATTTTATACAAACAAGTTAACATACAAATAAAATATTGATCCTTTTAATTCAAGATGTTTATTTACATTTTTAAAATCTTCATATTTTACTAATGAACTGAAAATTTTTTTACATTTTGAATCAGACATCAAAACTATATTTTAATGAATCTATATTTTTTTAATTATCAATTGGATTACCAAAGTAATGAGAATATCTCGGATCATCCTTATTATTAAAAATTATTTCTTCTTTAATGTTATATAATGCAGTCATTCGATCATAAAATACATTATGTTTACTATAATCACATATTATGTATTCTTCATTCAATGTTATAGGATAATTTTTATCTTTTTTCCAAAAAGTATCAACAGGTAATACTTTTTTTGGTTTTTCGTTTCTATAAAGACATAATTTATGATACAACGATGTATACTCATCATAAGATAAATTATTATTGGTTATACTATACTTGGAACATTTATCTTCTTTCCAATAACCTTTTATGGGAAAAACCTTATATTTTCCTTTTCTACAAGAACATTCACTTTTGTAAATGCATTTTGCAATTATTTTTTTATTTTTTCCCCATCGTATTGAAAAATGTGGTTCATCACCAATAGTCACAATACATTTTTCTTTGAAATGATAAATTTTAGGTGTTGAAAAAATATTAGTACAGGGAAAACGGAGGGTTTTCAAAAAACGGTTCACAGCGACCGTAATATTGTGATGTATTTTATAAAATTGGATGTCTTCCATCTTATCGACCGGAAAATAGAAGTCTGGAAATTTATATTTAAGACAATAATCAAAATAACCCCAACCCAAATTGTGAATTACCCTTTTCCTATGATCAATACCACCTTTTATCAGATCGTCTAGAGACAGATAAGTTTTGTCTAATTTTTCAATGTTCAAATAATTAAAATGACGTGCGGATAAAGTCGCATTTTTTTCGTCTACGGATATATAACAGGCATTGTTTTCCTCATCGAGACACAAACCCGGTTTCATTATTCGAATCGCATATATAAATCCAAAAAATTCATCATAGGGAATTGACCAAAGATTAGGATTTGATAATTTTTCGTGAAAATCGGGTGAATTTAATAACGTTAGTTTATCATGAATCGGAATATAGTCTTTAAAAAGAATTGATAACACATCATTATTTAAATCAAAAAGGGTAAGCGGACTAGGCATACTTATTTTGATATTCTATTACGATAGAAACGGTTATGTCCCATAAATATATTCTTTTTTTTTAAATTACATTTCATCATTTTTTAGTTTTTATAATATCTAACATTTTATAATTTTTTTAATTTCATAATATTAGATATTATAATTTTTTCACATTTCAGAATTATAAATTTTTAAAATAATTTTAAAATTATGAAATCCTTATATAATTCGCAAAATTTTAATTTTATGAATATATTAATACGACAGGACTGTTTCTAAATATATTGTCTTAAACTCAATTTGTAAAATATTGTCATGTAAAAGAAAATTATTCACAATAGAATGTATTTTAATACAAACAAGTTAACATATAAATAAAATATTGATCCTTTTAATTCAAGTTGTTTATTTACATTTTTAAAATCTTCATATTTTACTAATGAACTGAAAATTATTTACATTTTGAATCAGACATCAAAACTATATTTTAATGAATCTATATTTTTAAATTAACAATAACTTTCATAGTAGAAATCATACAATTTATTAACATTTGAATAAATAAAAATAAAATATAATAACAATTCATAAAATAATACAAATATACAATATTGACGAATCCATTTTTCCAAAATTATAAAAAAATCTATTTACATGTTTTATAATAACAACATATAATAATAATAATTTTTGTAGATCTCATTATTATTGATATTCTTAATCAATAATATTATTAATTTTTTGGTTGTGACATATTCTAATCCCCAAATCCAACATGTTCATAAATATTTATACATTTCATGGGAAGATAATCTGGAACAGCTCATTTCAAATCTTTTGTTAGTTTAACATATGTTTTCAGGCATTGTAAATGCACAACATCTCATTAACTGAGAAGTACCTAAAACGGAAACCTTAAAAAATATCTCATTTTATTAAAATCATATCATAAACACTCTCGCTTCATTGTGGTCCCTACTTTTTAATTAAACAATTTGACTTTTGATGTCTTTCAAGAAAACTCTTAATAGTTTTATTTACTTCCGTTTCAATATCATTATGAATCGACGTTATGTCATATTTCAAATCTTCATCTTTCCGAATGACGGACATTATGTCTTTCACTGAATCCTTTATCATTTCTTCTTTGATTTTTTCCACATCGTTGCCAATTTTCGAATATGCAGAAATATATCTGTTGTAATTCACGTAATTTTTTATCTTGTATTTGTTAAGATCCCGTTCGTTGAACTTTTTTCGCTTCACTTTAAAAATTGTTCTCGAATAAGATGTTTCTTCTGCATCTTTTTTCAAAACAAATCCTTCCAGAGGACAATTTGCATAAGCGCTTGGATATTGCTCTACTTTTTCGTACAAATCTCCTATCGTTTCGTAGCCTAAATCTAAAATTTGCACATAAGGTAGATTCACTTGCTGGAATATTTTTATGGCGTCGCTGTACTTCATGAATGTTTTCGAATCCAATTGGTAAATGTCAAAGGCCCGAAAAAATACTGTTTTGCTTCCGAATACAGATTTAGATTCGAAATCGTAGTATTTAATTCTCTTGATCGTCTTGCCGAATACTTCTCCAAAAATGATGAAATTGCAATTTAAGATATCTTTGATTCTCTGTACTTTTTCTGTCAGCGGTCCCATGATCTCGTTCAAACCAAAATTGCTTGTATTTTCGTTTAATACTACGTTTCTAGACTGTATTCTGAATGAATTGTCAATGTAGCCTATTCCAACATTTGAACCATCAATTTTTTCTGTCACGATTAAAGATGTGTCTGAAATAACTCTGCTGGAGATGTCATGATACTTAATAACAGTCTCCATCATAAAAATGTTTAAAATCAAACACTTAGATTAAAGAGTGTCCTGAGAGCTGAGCTTTATATACTCTTCTAAAGGATGATGAAAAAAAAAAAAAAAAAAATCTGACTGATAGATTCATGCCAGAGGCCTATTATTTTTTTATTTCGCTTAAAATATGAAGAATCTTTAAAAAATTAAATCATAAAGTTCTTATATATTTTTTTGTTAAAAGAACACAACAAAAAATTTTATTTATTTTAAAAACAAATCTGTAAAAAGAATATATTTTTACATAAAATTAAAATTTTATGAACATATTAGTACAACATGACTATTTCAGAGATCTCATTATTATTGATAATCATGATCCCTATTAATTTTTTAATTACATTCTCTAATTGCATAAATTGGAGTTCTCTCGATCGGAATCTTTTCTGGTATATATTTATCATGGTGATCTAAAATATAATCTGGACAGCATTTTTTTAATCGTTATCCATTGAATATCTCATATCATAATTATTAATAATTATTTCTTTTTTAATGTTATACAATTCAGTTATTTGATAGTGATCATAAAATACATTATATCTACTCTTATACACTGTGTTTTCATTCAACATTATAGGATAATTTTTATCTTCTTTACAAAAAGTATCAACAGGTAATACTTTTTTTGGTTTTTCGTTTCTATAAAGACATAATTTATGATACAACGACGTATATTCATCATAAGATAAATGATTGTTGATTATACTATAATTATATCTTTTATATTCTTTCCAATAACCTTTTATGGGAAAAACATTATATTTTCCTTTTCTACAAAAACATTTATTTTTGTAAATGCATTTTGTAATTATTTTGTTATTTTTTCCCCATCGCATTAAATAATGCGGTTCGTTATTTGTACTCGCGATACATTTTTCTTTGAAATGATAAATTTTAGGGCAATCAAATGTATAACATTGAGGCCAACGGAGGGTTTTCAAAGAACGGTTCACAGCAACCGTAATCTTGGGAGATATGCGATAAAATTGAATGTCTTCCATCTTATCGATTGGAAAATATAATTTTGGAAATGTATAGTGAATATAATAATCAAATGATGCCCATTTCAAATTTCCACTTATTATCCTTTGCATAGGATCAATGCCACCTTTTATCAGATTGTCTGGAGACGGATAAGTTTTATCTAATTTTTCAACATTCAAATAATTAAAATAACGTACTGATAAAGAGGCAGTTTTTTCATCTACGGATATATAACAGGCATTATTGCGATTATCAAGATACCAACCCGGTTTCATTATTCGAATCGCATATATAAATCCAAAGAATTCATCATAGGGAATTGACCAAAGATTAGGATTTGATAATTTTTCATGAAAATCGGGTGAATTTAATAACGTTAGTTTATCATGAAGTGCAACATACTCATTAAAAAGAATTGATAGCACATGATTATTTAAATCAAAAAGGGTAATCGGACTAGGCATACTTGAAAAATATTTTGATATTTTACACTGATGGAAACGGTTATAAAATATATCCCATAAATATATTTTCTTTTTTTTTAAACAAAATTACATTTCATCATTTTTAGATTATTTAATATCTAACATTTTACAATTTTTTTGATTTCATAATATTAGATATTATAATTTTTTCATTTAATTATTTTAAACATTTCAGATTTATAAATTTTTAAATTTTTAAAATAATTTAAAAATTCAAAAAAACGAAAAACAAAAAATTTAAATTTAAATTTTTGAAATGTAAAATTTTTCAAAAGTAAAAATTTTGAAATTAAAATTTTGAAAAGTAAAAATTTTGAAATTAAAATTTTGAAAAGTAAAAATTTTGAAATTAAAATTTTAAAAGTAAAAAATTTTTAAAGTAAAAAATTTTTAAAGTAAAAAATTTTGAAAAGTAAAAATTTTGAAAAACAAAAATTTTGAAAAACAAAAATTTTGAAAACAAAAATTTTGAAAACAAAAATTTTGAAAACAAAAATTTTGAAAACAAAAATTTAAAATCTAAAAACTAAATCTAAAATCTAAAAACATAAATAAAAAATAATTATAAACTAAAAAAAAAAAAAAAAAAAAAAAAAAAAAAATTTTTTTTTTTTTTTTTTTAATACTAATTTTTTATTTATGTTTTTAGATTTTAAATTTTTTGTTTTTCAAAATTTTAGATTTTCATATTTTTTGTTTTTCAAAATTTTAGATTTTCATATTTTTTGTTTTTCAAAATTTTAGATTTTCAAATTTTAGATTTTAAAATTTTTGATTTTCAAATTTTTGTTTTTCAAAATTTTAGATTTTCAAAATTTTATATTTTCAAATTTTTATGTTTTCAAATTTTTATGTTTTTCAAAATTTTAGATTTTCAAATTTTCTTGTTTTTCAAATTGAAAATCTAAAATTTTGAAAATCTAAAATTTTAAAAAACAAAAAAATTTTGAAAATCTAAAATTTTGAAAATCAAAAAAATTTGAAAATCAAAAAAATTTAAAAATCAAAAAAATTTAAAAATCAAAAAAATTTGAAAATCTAAAATTTTGAAAATCTAAAATTTTGAAAAACAAAAAATTGGAAATGTAAATTTATGAAATCTAAAATCTAAAAACATAAATAAAAAATATTATAAACTAAAGAAAAAAAAAAAAAAAAAAAAAAAAAAAAAAAAATTTTTTTTTTTTTTTTTTTTTTTTTTTTTTTTTTTTAGTTTATAATATTTTTTATTTATGTTTTTAGATTTTAGATTTCATAAATTTACATTTCCAATTTTTTGTTTTTCAAAATTTTAGATTTTCAAATTTTTTGTTTTTCAAAATTTTAGATTTTCAAATTTTTTGTTTTTCAAAATTTTAGATTTTCAAATTTTTTGTTTTTCAAAATTTTAGATTTTCAAATTTTTTGTTTTTCAAAATTTTAAATTTTCAAATTTTTTTGTTTTTTAAAATTTTAGATTTTCAAATTTTTTGTTTTTCAAAATTTTAGATTTTCAAATTTTTTGTTTTTCAAAATTTTAGATTTTCATTTTTTTGTTTTTCAAAAGTTATATTTTCAATTTTAGATTTTCAAAATTTTAGATTTTCAATTTTTAGATTTTCAATTTTTAGATTTTCAAAATTTTAGATTTTCAATTTTTAGATTTTCAAAATTTTAGATTTTCAATTTTTTGTTTTTCAAAATTTTAGATTTTAAAATTTTTTTGTTTTTCAAAATTTTTTGCAAAGTAAAATTTTTGAAAATCTAAAATTTTTACTTTGAAAATCTTATCCTATTGTACTAATATAAACTTTATCTGTAACAGATCTTTATTTTTTCATATTCATGTTTTTTTCGTAAAAAAATATATCATATTTTATTTATCATATATTTATATATTCTTCATCTTTATCTCTCCTGTAAAAAAAGATATTCTTTTTTATAGATTCATAAAATTAAAATTTAATGAACATATTAGTATGACAGGACAGTTTACATCATTATCAAATTAAAAGTTTTGAATTTTAATTATGAGAAATAAGAATTATCCTGTCGTACTAATATAAATATTATTTGATCTTTATTTTCTTTTTTTTGAGATCCATATTTTTTGCTTCTTCTTCAAAGTAAAAAAATCTTATATATTCTCTTTTCAATTCATTTTTTAAAAATATATCATACTTTTTCCATCAGTTCTTTTTTTATATAATTTCTTTTTTTCATCTTTATTGTGAAAGAAATTAACACACAGCAATAACTATTATTTATTTTAAAAACATTTCTACAAAAACATCTCCATTAGACAAGATAATGGACAAAAAAGTTAAAAACAATTACAATCACAATCTTCGAAATTTACAGCATGAAATATTTTAAAGTACATAGAAATTCTGCCTGCCAAACAATCTTTATCATGACACTTGGTACATATGATTTTATCTTTCTTCACATTAAAATAATTAACAGTTACTCTTTTCATGTTTAATTTAAAATGTTTCTGTGTACGTATAAACAAAGTTTCAATTTTAAACTTTTTACAATAATGTTTTAAATATTTTTTCCATGAGTTTGGACACTGTTTAACACCAATTATACGTTTGAATGTTCCTAGAGAAAATGCATCAAATTGTTTATTTTTATATCTCACAGCTAGATATGCAAAATTAACATTTCTTTTTATGTAATATGAGTCCACAGGTAAATTTTGGTTTGTACAATCTTGTATATTTTGTGGATCTGTAAGATCTACAATATTTGTTTTTATATCCTCTGAATTTTGATTTATAGAATTACTTTTGTTATCCATTTCAATATTATCCTCTGGTGACTGTTTAATCCAGACATTGGAAAACAAATGTTTTGCTTTTAAAAACATAACTTGTTTTAATTCTTCAATTATACTTTCAATTTCTTTACTCAAATGTGACAAACAATCTAAAAATTTTGCATCATATGCAACTTTTTCGTCTTTTTCTGGAGGTTGAAGATATTCTATTAATATATCTCTTGAAAAAGAAAACATGTCTGAATAACATGTCTTTTTTTGAATTTGAGTTAAAACATATTGTGAAATATCATTGAAGTCCAAAAAGTTTGGTAATTTATCCTTTATGGTTTGTCTAATAAAATTTATCATAATACTTTCAACGAGATGTTTCATCGTGAAATGTAATCTAAGTGAAAACAGAGTGATATATATATAGTTTGAAAAAAAAGGGTGGAGCTTAGTTTTTTTATAAAAAATTATAATAAAATAATATAAATAAAATAAAAAAAATTCTGTCTTAAAACAGAATTTAATTTAGTACGACAGGACAGGATTATTTTTTTAACTTTTAGTCTATTCTACCATATAAAGGCATGTGATAACTATACACACTGATATAAACTCCTGTTCGCATTTTATAAATTTCTAATATTTGAAAGTTGTTTAAAAAATTAAATTATAAAAGTGTAATACAGTAAATGTCGACAACGCAAAATCGTAGATTGAAAGAAATAGTCCTGTCGTACTAATATAATCATGTCACAATTTATTAAAGTCAATTATTAATATCTCGACTTTTATCACTTTTAAAATTTATCCTTTTCCATTAAAAAATCTTTTGTCATGATCTAAAATTTGAAAAAGTAAAATTTTGAAAAAGTAAAATTTTGAAAAAGTAAAAATTTGAAAAAGTAAAATTTTGAAAAAGTAAAAATTTGAAAATGTAAAAATTTGAAAAAGTAAAAATTTGAAAAAGTAAATCTGAAACATAAATAAAAAAAATAACATAACATAATAAAAAAAAAAAAAAAAAAAAAAAAATTTTTTTTTTTTTTTTTTTTTTTTTTTATGTTATGTTATTTTTTCCTTTTCAAATTTTTTTCCTTTTCAAATTTTTACTTTTCAAATTTTTTTACTTTTTCAAAATTTTACTTTTCAAATTTTTTTACTTTCCAAAATTTTACTTTTCAAATTTTTTTACTTTCCAAAATTTTACTTTTCAAATTTTTTTACTTTTCAAATTTTTTTACTTTTCAAATTTTTACTTTTCAAATTTTTACTTTTCAAATTTTTTTACTTTTCAAATTTTTACTTTTTCAAAATTTTTAATTTTCAAAATTTTTACTTTTTCAAAATTTTACTTTTTCAAAATTTTACTTTTTCAAAATTTTACTTTTTCAAAATTTTACTTTTTCAAATTTTTACTTTTTCAAATTTTTACTTTTTCAAAATTTTACTTTTTCAAATTTTTACTTTTCAAAATTTAAAAAAGTAAAAATTTGAAAAAGTAAAAATGTGAAAAAGTAAAAATTTGAAAAAGTAAAAATTTGAAAAAGTAAATCTGAAACATAAATAAAAAAATAACATAACATAATAATAATAAAAAAAAAAAAAAAAAAAAAAAAAAAAAAAAATGTTTTTTTTTTTTTTTTTTTATGTTATTTTTTCCTTTTCAAATTTTTTCCTTTTCGAATTTTTCCTTTTCAAATTTTTTTACTTTTTCAAAATTTTACTTTTCAAATTTTTTTACTTTTCAAAATTTCACTTTTCAAATTTTTTTACTTTTCAAAATTTTACTTTTCAAATTTTTTTACTTTTCAAAATTTTACTTTTCAAATTTTTTTACTTTTCAAAATTTTACTTTTCAAATTTTTTTACTTTTCAAAATTTCACTTTTCAAATTTTTTTACTTTTCAAAATTTTACTTTTCAAATTTTTTACTTTTCAAATTTTTTACTTTTCAAATTTTTTACTTTTCAAAATTTTACTTATTAAAATTTTAATTTTCAAAACTTTTACTTTTCAAAATTTTAAAATCTAAAATTTTGAAAAGTTCAAAATTTTAGATTTTAAAATTTTACTTTTACATTTCATAATTTTAGAATTTATAACTTTAAATAATTGAATATAGATTTATAACTTTAAATAATTGAATATAGATTTATAACTTTAAATAATTGAATATAGATTTATAACTTTAAATAATTGAATATAGATTTATAACTTTAAATTATTGAATATAGATTTTCTTTTTCTGTAGAATAATGCTTCGACAAATTGGACAATATTTCATTTTTTCCGAACATGATAAACAACATAATACGTGTCCACATTTAAAAAAAACTATTTCGCTAACTCTAATCAAAATCTCGCCTCATGATAATGATGAGAATTTTTATAAAAAGTTATTGATATTACCAGAGGACATATTGCAGAAATATAAGCAGGATTTCAACAAATATGAAAAATACGCAACATTGTTAAAATTTCATTTAGCTACGCTTAAAAGACCAGAATTAAACATTCGATTGATATATAGTGACGATAATGGTTGGCATATATCATCTTGCCTAAAAAGCGTTTCTGGAGTAACCCATAGCGAATCATGCACGTGTGAAGAAGATTTTAAGGTACCAGATAATTTTTTTAACATAGTAAGACAGGAGGCAGCATTATCACTTAGATGTAGAGTGTGTAAACATTATGCGCCTGACTGGGTAGATGTAAATAAACCGGACATGGAAAGAGAAACAAAAAAATAAAATGATCCTATAATAATCTATATATAGCTAAGCCACTAAAAATAAACCAATTACAACCAATTACAAACAAAAATTACAAAATGTAAAAATTACAAAATGTAATTTTTTACAAAATGTAATTTTTACAAAATGTAAAAATTTGAAAAAGTTAAAATTTTGAAAAAGTTAAAATTTTGAAAAAGTTAAAATTTTGAAAAAGTTAAAATTTTAAAAAAGTTAAAATTTTAAAAAAGTTAAAATTTTGAAAAAGTTAAAATTTTGAAAAAGTTAAAATTTTGAAAAAGTTAAAATTTTGAAAAAGTTAAAATTTTAAAAAAGTTAAAATTTTGAAAAAGTAAAATTTTGAAAAAGTAAAATTTTGAAAAAGTAAAATTTTGAAAAAGTTAAAATTTGAAAAAGTAAAATTTTGAAAAAGTAAAATTTTGAAAAAGTAAAATTTTGAAAAAGTAAAATTTTGAAACGTAAATAAAAAAATAACATAACATTAAAAAAAAAAAAAAAAAAAAAAAAAAAAAAAATTTTTTTTTTTTTTTTTTTATGTTATTTTTCCTTTTCAAATTTTTTCCTTTTCGAATTTTTTACTTTTCAATTTTTTACTTTTCAAATTTTTTACTTTTCAAATTTTTAACTTTTCAAATTTTTAACTTTTTCAAAATTTTTACTTTTCAAATTTTTTACTTTTCAAATTTTTACTTTTCAAATTTTTTACTTTTCAAATTTTTACTTTTCAAATTTTACTTTTTCAAAATTTTACTTTTTCAAAAATTTACTTTTTCAAATTTTTGTAAAAAATTACAAAATGTAAAAATTACAAAATGTAAAAATTTGAAAAAGTAAAAATTTGAAAAAGTAAAATTTTGAAAAAGTAAAAATTTGAAAAAGTAAAAATTTGAAAAAGTAAAATTTTGAAAAAGTAAAATTTTGAAAAAGTAAAATTTTGAAAATATAAAAATTTGAAAAAGTAAAAATTTGAAAAAGTAAAAATTTGAAAAAGTAAAAATTTGAAAATGTAAAAATTTGAAAAAGTAAAAATTTGAAAAAGTAAAAATTTGAAAAAGTAAAAATTTGAAAAAGTAAATCTGAAACATAAATAAAAAAATAACATAACATAATTAAAAAAAAAAAAAAAATTTTTTTTTTTTTTTTTTTTTTTTTTTTATGTTGTATTATTTTTTTATGTTATGTTATTTTTTCCTTTTCAAATTTTTTTCCTTTTCAAAATTTTCCTTTTCAAATTTTTTTACTTTTTCAAAATTTTACTTTTCAAATTTTTTTACTTTTCAAAATTTTACTTTTCAAATTTTTTTACTTTTCAAAATTTTACTTTTCAAATTTTTTTACTTTTCAAATTTTTTTACTTTTCAAAATTTTACTTTTTCAAATTTTTTTACTTTTCAAATTTTTACTTTTCAAATTTTTAATTTTCAAAATTTTTAATTTTTCAAAATTTTACTTTTACAAAATTTTACTTTTTCAAAATTTTACTTTTTCAAAATTTTACTTTTTCAAAATTTTACTTTTTCAAATTTTTACTTTTTCAAAATTTTACTTTTTCAAATTTTTACATTTTCAAATTTTTACTTTTTCAAATTTTTACTTTTTCAAATTTTACTTTTTCAAATTACAAAATGTAATTTTTACAAAATGTAAAAATTTGAAAAAGTTAAAATTTTGAAAAAGTTAAAATTTTGAAAAAGTTAAAATTTTGAAAAAGTTAAAATTTTGAAAAAGTTAAAATTTTAAAAAAAGTTAAAATTTTGAAAAAGTTAAAATTTTAAAAAAGTAAAATTTTGAAAAAGTTAAAATTTTAAAAAAGTAAAATTTTGAAAAAGTTAAAATTTGAAAAAGTAAAATTTTGAAAAAGTTAAAATTTTAAAAAAGTAAAATTTTGAAAAAGTTAAAATTTGAAAAAGTAAAATTTTGAAAAAGTAAAATTTTGAAAAAGTAAAATTTTGAAAAAGTAAAAATCTGAAACGTAAATAAAAAAAAAAAAAAAAAAATTTTTTTTTTTTTTTTTTTTATTATTATTATGTTGTGTTATTTTTTATGTTATGTTATTTTTCCTTTTCAAATTTTTTCCTTTTCGAATTTTTTCCTTTTCAAATTTTTCCTTTTCAAATTTTTTCCTTTTCAAATTTTTTCCTTTTCAAATTTTTTCCTTTTCAAATTTTTTACTTTTCAAATTTTTAACTTTTCAAATTTTTAACTTTTCAAATTTTTAACTTTTTCAAAATTTTTACTTTTCAAATTTTTTACTTTTCAAATTTTTACTTTTCAAATTTTTTACTTTTCAAATTTTTACTTTTCAAATTTTTTACTTTTCAAATTTTTACTTTTCAAATTTTACTTTTTCAAAATTTTACTTTTTCAAAAATTTACTTTTTCAAATTTTTGTAAAAAAATTACAAAATGTAAAAATTACAAAATGTAAAAATTTCAAAAGTAAAAATTTGAAAAAGTAAAAATTTCAAAAAGTAAAAATTTGAAAAAGTAAAATTTTGAAAAAGTAAAATTTTGAAAATATAAAAATTTGAAAAAGTAAAAATTTGAAAAAGTAAAAATTTTAAAAAGTAAAAATTTGAAAAAGTAAAAATTTGAAAAGCAAAAATTTGAAAAGTAAAAATTTGAAAAAGTAAATCTGAAACATAAATAAAAAAATAACATAACATAAAAAAAAAAAAAAAAAAAAAAAAAAAAAAAAAAATTTTTTTTTTTTTTTTTTTTTTTTTTATGTTGTATTATTTTTTTATGTTATGTTATTTTTTCCTTTTCAAATTTTTTTCCTTTTCAAAATTTTCCTTTTCAAATTTTTTTACTTTTTCAAAATTTTCCTTTTCAAATTTTTTTACTTTTCAAAATTTTACTTTTCAAATTTTTTTACTTTTCAAAATTTTACTTTTCAAATTTTTTTACTTTTCAAATTTTTACTTTTCAAATTTTTTTACTTTTCAAATTTTTTCTTTTCAAATTTTTTTACTTTTCAAATTTTTACTTTTTCAAAATTTTTACTTTTCAAATTTTTAATTTTCAAAATTTTTAATTTTTCAAAATTTTACTTTTTCAAAATTTTACTTTTTCAAATTTTTACTTTTTTATTTAAAAAGTAAAATTTTTACATTTTTACATTTTGTAATTTTTACATTTTGTAATTTTTACATTTTGTAATTTTTACATTTTGTAATTTTTACATTTTGTAATTTTTTACATATTGTAAATTTTTACATATTGTAAATTTTTACATATTGTAAATTTTTACATTTTGTAAATTTTTACATTTTGTAAATTTTTACATTTTGTAAATTTTTACATTTTTATAATTTTTTACATTTTGTAATTTTTTACATTTTGTAAATTTTTACATTTTTGTAATTTTTTACATTTTGTAATTTTTTACATTTTGTAAATTTTTACATTTTTGTAATTTTTTACATTTTTGTAATTTTTTACATTTTGTAATTTTTTACATTTTGTAATTTTTTACATTTTGTAATTTTTACATTTTGTAATTTTTTACATTTTGTAATTTTTACATTTTGTAATTTTTACATTTTGTAATTTTTACATTTTGTAATTTTTACATTTTGTAATTTTTACATTTTGTATTTTTTACATTTTGTATTTTTTACATTTTGTAATTTTTACATTTTGTAATTTTTACATTTTGTAATTTTAAATAATGTAAATATTGTTATATTTTTATTTTATTAATGATACTACTTAAAATCATTACAATATATAGTACATTTTATATTGTATAAAATTATTTTTTGTAAAAAATAATTGTATAATATAATTTTAATATAATATTTCTAATATTTTAATACTAATAAATAAGCATTTCTTAACACAATAACATAATGTTTTATGACGTGTGGTATGTGTAGATTATTATATGTATGATTTATATTACTTTTGAAATAAACAGTTACATACATAAATTTGTTTTCAATAAATACTCATTTTGAATATTTTTTAGAAACATTCGAATTTGTTGTTCTACATCATCTAAACATGCTGTATCAATAACTAAAACATTAGATTTACCTACTAATAAATTAGATTTGTACGAATCATACAAACGGTACAAATAATCTAAAGATATTAAAGAATCTATTGGCGATCGATTATGTATTCGGTTAAATGCTTCAAGAGGATCTACATCTAAATATATAAAATAATCTACATTATAACTTAAAGTTTGATAAAATTTGTCATATGTGGAAAAAGTTTCTGTGTCTATCATCAATGGTGCAAAAATATTTCGAGATGTCCAAGGGCAACGTTCTACTAAAATTAAACCGTTGTTTGGAAAAGATTCTTTTTGATGAAACTGAGAAATTAAAACTTGAAATTGAAAAATTGAACTATAAAGTTTAAAATTTTTATATAGATATGGTAATAGAGTCCATTCTTTAAGTGGTTCTGGAAAACAATTGTAATCTTTTGCTAATCGATTCATTAATGTCGATTTTCCTGCTCCAATTAGACCATCGATACAAATGATAAGAGGAACCATAATTTTTTTGTTTAGTCTTTAAAAAACATTATAATTTGGTTTATATAACTAAAATATGAATGTGTTTTTTTAATTAAAATTTATTAATATATAATGATAAAAATTAAAAAGAAAATTTCCAATATAAAAAATCTTTTCTATAATGTCTATTTTTTTATTTATTAATATAATTTATCTTAAATAACGTTAACTATGAATATATTTATTTATTTATTTTTGTATTAATATATATATTAGTTAAAAAAATAATATTAAAATAAAATTTCACTGTATTTGAAATTTTGAAACAAAATAAAAAATTATGTAATATTATTAGTAATATAAAATTATTTTCTGATAAAAATTTTATTTTTATGTAAATATAGATATCAGTTTCGAAATTTTACTTTTAGATATATTTTAGAGCCAAAGGTTGTTAGTACACACATAAAGTGTTATTGTTTCAGTGGATCACATGAAACAGTAGAAAAAATGTACCTAAATTTTATGAAGTATAAATTTTTTTAAATCAGATATTAAAAATGTGAAATATAAAATCAGCTATTAAAAAAATATTCAGATTGGATTATATTTTCTTTATTTTGAGAGCATAATTAAATATGGACTTAAAACTATTTCAAACAGGTACAGATTGTGTAGACTATTTTACACAAATGAGGAATTATGATTTAGTGAAACGAGAAATCAAAATTTTGCATTATGTTCAGAATATTTTTCAAATAGAATATAAATGTAAAATTATGGTATTACCGTCATTCTTTTATTTTGTACTTATTAAAATAGGTTTTACGAAATGTAAAATCATAAGTATTAATAATTTGATATTGGATGTTAAACATCTTTCTTATGGTGAGCTTAAATTGTTAAATTTTTCTAGTGATGAAATACAAAGTGTTTTATTTGATAGACAAAAAAAATGCCAATTTACTTTTTAAACAATACATATCAAATAAATATATATACAAGAAAGAAGATATTAATGAAGAATGCGCAATTTGTTATGATAATTATTCAATTAATGAAGAAGTAATTAAATTAAATTGTAATCATATGTTTCATATGAAATGTATACTAAAGTGGAACAAAACTTGTCCATATTGTAGACAACCTTTTAAAATTGTTTATGAAATCCCAATATTGATCGAAAAGTGGATGAGTCAAGAGAAATATGCTTTTGCTTATTTGAAATTAATTGAATGTTTATTACGTCATAAGAAAATATCTATATTACTTTAAATAAGATGAAATAAAAAAATTATGATTATACGAAATTTTTTAACTTATGTTGTAATAAAATGATACGATTTAAATAATTAGACATTGTAAAAAACATATTTCATTTAAACAAAAAAATAGTTGTATATAAATGTGTTTAAAGATATTTTCATTTTCAGCTATCTTTATATATAATATGTATTTTTATGACTTTATAATTTTTTCTATGTGTTTAATGGAAATTAAAATAATTTATGAATAAAAAAATAAACAAGAAATTATAAAATATCATGTCATTTAAAGTAAAAAAATAAATTTATATATATGTTTAAAGGTATACTTAAAGCAATTATACCTTGAAATATAAATTTGTTATTTTTTTAGTGAAATTTCTTTTATATATATATTACGAGAATTATGTTTAAATTATATAATCAATCCCTAAGAAAAAAAATAAACAAGAAATTTTAAAAATAAATAATATTTTTATTTAAAATATAGTTTTCATAAAACAAAATATAATCAACATTTATTGCCTGCACACAGGACAAAGTTTACGAGTATTAATATGCTGTTGAAACCAGTTTTCAATACAGTTTTCGTGAAAAAAATGTTTACAGAAAAGAATATGAACTTGGTTTCCAACATTGAATTCTTCTAAACAAATAGCACATAGATTGTTTATCTTGAGTAATTCAGAATCTACTTTTGATCTTTGCATAAGACTATGTTTATAGCCGAGGATAACATATTTGAAGTGGCATTTTATTTTTTCTTTAAATTCTTTGGACTCAAAATATAAAGGAAACTTTTCAAATATATAAGCAAATCTCCTTTGAAATCGTTCAATAGTCTATTTGGGATATAAAATGGAACAAGCGAATAGGTTTTGTGTAATAATCGAACATGCCGTATATTGATAAAATTCATTTATTGCCTTCAAATAAAAGTTCATATATTCAATAGGGATATTTTCAAAATATGTACGAAAGAAAAAATTTACATCTATTTTTTCAATTGTATAACCATACCTCTCTAAACAATGATATTCCTTCTGATGTATATTTTCGAAGCAGATTGGACATTTTTTAATGTAATAATTTATTATCCAATGTGAAATACAAGCTTGATGAAATTCATGTTTACACTTTAATTTTATATAAGAAAATGAAGTTACATATTCATTACAAATAGGACATTTATATCCTAATATTTGATCTTCTCTAATGCAATTTTCATCAGGAATTATTGGTGGAATAAAATTTTTCATGAAGTCACGAAAACATGTAATCAAATGTTTTATATTATTAGGTGATGTATCTAGAGTATTCCAAGATTTTCTACACCATATACAAATATTTTCCATTCCATGATAATGATGAATAAAATCAGATGGAAAGCATTTTTCTTTACATATTGGACAATGATAATAGATAAATTTACTCAAGAGATAATTGTAAAATTCTAAACCATGAGTTTCATAACATTCTAAACTAATGTTTTTTTCACAAACAGGACAAGAGTTATTACGTTCGAAGCAATAGTAATCAAAGACATCCATCATGGTTCATTTACCTTCAAAAAACATATCATCCACTAATGTTTTTTCCGCTTTTATATGAAACAGTTACTTGACACTAGCGACCTCTATCAATAAATGAAAATATATTTTATTAGTTTTACAGATGTATTTAAAAGGTTTTTTTAAATATATAAATAGATAATAATAATAATAATAATAATAATAATAATAATAATAATAATAATAATAATAATAAGTTCAAAAATTATTATTTTTTAGATAATTTAATAAATAATAATTTAATAAATAATAATTTAATAAATAATAATTTAATAAATAATAATTTAATAAATAATAATTTAATAATTTAATAATTAAAAAAAATAATAATAAAAAAATTCTAATGTAACTTTTAATTATAAATTAGGTAAACTTTTAAAAGTTATTTAAATAAGTATAATATGGCTACTATTAATCATAAAGAATTAATTGAAGCTCTTTACAATTATACAGTAAAAATAATGAAAGATTCCAACCCATATGCAACTAAAGAATCTATATCTCGAAGAGTTCTTCAAGATTGTGCTGATATTTTAAATGTAGATTTGAATATTTATAACAATAAAAATATTATGTATATACATCCAGATAACATGGAAAAAATTGATTCAAAATGGCAAAATTTAATTGATCGAGGAACTAAACTTTCTCATGAGGAACAAAATGTATACAAGTTACTAAAATCTTCAGAATTTGTGAATATTCTTGATGTACAGAAATTCTTTAATATTCTTTCAAGTAAGGATGAAAATGAGTTTTTATCAGAATTGCTTGCTGTTGATGGTTTTCAAGGAATTACAGAAATAAAAAATTATGTGGAAAATTTGAAAATTGGGGATAAAGGTTCAGATCATGTACAGGTTATCAGAGAAATTTATAAAAAATTCCAAGTTCCTGTTAAAGTAATTTATTATGCATTGTTACAAATTTATGAATCTTACACATCAGACGATGAAGTTAAAAAATTAGTAACTAATGTAAAAGATGAACTTGAAGACAAGATTGATGATTATGATATTAATGCAATAATTGATATGTATGAGAGTTCAATCAGTGATTTAAAAGCAATTGCTTTAACAAAACTAGCTCAATTAAAGAATATGAAGAAAAAATCTAAAGCTATTAAAAGACATTTGCAAATAGCTGTAAAAGAAAGCAACAAAAAGTCTAAATCAAAGAAACAGACTGAATAAATATTTTTCAACTAATAAAATAAATTTTAGCTTTTTAAAATATGTCTTGTGGTTTCCCCGGTTATGTCAAAAATACGAAACTATTCGGATTATTGTATAATTTTCCTAATTATGTAAGAATTGAATGTAATAACGGTTTCACATTGGTATGGTCTAATATAATTTATTGCTCTTCTAGAGGAACCGTCTATAAATAACATATGTGTACCTAAAAAATTATTTGTTCTAAACCTTAGTGTACTTAAAAAATTACTTGTTCTAAACCTTATTCAAATGCTCCAAAATTGATCTATGATATTAATGAAATCGTCGTTTATAAATGTCCTAAAACAAATTTAAAATGTAATAAAATGGAGTATGGGATCATAATTTAGCTTTAAGTAATTCAAATAAAAATAATACATCTAATAATAATAATAATAATAATAATAATAATAATAATAATAATAATAATTTACCTCTTATTATTGTAAAACAATTTTTTTAAAAAATAGTTTATTTTTTTTATTAATTACTTTAATAATATGTATTTTTATTAATTACTTTTTATAAACTTATAAAGTGAAACAATAATTTATTTTAAAAAATCCAAATTTTTGATTAAACAAATTTTGTTTGACTTGAAAGTTAATAATGACAAAATATTAATAATTTAAATAAATATTTATTAATTAATAAAATTATATGTAATAAATTATTGCTTCTTATTATTTATTGTTTAATAAAAAGCTAAGCTAAATAAAATTTCTATTTCTATCATAATATAACAAAAAGTTTCTTTTTTATTTTATAACAGTTACGTTTTTTTTTTAAAAAACAGCTTATCAAATAAAACGTCATGTTTGAAATTCAATGAAACTTTTTTGGTATAAATAGCTCTGTAAAATGCAGATCAAAAACAATGATGGAGTGCTCAACATTAGAAGAATTATATGAATGGTGCTTAAATGAACATTATCTTAAAAATGATCACCATCCAGAACATTTTTATTTTCCTGGAAGTGAGATGCCTGTTGAGGCAAGAATGGAATTAACATGCGATTTATTGGCTTGTGTTTTAGGTGTCTACAAAAAGAAAAACATAACAGTATCATTATCAGAATGTAGATATATTATTGAAGATGAACAGTGGAACAATTGGAAATATGCGATAAAAGATTTTTTACCAGTGCCTTCAAATATTGCACCTCATCGTGGTCAAAGGTGGATAGACTTTCCATATGAAGAAAAAATAAAGTTAGAAGAATTATTCAAAATGTATAAAAATGGTACTTGTGATAAATTTATTAGAAAAGAACTTGAGAATTTAAATTCTGTTAAATATTATTTGGATGATCTCAGACATCATAAAAGAGCAATATATGAAGTTTGGGAGGAAATTCCACAATTTAAAATACCAGGAATGGAAGAAAGAATTAAGAAACATGATGATGATAAATATGATACTCTTATGATTTTGGGATATACAGCTAAATGGTGCTTTTAAAATTGTAAACAATTTGATTTTAAATACTTTTTAATGTAATGAAAATATGATTTATTTTGATCTTTTTTATTGTTTATTTGATCTTTTGTTATTAATTTTTTTAAAAAATATAATGAAAATATGATTTATTTTGATCTTTTTTATTGTTTATTTGATGTTTTATTATTATTTTTTTAAAAAAATTGTAATAAAAAATATGATTTAATAAAAAAATTTATTTATTTTTTTGTGAGATATTTTATTTAATAATTTTTATATTATATTTAAAAAAAATTATAACTATATATATTTGAGACACAAAAATATATTACAAACATGAATGAACCTTTATTAGATACAAGTCTAAATCGTTTTACACTTTATCCAATAAAATATTTGGATGTTTGGGAAATGTATAAAAAAGCAGTAGCTTCATTTTGGACGGTTGAAGAAGTAGATTTATCAAAAGATTTACAGGACTGGAATACTTTGAGTGAAAATGAAAAACATTTTATTTCTTATATTTTAGCTTTTTTTGCTGCTAGTGATGGTATTGTAAATGAAAATTTAGTTGAAAATTTATATTCTGAAGTTCAAATTCCAGAAATTCGATGTTTTTATGGTTTTCAAATAATGATTGAAAATATTCATTCAGAAATGTATAGTTTACTAATTGATACTTATATCAAAGATGAGATACAAAAGCAAAAATTATTTGATGCTATGAAAACAATTCCATGTGTTTGTAAAAAAGCAAATTGGGCTTTGAAATGGATACATGATAAAAATAATAACTTTGCTGATCGTCTTTTAGCTTTTGCAGTTGTAGAAGGTATTTTTTTCTCAGGATCTTTTGCTGCAATATATTGGTTTAAAAAGAGGGGGTTATTACCTGGTTTAACATTCAGCAATGAATTAATTAGTAGAGACGAAGGTTTACATACTGATTTTGCTTGTTTATTATTTAAATATTTAAAAATTAAACCAGAAAAATCGAAAATAATAAGCATTTTTACAGAAGCTGTGGATTTAGAAATAGAATTTCTATCAGATGCATTACCAGTAAATTTAATTGGTATGAATAATAAATTGATGGGAGAATATATTAAATATGTTGCTGATCGTTTATTAGTAGAACTTGAAATGGAAAAATATTATTTCTCGAAAAATCCTTTTGAATTTATGGATAATATTAGCTTGGAAGGTAAAACAAACTTTTTTGAAAAGAAAAATGCAGAATATCAAAAATGTAATGTTATGGCATCGAAAGAAGAATGCAAATTTACATTAGATTGTAAATTTTAATCCATCAAATTTTACTATTTATTGAATTTTAAATCAATTGTGATAAAATTTTATCTTTTCCATCACATTTTACTTTTTGTTGATTCTTGAATAATTCGACTGCTTTGGTTATATCAATGATTATAGGTTCATAAAAATGATCTCCTTTAATATTGTTGCACTTTTCAAGTTTGTCAACTGTTATTATGAAATAAGTTTGTTTGTAGGTAAAGTTATCCAGACCTACAAATTCAATCGTTTGAACTGGTAAATCAGCAATGTTTCCATTTACTTTAAAAGTAAATCCAGTTTCTTCTTTAAATTCACGAAAAGCCGTCATAAATGCATAATATTTGAAATAGTTTCTATTCAAATCATTATTTGTTATTTTAATAATTCGCTTCACTGTAGCTGCATTTAATTCCATTTGACCATGTGGAAGATCAAATTGGTCTTCAAACTCTGAACCACATAAAAATCGTAGGTAATCAAACTTCATATTTAAGTTAAGTTTTTTAAAAGATTTTTTTATAAACACATCTTGATAGTTATTTATACTATAAGATCTATTTCTCATTAAGAAATCTTGAATACAATATGGTATTTTACGTTGAATAATTACAATTTTTTTATCTTTTGTAATAACAATAAGACCATAAGATAATGCAAAAGCATTTGTTTTAGCCATTGTTTAAACTACTGTTTCATACACAAGTGAAATATTTATATACTTTTACAGTAAAAAAATTATAAATAAGAATAATTTATTTATTTATTAGTTAAAAAAATTCCTAAAGAAAAAAATGAATAAGGTAAGATATACAGATAAAAAAACAAGAGAGGAAATTTTAAAATTATATAATGAAGGTTACACTCAAAGAGAAATTGCTAAACTTGTTTATGTATCTCCAGCTACAGTTAATTTATGGATTAATCGTCAAGGTAATATAAATCCTCTGAAAAGAACAGGGCGGAAACGTAAAACTACAAAAAAACAAGATAAGGACATATACACATTATGTACACAAAATCCTTTTATAGCTGCTACAAATATAAATCGAGATCTAAAATTAAATTTATCACCACAAACTGTTCGAAATAGACTAAAAGAACATGGTTTGAAAAATTTTTGTGCTCCAGTAAAAACACTTTTAACAGAAAGTCGTAAAGTAAAAAGACTTGAATTTGCTTACAGATATATGCATTGGACTCCTGAAAAATGGGAAAAAGTATGCTTTGTAGATGAAAAAGTTTTTCAGTCATATGGAATGGGTTCTACAAGAGTATGGAGACCAAAACTGAGTCGTTGGGATAAAAATAAAGATAAAATAACTCGAATGCACGAATCTGTTATAAATGAACGTCAAACTTCAAGTCGATTTAGTGTACCAATTTGGGGTTGTATTGGAATGATGAATCATATCCATTTAATTACAGATAAACATTTAAACCAGCATTATTATTTAAAAATATTAAAACAATATTTTCTGACTGAAGATTTTATTTTAGTACAAGATAATTCTCCTATTCATAATGCTAAAAAAGTTAAAACGTGGTTAGAAAACCATAACATTACTGTATTAAAATGGCCAGCATATTCACCCGATTTGAATCCTATTGAAAATCTATGGAGTAGAATGGAATATTTAATGCAAAATAGAAAACCTGATAAAAAAGAACATTTATGGCAGCTTGTTAAAAATACGTTCGACAAACTCGTATCAGATAAAGACTATATAAAAAGTTTAGTTCATTCAATGCCAAAACGATTAAAACGTGTTTGTGATATAGAAGGGGGTATTACTAAATATTAGTGTAATAACAAATTGAAAAAAGTGAACAGATCTTTCTTTATTTCTTGATAAATACTTAAGAATAATTTAAAAACTTCCAAAGTCCAAAATTCTACAGTAGGACCTCCTGTATCTAACATATAATCATCATCGAGTTCATTGATATTTTGAATTGATTCGAGGATCTCATTTTTTAATACACCAGAATTAAGCATATCTTTAATTTGAGAAACTTTCATATAACCATTTGCAAAATTTCGCATTTTGTTAATATATTTTTCTATAAAATTCATAATTGCTTTAGCATTTTCGCAAGTGTGTGGTTCAAAAGTTCCTTTTTTAAAATTTATTTTACTTGTACCATAACCAATCATACATACAAAACCATAATAATTTGAACTGTCAGGAAATATGATGAAAGGAAAACTTTGAGAAAAAGCAAATTTTGTTATCATCTCAGAGGGTGTTGAAACTGCTTTGTTAAAATGTGTCGATATTAATTGTTGTAATTCTGCAAAGTTGTTATAAAATTTTTCATTAAACATTTCTGCAATATTTTTACTTTCTCTTATATTTTTTATTAAATAATGTAATTCTGTATTTTTTGTAGGACACACCTGACTATCTAATATTTTTTTACACAAATGGTGATATTTTACAGGTTCATCAAAATACTTATTACATATTCTTGCAATTAAATCTAATACAAAATTTATGACAACATTTAAATTTTCGTGACATGCAAAACAATATATCATAACGTAAAGCATATCAAATGGCAAACAATATTTTCCAAAATAAGAGCGAATATGAGTAGCATTTTTTGACAAGTGTACAAAAAATTCACCTGGACATTCAGTATTTATAGATTCTACTCGAACAGTAGAATCTAATGTTTTTACATATGGACAAATTACATCCATGTAATATTTAAAAATGTTATAATTACTAGTATTAAAATTTTCTTTCATTTGTTGCAATGCAAATTTTAATATTTCCTCCAAATCTTTATTGTCTTCTATTTGTATACTATTAACCATACTCATATAATTATTCATAAAATTTTCTAATATTTTATTTTTTAAAGTAGCTTTAACATCAAATTGATGATTTTTACATAAGATAAATTCTTGGTTAGCTGTTCCCAAGAGTTGAATTGTATTTAATAAATTTAAATAACTAATTTTAACATAACATGGTTCTATTCCTGGAATTTGGTTGATTACAATTCTACACGGTACATGCACATCGCCAGTCCATGTTGCATAATGTTTAGCTAAAAAAGATGACAGCATTGGTAAAGTTTCATCAGTTAAATGTTTATTGACATCTATAATCAATCTTTTACAAATTTTACAAAATAATTGTCTGTTTTCACCAATATCAATTTCATTTTTATCGTGGCATAAAAATCCTTCTTTTTCTAAATATGTGACAAACATTGTCTTTATTCTTATTTACTCTATTCTATTTTTTATATTTCTATTTTATATATCTTAATTAATGTTCAATCAACATAAACAATATTAAGACCATTTTAAATAAAGAAGAAATAAAAATTTTTATAATATATAAATTATGAAATATAATTATGAATTATTAATTATTAAATGTAATTATTAAACATAAAAAATATTAAATTAAAAAAAATATTAAAAGTTATTATTAATTGTTATTATTAAATGTAAAAAATATTAAAAGTTATTATTTATTGTTATTATTAAATGTAAAAAAATATTAAAAGTTATTATTAATTGTTATTATTAAATGTAAAAAAATATTAAAAGTTATTATTAATTGTTATTATTAAATGTAAAAAAATATTAAAAGTTATTATTAATTGTTATTATTAAATGTAAAAAAAATATTAAAAGTTATTATGAAATGTATAAAAAATATTAAAAGTTGTTATTAAATGTAAAATTATGTAATGTAAAAAAATATAAAACTAAAATCATATAATTTAAATTTAAAAGAGTTTTTATGAGTATGAATTCTTATAAAAAACGCAATTGGCATGACAATATAAAGCTACATTGATAATTTGAAAGTTGCAGGAGAAAGACCATTTCATATTCATTGTATAAGAAATATTTATCTAACTTTTCAAAATTGCCCAGTAAAAATAGTCATTTTATTGAAATCTTATGTAAAAAATGTTGAAATTCAACAGTTAATGAAAAATACAATAAATGAAATTGAAATATAGATTTGCATAATTGTTTTATTGAAATATAATTGACATGTACATAAATTATGTATATAATTTAGAGAAAACAGCAATGTTAAAAATGATTCAGTTAAAAAGAAAATAAATACATTCTAATTTGATTTCACATAATCGTCTCTTTGATTTGGAGTTATAACTACATTTCGTTCATGTAATTTTTGAATAATTTGTAAATTTGGTTTTTGAAGAACGGTCACATTTCTTTCTTGTAGTTTTTTTATAATCTGTAATATCTTATAACCAGGATTCACATTAGCATTTGATGACACATTTCCAATCATTTCATTCTTTGACTGATCATTCATGTTATTTTGAGTGCCATTTGACTGGATTGCAATTGATGGAGTTGGTTTATTTTCCTTAACGCATATCACGGTTACACGTTGATCAGGATTTGCATTTGGTAATGTTGAGGATACCGGAATCTTCTGAACAGCTTTCAATGTTAACTCCAATAAATTTTTCAGTTTTAATTTATCAGCCTTCATACTGAATGAAGTGTCGATCATTTTCAAAATTCCATCGTATTCTAAAAAAAGTGAGTTTTTGGGTATTTTCGTATTATTTATATGAAAATCGAATAAACGTTTACATTCATATTTAATTCTAATATTTTTTTTCACTTTGATACTATTTCGTTTTGATGCATATCCGAGATGATGACCAATTTCTTTAGTGCGGATGAAAATTTTACCTTCAGGTTCACGTACGAGATAAAATGAGTTTACTTTATAGAGCAGAGACATGGTTGATGTTGAATGAGTAAATCAGCAAGCTTTTCAAGCTATATATACTCTCACTCGTGTTTTTTTTTTTTTTTTTTTTTTTTTTTTTTTTTATTATTATTATATTACAAAATTTATAATATTTATTTCCAGATTATACATTTGGAATTCTTAATTTTAGATTTCAAAATTTTAGTTTTTCACATTTTTTGATTTTATAATGTTTACAATTCATATTTATATTTTATGATTTTAACTTCATCTGTATGAATGCATTTCATATAGTCATGATTGAAAATTGTGTTAATTTCCTTTTGTTTTCCCATTTCTTTTGCTGTTTGAAATAACAGCAAAACATTTTTTTAGTTTAATGTTAATTTAAAAAATAGACATTTTATTTTATTTATCAAAACTTTGATATAGTAATATTTAATATAAATAAACTATGATAATATACAGCTGTTATTTTCTTCTTTTTCTAAATTTTCATTTTTCATCATATCCAATCGCATACTATTTATAAAACTAATAGCATTTTTTTCTGCTTGGAAAATGATGTTTTTCTTTTTTTCATAGATTATATCTCGTGTTTCATTATTTTCACGAGTACTAAAACATATATTGTGCCTAGCTAAAATATACATTAATTTTATAAAATGTAAATCACCATAATTAATTTCAGCTCTGTTTTGATTGTTTAGCACGAGTGTGGCCCAATTATGAACCAAATAAGGTAATTGATTGATTTTGTAGTTATTTATATAAATATTTGACTTTTCTAAACAAAACATCTCGTAAGGTATATTTCTGTGCTTAACACAATAAATGATAAAATCTGTATCAAATCTATGCATATAAACTACGTTAAAGTCGTTATCGTTTTCAAGATTAAAAGATAAAGTGTTTAATAAGAATCTTGTATTTCTATTTCGAATATTTGTTACCTTTGAAAGTTTAGGATGACTTAGACAGAAAAATGTATCTTTATAAACATGACCTATTGTATTAGTATCAATTATAACATCTATTATGGTTTCTGGATTATTGTGTGAAACTGGATCATAATAGAGAGAAGTCCAGTTAATATCTTTTATTCCGTTGTTATATTGATAAAACCTATCATATGGTGATGGTACATGTAAAAATACATTTGGTTTGTGACAATTGATAGCAAAACAATAATAACGACGTGGAAAATTTGTATTAGTTAAAGATACATATGATAAACAAATTGGATATTCAATTACAATTCCGATATCCTTGTTAATATAACAAGAATTTAATATATCTTGTATAATAAAATTTGGATTTTTATAACATAAGTTTTTAACAATAATGTTTGTATAGTCATAATGAGTTGTAGGTATATAAATTTCATCGACTGGAATTGGATCAATAAAATTTGAAATGGGAGCATCAATGCATTTTGTTTGGGTTGTTTTATAATTAATATTATTTACATTTTCTAAATCATCAATAAAATCTTTAATCCTAAAACTATCTTGTTGATCAATAATAAAACAAATTCTACCCATTGCATTTTTTGTATTTTTATGACTAAAATAATTACATCCAGGATAAGGTATGTCAAATTCATCAACAAAAACTACAGCACTTTTATAATAATATATATTTTCACTAACACACTCTGAATTCAATTGTGACATAAATTTTTGAAAGACTTTTGTATCATTGATAAAATATTGCGTTGCAACAACAAGTATAGATCCATTTGAGTTTGGATAAACTAGACTAGTATTACCATATAATATTGAAAAGGAATCATCAGTTAAAAATACTGTACAAGGCGTTTCTAATTTTAAATGTTTCATAATACTTTTAGATAATGGTTTTATATTTTCTGTTTTCTTTTCGGAATCATCATAAGCTTTTTCAAAATTTTTCAATTTTAAAATAATAGACTTTTCCCAAGATATTTTTTCTAATTTATAAACTATACAATTTTTAATTATATCTATCTCAGTTGCTCCATGAAAAGTTCCATAATAGTTTGCATATTGTTGGAAGTTCATTCTTATTTTAATTAAATATAAATTATCATTATAAATATTGTTATTTTATTTTTTTTATTTCTTCATTATTATTATTTTTATTATTAATATCTTGAAATTTTCTTTTTTTAGTTGTTTCTACTTTTTGGTTTGATAAAAGTTTAATGTAATCTTCGGTTATAAATTCAAAATTAATTTTATGACATGCTGCCTCATCTTTAATTAGTTTAAGTGCTTTTGGTATAGCAATATCATTTAGAATAATTCGATCACTATGTTCAAGTGCTTTTTCTTCAAAGGATGCAGCTAAACCGTTACCAATAAAACCATTAAAAATTTCCATTCCTCCAGCGCGCATACCACCTTTTCGACTTCTTCCTTTGACAGGGTGACCTGTAATTTTATCTTTTGTGGTATCTTTATTTGCAGTATATTTATGTTCTATACTCCAGTAATTTATTGGATAATAATGTATAGGACCAATTAGGGTTTTACCTTTAACTGGTTTACCATCGCTGTTTATCATGTCATCATAATCTTTCCCACCTAAATCTTTAGTTTCTATAATTGGGCCCATTGTATTGCGAGAAATCAAAGCGTAAACATTTACGATTAAATCTACTGGCATAGATATAGATCTTGGTAAAGATTTAAATATTGTTGCTACACCTTTTTGTCCATGAAAATTACAAAGTTTATCACCAAAGCTAAACTTGTGAAAAGAGGATATACAAACGAATAAAAATGAATCGGAAATATGCCATTCTAACACTTGAAAATTTGGTTTTGTAAAAGTTAATTCAACTATATTTTTATTAATATGTTTTAGAATTAAATGCATGGTCTGAGATAGTATAACAATTTCATTTGTAGGACATACAATTGTTCCTAAAAAACTACGTCGTGCTGCTGGATCACAAGGTCCAGTTACTGGATGGAAATATTTCGTAGCTGTATTTTTAAATTTGAGTTTTACAGTATATAAACGATAACAATCAAATGCATCTACATTGTCATGAACAACAATACAATCTTCTTGATTAGATCCTTTGAAACACGCATACATTAAATTTAACTTTGGTGTGTACATTGTATAATATTCCGATAATTTATTTTCTGGTTCTAGAATTGCTTTATGTTTAACAGTACGTTTAGAATAAGCGCTAACTGTTTCTAGAAAATATAAACTGTAGTCAGGTGTATATGATAAAATTGCATTTTTTAAAGTATTAAGAGTTAGTATATTTTTTGGATATACATTATGCTGATGATATTTTATAATATCAGTACTGTAACCAATAATGAAATCATTACCTTTAAGTTTTAATAGTTCGTCTTTATTTGTGAAACCATACAGCATATTCATCCAGAAATGTAATTCTTTTGATGTTACCCATACATTATCTTCTAACTTTTTATAAAGTAATCCAATTTTGTAATTTATATGTTTAAATTTATCCACTTGATAACATTCTATATATTTAAAATGATGTTTTAATTTTAATAAATTTATGTTTTCAAAACATGATTTTTTAACTTCTATGCAAGCAGAATTTATTATAACATAGAACGCATCAGAACCTTCTTCTAAATTTAATATTTCATATATCTCATTTAGATTTTGTTGAGTAGAAACAAAGGTATCTTTCGCTAAAGTCATAGTTCGACCAGCGTTTTTTCCTTCGCTAGTACCATATATGCAAAGAAAACCACTATAACTGTCATTGAAAGATAATACAGATAAAGTTCTTACTTTTTCAGACATAATAATTTGAGCTGAATGGCATAGATAAGGAAAGTAAGGGTAAATTTGACAATTGACATCTCGGTAACATGTTGTTTTTTTTTTCATAAATATTTCATCATTTTCGCCAATTTCTCTTTGAACTTCAATTTTACTACTATGGTTTACCATTTTATTTTTTAAATTTATTTCTTTGTGAAAAATTGTTTTTTTGGAGATGATGTGCAATAAATCTCCATTTTCTATAGACTTCACAACAATTACATGTTTCTTGCGTATTAAAGGATAATCTTTATTTTTCAATGGTACAAATAAGGTTTTTTTGAATAGTTTGTAAAACAAAAAACCTGGACTTATTATTATTTTATTGTCAATATCGTCAATTGCAAAACCGCGAGAATAGATATTTTTAAAGTAAACTTTTATTTTAACATTATAAGGACATTCAAAAAAATCATTAACTTCTTTAAAAATATCTTCATTTTGGGATAATTTTAAAGATTTTCCATTGTTTAATTTTATGATTAAATCACCACGTTTATAATCATCTACTGAATCAAAATACATAGATAATTGTTTACCTTTTTCATCTGAATCATATCGGTAGACTCTAATGATATTCTGCTTTACGATATGTATGTTACTAGTATCATTTGTAATATAAAATGGGATTTGTTTTAAAATACCATTTATAAGGAAACAAGTAATAGCAATATCGGGTTTTTCAAATTCTTTTTCTTCATCTTTCCAATACTCTAAGATATTTGGGATATTTTTTAAAGATTTAAATTCTGTAAGATTAAGTTTTCGAATACCAATATCTAATTTTGAACCAATCATAATAGGAAATATTGTACTTAATATTTTATTTTTTTTCAATCGTAATCGAATAGAACAAGAATATACTTTTCTGTGTAAAATAGCATCTTTAAATCCATTCCCATCATAAATTAAATCACATTCTATTTCCTGTAAAACTCGAATAAAATTTTCGACAGTTTCATCGTAATTTCTTAAAATATTCTCAGTAATTTTATTTATATTCATGTTATTATATATTTTTCATGCGTAAAGATTTTACTCTTTTAATAAATGAGTTTTCACACTCTTCTTGAAAATGATGTAATGTATAGATTAAACAACACAAAATTAATGTTATTATGAAAATACAATATAAGTTGATATTATTAATTAATGGTATATATTGTCTATAACCTGGACCAAAGAATGATAGTAAAGCTTTATCATAAGACATAAAAATCACTTAATTATATTTTTTGTTTTGTTATTTTTTTATTATTTTTTATTATTTTATTATTTTATTATTTATTATTATTTTATTATTTTATTATTTTATTATTTTTTATTATTTTATTATTTTTATTATTTTATTATTTTTTATTATTTATTTTATTATTTTTTATTATTTATTATTATTATTTATTATTTATTATTATTATTTATTATTATTAAAGATAAAGTATGTGTAAATATATATTAAAAAATAAATAAAGTACAAAAAGTTACTATAAAAGTGTCTATTTAATACCATTCAAATATATAATAACTAATAAACCTTTTTAAAACAACATGGATTATGATGATATAGTAAACATACAAACTTTTTGCCGTCGTTGTGAGAAACAGACTAAATTTGAAAATTTAGAATGCAGGTACACGAAAAATGGAAAATTACTCATAAAAGGCTATTGTTCAAAATGTATGATGAAGAAAATTTATTCGATAAAAAATGATGTTGAATAACTTATCAAAATGTAGGCCAAGTCTTTGGTATTATACGATTTTTGAATGAAATTAGATAATCATGGGCTCTGTTTCCTCGCAATATATAATCAACTGTAATCCAATTTAAATGTGGATTCATTAAAATTGTTAAAAAATATAATATTTCAATTATTGTTATTTCAAAAAATTTATTATTTTTATTTGGACAACCAAACTGTTTTGCTAAAGTGTCTAATTCATTTTTAATTTCTACATGTTTTTCTGGTTCGAAAATTAAATCTGCATTAAATTGTAAATGTAGAGGCATAATCAATTTCTGATTATTTAAATGATACAAATATCCATATTCTTCCTTAAATGTCAATATACGTGATATGTATAATTGAACACTTTTTCTTACTTCAGGATCTTGAATAAAAGATAATGTAATAAAACTGTGAAATAAAATTTTATTTGAGTTATACTTTGTATAAAGTTTATGTTTATTAATTCCTAAAAGACTGAGTCGATATTCATGAATCAATTTATCGGTAGGAAGAAAAGAATTTTCTAATTTTTGCAAATCGTACATTATTTGCTTATTTTATTTTAAATTGTTTTATATATTATTAACCCAATTAGTATTGTAAAAAAAGTTATTGTGATAACTTTAAGAACACCAGAAGATGTTAAAATATTATAAAATGTATCACTCACAGTTGATGTCATATTTTCTGTGAAATAGGTGAGTGCTTCACCAATAGTGGCTTTGTGACATTTCATTTCTTCACCAAATTCACAAGGATAATGTTTACAATCACACATTTCACAACAACTGGAATTATTCATTGGGTTATAGTTTCTACAAGCATGTGGATCAATATTTAGACGTTGAATAATTTCATCACTGCAATTTTCAATGTAGTTTGAATTATAAGGATTACAACAACTTAACTGTGTAATTTTACACGTATTATTTTTGGATATTAAAAAACATCCTGTATTACCTTTGATATATTGATCAACATATACAGCAGATAAACCCATTGCAGTACCACCTATCCATAATAATTTTGAATTTAACAATCGTTTTTTTAATGATTTGTTTTTAATACTGTCTATTTGTATTTTTAATTCACCATCAGTTTTAGGTAAACTTTTAGAATTTAAAGATTTGAAATCAGGTTTAACATTAGGTGTTTTATTATAAATGTTTTTGATTTTCTTTGGAATTGAAATTTTTTTTACCATTACTTTCTTTTAATAATTCTTTTTTTAATAATTATATTGAAATAATCATAAAATAAGTATGGTATTAAAACATTCTGGTAGATGTATTTTTTCTTGTAATTCTAAAACTTGCATGAATGATTCAACAGAAACTTTTAGAGATGTTATTTGTCCATATCATTTATCAAGTGTTTTTGGATGTAAAGTACAAATACAACCAATGGAAAAAGAATCAGTCGAATATTTCATTGGACCTTATTTGATTATAGATAATTCATTTAGTTTTGAAGCAAATACTGTTGTATTTCCTGAACGTGCATTTATTGATCAACATTTAAGTTTAATAGATACTACAGCTGAATATTTTAATTATAAAATGAATCCTCGTATGGCGACTTACTTACAAAATTTGTTAGCGTTGGAAAAACACACTCCTGTCGAAGCTCGTTATCAAATGGAAGTTATTAGAAATTTATTTTATATAAAAAAGGATATTGCTGATACTTCAAAAACAAAGGAAGAAACTATAAATTTAATGAAAAATTCTGAAGAGTCAAATAAAAGCCTTCTTGTAGAAATCCAAACCCGATTTCAAGAGTTAAATTCAATCATAGATACAGAGGATTATAATAAATTATTTAAAAAAATACAAATTTTATCTACATCTTCTGATACAATAATATCCATTGATACTTTTACAAACTTTATGAAATTTATGATATTTAATTGTTTAACAGATGAACATAAGTTACCAAATATTCTTGACGGTATTGGAATAACGTGTTATACTAATTTAGTGTATAAACAAGGTATAGGTTTTATAACTACACATGAAATAATACACCCTATGCCATTGGTTATTGCAGGTGAAACAATAGGAACTAATAATCTTTATCAATTAAAAATAAGAACTATAAATAAACGCACTGTGCAAGATAATCGTTCAATACATAAAAGTAATCTTGCTGATAATTTGAGACCTTCAAATATTCTTAATTTGCAAAATGACTACTGTTGGAAATAATAGTTATAAAAAAAACATTAAACAAAATTAAAACAAATTAAAAATCGAAAACAAAATTAAAATAAAATTTTATTACTACAAAATAAATACACTATGATAATAAAGACATTTCTTCGTCTTTTTGTTTTAATGGATGTTCATTCATAACACACCAGTAAAATAATGCTGGATGGGGTGCAATTACAATATACTGTACTCCGGGAGGAATCACCATAGTCCTATTCGATTCTAATGTTACTTTGTCAAATTTATATTCAAATTTTGATGAGAAAAAACTGTCGGGTTCTTCAAGTTTTTCCTTCGGATAAAAAAAATCTAAAGATTTTTCTACCGTTGTGAATATGTGGTACATATTCTCACCAACAGTAACAAGTCCAAAAGTAAAGAACTTTTTGACAAGATAATAGTTTTTCCATATGCAAAATTCTCTAAGATCTGCGTTTATCCGTTTTTCAACTTTCCCTTTAGAAAGTCTCTTTTCAACTTTTTTAAAAGTATAAAGACTTTCTTTCTGTTGATTCATTGCAAAATCACACCATCTTGTATATGAGTGAGGTTTATCTTGATGTTTGTAAAGTTCTGTACACATTTGATTATTAAACCAAAAAACAATATATTTTACACCTTCCAATTCCATCATTGAGAAAAATGTATTTAATTGTTGCTTTATCACAAGCCTATAGGGATCTATCACTGCTTCATAAACCTCCATTGTAGAGAGAGAACAAAATTTTCAGATTAAAAAATCTCTATATATACTGTAAAATTAACAAAAAAAATGTAGGCGTATCATGTGGGCGTGTCATTTAGGCGTGTTCAACAAATGACGTCCAATAAAGATGTTATTTATTATTTATATTATTTTTATTATATTGGGATTTTTATTTTTATTTTTTCCGAAAAGTGTAAAATCAAAAGATTTTAAATTGAAATTGGATCGAATGATAAAGCAAGATTGTTCAACAAAAAAAGTAAAATGTATAGATTCATGTGACTTTTTGTGTACAGATGATAAATATGAATGTAAAAATAACATTTGTCAGTTACGAGGAAATATAAATATTAAATGTAATAAAGATACTGGAGGTATTATTGTTTTAACACATTTTAATTTCATGCCATATTGGGAATGTTTATGCACTAAACCAGAATTTTTTGGTGGTCCTGATTGTTCTCAGAAAAGGTTTGATGTTTGTAATAAAGGAACGTTTAATTATAGTTTAGAAAATTGGAATTGTGTTTGTGATTCGAATGATTATCTAATTCATTTAGATAATAAACCTTACTGTATTGATCAACAATATAAAAACTTTTTCATTTCAAATAAAAGTTAAATTTATAAATTTTTAAAATATACTTTTTAGAAAAGATCTATAAGATAATTTTTTTGTAAAAAATATAAATTATTTATGATAGTTTTACATCTAATTTAATATTTCGTGAAAACATTTACATTAGTTAACAGGATAGAAAAATCTAATTTAAATAAACCCTATTTTGTAGTAATTCTCCAAACAAACTCCACATGTAAAAAAATCTAATGTGGTTTAAATTGTGGGAAATGTAAATTAAATGCAACTATATTTATTTCTAATTTAAGAATTTTATAGTTTTTTATTAAATTAGAAGTCTAATGCCTGTTAAATACACATGGCATCTTAATATACATTAGATTATTATGTGTTAAAATATTAAATTAGTAATTCTAATTTTTGTAAAAATATAGATTTAAAAAAACTAATTATTTAATGAAAATTATTTATGGTATTTTTAATATAATTTAACATTTTGTGTAAATATTTAAATTAGTTAAAGGACAAACAAATCTAATTTACACAAACCCTATTTCGTAGTAATTCTCCGAACAAAATTCATGTGTAAAAAAACTAATGTGGTTGAAACTGCATAAAAAATGTAAATTATTTATGATGGTTTTACATCTAATTTAACATTTGGTGAAAATATTTAAATTAGTTTAAAGAGTAAACAAATCTAATTTACACAAACCCTATTTCGTATTAATTCTCCAAACAAACCCAACACTTAAAAAAATCTAATGTAGTTTAAATAGTGAAAAAATGTAAATTAAATGCAACGATATTTATGTCTAATTTAACAATTTTATAGTTTTTTATTAAATTAGAAAAAATAATGCTATTTCAACATACTTGACAAATTAATGCACATTAGAATGTTATATGTTAAAATATTAAATTAGTAATTCTAATTTATGTAAAATGTATAGATTCAAAAAAAATAATTTTTAAATTAAAATTATTTACGGTAGTTTTAATATAATTTAACATTTTGTGGAAATATGTAAATTATTTAAAGGATAAAAACATCTAATTTACACAAACCCTATTTTGTAGTAATTCTCCGAACAAACTTCACACGTAAAAAAAACTAATGTTGTTTAAATTGTTAAAAAGGTAAATTAAATGCAATGGTATTTATTTCTAATTTAAGAATTTTATAGTATTTTATTAAATTAGAATTACTCAGGCAAGATAAGTACACTTGGCAACTTAATATACATTAGATGATTATGTGTTAAAATATTAAATTAGTAATATTAATTTATGTAAAAAATAGCTAGCGTAAAAACTAATTTTTAATTAAATCCATTATTTATGGTTTTGACAAAAAACTTAACATCATTAGTTAAATTAGATGGTAAAAATGTTCAAAAAAGTGAAATTAGAATCTGAATTTGAAAATAAACATAATATAATTTACGTTTTTAACATGAGATGTTCAACTAATTTAAGTTTTCATCTAATAATAATTTAAATATAATGACTCATGAAACACATTTATTGAATATAATTTAAGTTTTTTGCCTAATAACCTTAAATTACACTTAATAACACAAACAGAAATTAATTAAATACATAAAATATCATTGTTATGACAAGTGAAAAAATTGTTATTTAAATTTAAAAAAAATTATAATGATTGTAAAATATAACAGACGAGTTTAATTACAATTATTATTTAAATTAAAGTGTGTTAATAAAGAAAAAAAATGAAATCGATGCGACAACATTCATATAGGCATGTTGATAAAATTGACGAAGGAAAAGAAATTCTTCAACCTCCAGTTTCATCAAAAATTGAAATATGGGAACAATCTTGGTTAGCTTGTGCAAATATTTTAAGTTCTTATAATGGAACTTTAATTAAAACATATCATATATTAATTGAAAAATGGATACCCATTTTAAATAAAACACATAATTATCCAATACAAAAATTATCGCAATATTTGCCAATATTTGTTTACTGTGAAAAACCAAATACTTTAAAAGAAATTATTTCAATTTTTTTTGATTTACAAAGTGATGATATGACTATACCTATGTATATTGTATTTAATGTGCCATTATTTAAAAAGTTGCATAATTTATATATATCATTATGTTATACCAATAACCCATTACATTATGATTTAGATAGAGGTGTTATAAATTTATCAAATCGTAATTTTTTAAATTTACAACCAGCTGATTATTACAAATTGTCATCATGTTGGTATTTATTATTTATTGCAGTAAATCATGCTTTGACACACATAGAAAGTTTTGAAAAATATGATACAGCATCATACAGTAGTCACGAATACTTTAAGAAAAGCAGTTTTCATAAACTCTATTTACATGGTCGAATAAAATATGGCACAAACTAAATTTTATAATTTCATAAATGTATGAATTATTAAACGTTTTTTTTTAATTTAAGAAAAAATTATATAATAAAGCCCCTTAAATAGAAATGAAACGCCCGAAAATATTTAAAAATGTTTTAACTGAATATTTTACTTATGTTTTAGTAAGAGAACATAATATTAAACCGAGTCAATATGTTTTACCTAGTAAAGGTAAATGGTTTAATTTAAAAGATTTGCATCATTATTTTGATCAAAAAGATATGAAAAGAGTTATAGATCGATATTTTAGGCGCATAGATGAAAAAATGAAAATTGATATATTAAAAAAGTATAAGCATTTAAAACCTTATTTCAATGAAAAACTATGGTACATGAATAATCCTGAATCTGTACGTCCAGTTTCTCGACCAACAAGTCCAATTAGAAATATTGAAAATTCACCCATTGGAAGTCGTGAAAATTCACCAAGTCGTGAAAATTCACCAATTCGTGAAAATTTACCAAGACCTGTCTCAAATAAGCAAAGACCGAAATTGAAATTGTATGCTTATACAAATGAATTACCAGACGATTTACCACGGTTAAAACCAAATGAATCTATTTTATTACTCAAATCAGCTGATGGACGTCAATTAAACGATTTAAATATACCACCATCAATTTGTACAAAAATACGACAGAGATGTAGAAATAAAAATCCAATTACTAAACGTTTAGCGAAATATGATGATGATCAAAGTGAAAATAAACGTTATCTTATACATTTGAAATATTAAAAGATTTTTAATGTATAATTGGATTTTCTAAAGGGTTATATGCTAAAGGTATATAGGAATTATAATTTGTAGAAAAATGTATATTATAACAGTTGTAATTGTGTACAAAAGGTGGCAAGTCAAAATTTACATTATTTAAATAATCTAGGAATTGATAATGATCTCTTAAAGATATTATTTGTGTATTTAGTGTACAATTTGAAAGTTGACCTTCTAGTAAACGTACTTGTAAAATATCTTCATTTGGTCCAAAACAACTTAACTTGGAATATATGCCTTCTATATTTTCTGTTTTATATTTATAAACTTTTAATTTTAAAGATATTGGAATAAATGTAGTACATTGAATAAAATTTATATTTAGTAGAGATTTTATTTTCGGAATGTCATAATTCAAATATCTTATGAAATGGTAAAGTTCTTCTTCAAATGTAATACAATTCAGATTTAAAGTTGTATTTATTGCATCATTTTTATAAAATCTTATTCTTTTACATTTCAAAGGCAATTTGTTCATGCGGAAATCAGCATAATTTTTTTTATGCACACTGAAATAATTTCCAATATTTTTTAAATAAATCATATCATATGGTTTATTCATTTCATTAAATATAATTTCTGGATCATTATTACTTTTATTATATGTAATTCTGTTTTCTTTTGTTTCTAATTCTTTATAATATAATTCTAATATTACACTATTCAGTAATACAGGATATTTTTTTTTCAATAATAACATTTGCACTAAATTTTTATAATCTTCCATTTTTCTATTTTATTTCTTTCTTTAATAATAATTATTTTTAAAAAAATAAAAAGACAAAAAAATCTTTGGTTATAAAGAAAAAAAGAAAATGTGATTTTAACAATTTATATGTCTGTAACAAGCTATAAAATTTCTGTTTTGAAATTTCAGGATTGTCCAATAAAATATAAAGATCCTAACGAAGTTTTATATCTTTTAAAATGTTGGCGGAATTTTAATGCAACATCAAAAATATGTTTCAAATGTATGAAAAATATACCTTTCAAATTCAATTTTCAAACATGCTGTGGAAATTTTTATTTGAAACCAACTAATGAATATATAGTTCAAGCTATAGCTATTTATACTCCGAGACACGAATTTTTATCAAAATATTTAAAAGATCAGCTTAAAAAATCTAAAAAGAAATATAAACAAAATTTTCTTGTTTTACCTGATCCTGTATATTGGCAAGTGCAATCTACTTTAGTTTTCGAAATGGTATTGAAAAAGATAACAAAAACTGAACTTAAAAAAAGAAATAGAAAAAAAAGAAAGCGATCTGAAGAAGATATTTATATGTATAACAAAATACAAATGGCTTTTTTAAATCACGGTAGTTTAAGTAGAAGATCAGAAGGTAAAAATACTTATTTTCGAAAAATTGCGCTAGCGAAAAGGTCTGAATTAACTGTTCGAGCAATGATTGTACCAGTACCTGATTTAAAACCAAACGAAATTATTATCCCAGAATCTATGGAGAAAGAATTAAAATTAAAAGGGGATTGGTTAATCTTAAATCGAATGCCATCTCTTTTACCTGAAAATTTTTTAGCACTAAAAGTAAAAGATCACTGGCCTAATCATTGTTTCGGTATACCACTAGAACCTTCAAAAGGTATGAATTTTGATTTTGACGGAGATGAATTTACCGGATATGTATTAAGAAACTTGCAATCGCAAGCAGAATGTGAAACAATTCTTAATAGTGAATATAACATGTACAGTTTTACTATGGGATTGAAACTTTATCCAAGTTATGATATGTTTGTGGCTTATTATTTGAAATACGATGAAATTGATTTTTTACCTTATAAAAGTAAAAATTTACCTGAAACTTTAATGACAATATATGAAGTATACGGTTCGAAAACATGTTTTGACTGCTTTGTAAAATTACAAAAATTCTATTTAGATTTATTTCAAAATGAAATGTTTAGTATTTCATTAGAAGAAATTTACAATTTGGAAAAAATATGTAAAGGTTTTAGTTATGAACAATTTGAAGGAATAATGAAAAATTACAAAACAGGGTGTTTACCAGCTCAAATTAATGCACATCCTGACAGAACATTTTATCAATTATACCAGAGTTTATGTTCAGTTGGATTACAATGCTTTAAAAATAAAAACATCTCACTTAAAAATAATATTACATCCTCATTTTTAAGAGGTTTAGATGTGAATGAACTTTTACTACATGCAAAAGTTGGAATTGATGGATTTATAAGTTCATCTGGTATTTCTTACCAGGGCTATACATATTTCAAATTAATAAATTGTTTGATGAATTGGATTGTAAATTACCGTGGAGAAATAGTAGATGGTGAAACAGTTGTTGAAGAAGATATTTTATCTGCTTTATCACATTCAATTTTAAGTAATCATGGTTTTAAAGAGATAATAAAACAACATTTATTACCCACTTCTTAAAAAAATATTTTTTAACATAAAAAACAATATTAATATTAAAAATATATTTAATTCAAGTATGTCTTTTAAATATTTTATATATTTTATTACAAGTCTGATTTTTTTATGGATTTATATATATTTAACTATTTATTTACTTTTTATGTTTTATTATATAATATAACTCTTTTTGAAAAATAAACAAAGAGTATGTTTCTTAAAAAATTAAGTTTTTCATCAAATAGTAGTATTTCTAGTTATGAAACAGATAGTTCTGGAAGTGAGAAATATCCAAAAATGAAAAACAATACAGAATATTATTTATATAACATGCAAAAAAAACCAATTTTTGCTAAAAATAATGAAAATGATGAGATTTATGCAAAAGATTATGCTTCAAATGGTGTTTACCCAAAATATCCACCTTTTTTTGCTAAGGATAAACATGGTCATTTTTATTATTGTAAAGATTTCGAATCAAATGAATTTTATCCAATATATAAAAATTTAAGCGTTACTATCGATAGAGATGGTGAAATATTGATTGCTCGTTTTAATTCAGGACGGCAACGATACCCAACAGATTCAAAAGGGAATAATTATTATCTAAAAAATAAAGAAGGTAAACCATTTTATTTAAGAGATGAAAATGGTTTTATTTATCCAGCTAAAACAAAAAAGAATAAATATATCTATTTAGAACCACCTAGTTTGGATAAAAAATATGTTCGAAAGGAAAGAGACGCTCTGAAAAATACTGTATATACATGCTCTCCAGAAATTCAAAACTGTCGCATACCACTTGATGTATTATGTATGTTAACAATAATGATATCGCCTTTAATTATATTTGCTTCTTTAATGGCTGTTTAAATAGTACATTGTTTAGAGTAAGTTTCTGTGCTTATAATATACTGATGACTTTTATTACCATTATTTAAATAATATAGTAATCCAATTATAAGTAGGATTCACTATTAAAGCAAAAAAATATAATAATTCTAAACATGTTATATTATAGGATGTTGTATTTTCATGAAAAAATTTCATCGCTATATTTTTAATTTCTTCCATGATGTTCTCATTCGGTTCGATTAAAGGAAATTTTTCATATTCAATATACAAAGAATTAAATTTAAAAACTTTTTCTAAATGATATAAAGTTCCGTATTCTAATTTGTTATTCAGTAATTGATCAATATGTGCTTTTGCAGAAACTTTAAAATCTAAAACCAATTGTAATGTAATATTATTAAACTGTTTAAAAGCTGAATTTCGTTTATGATATTTTGGTAAATTACTATTGTGATAAATAATATATTGGTATAATTGATCAATTGGTCGTGTAGCATTTTTTAATATATCTAAATCATAATAGCTACGATTATCTGAACATTTAACATTCATAAACATTTACTTATTTCAAGAAGAAAATTTATTTTGCATGAATCTTATACATACATTTTGATAACAAATTGTAGATAATTTAATCTTCTTTTTAGGATTTTCTTCTAAGGATTCATCATTATCATTATTATTGTCATTATATTCATCTTCTTCATCATCATCATCATCAGGTGGTGCATTATAATCATCGTCAGTAAATGTTATTTCTTCTTTGTAAATTGAAAATTCTTCGTCAAAACGTTTTAAAATCAAACTTTCTAAATTTAGATGACTTTTAGTGCTAATTAAAAATTTTCGCACTGCTGAAACTAAATCTTTGTATAATGTTTTAGTATTTTGCAAAATTTGAACATCAACGTGCTGTTTGAATTGAGCATAAATATCTGTCATTCTTAAATATTCATCTTTAAAATCTAACATTACATCTGGAATTTCAGGTAAATCTAACAAACCTGTCTCGTGATCAAAATTTTTTATCAAGTTATAAAAAGCTAAAATAAACATACCTTTATATGAATTTTGTACAATTGCATCACTTAAATCTATTTTATAAATATTATTTATTATTTGCTGTGAAGTAGAAAGAGGTGCATCTTCTGAAAAAGAAGATACAAATGGTATTGCTAAAACACGATCACGAAAAGCGTCTGAAGCTGTACATTCAGGAGGATTATTTGTCGAAGCAAAAACTTTAGCTGTTGGTATTCCACCAGCATTAGTTTCATACAAATTTCGACAACTGATCTGAGAATTACCCGTTAACTCTTTTATGAAATTTTCATCAATTTTTCCATGAAGTTCTTCCACTGCAATAAAGCGACATGAATGAAGAGAAGTAGCTAATTCAGGTTGAGGTCCAGCATTATTTTTAGATGTGTGAAGATTAATGCTACGAATTGAGTGACTATAACTTCCAAATATTTTGTTGATCATTTCAAAAAATTTACTTTTACCATTTTTAGTATTTCCTTGAAAGACAAAAAATCTTCTATAATAATTTGTAGCTATAAAAATACTTGATATAACATACAACATAAAAATCACCATATCATAATCAAAAGCCATGTACTTACAAAGATGACAATAAAAATGTAACATACTTTCAAGATATTTATATTTTTTTTCATGATAAATTCCAAATTCTTCTGAAACGATTCGAATTGTATCGAAATAATCATCTGATATATCTGTAAGTGAATATTTTAAAAACTTTCTAAAGAAAACTTTAGATGTAATTACATTGTAAATTTCCAAAAGTTCTTTATCGTCGTAAAAAGAATTAAATTCAGATCTTGTAAAATTTATGTCAATAATTTTATTAGACATAAAATATTCTGGAACAGTGGCACTAATGTGACCTGTTAATAAATCTAAAATACCGACTTTAGTTTTTAAAAGAAATTTATGTCTATCCATTTCAATTTCTTTTCGTTGCATGTTCGCTTTTCCTTATAAATAATTAGCAATTTCATTAATTTGAAGTTTATTGAATAGAAATGTATCTTTTTTATTGTTTTCTAGAAAATATTCCATTCTTTTATGTACTAATTGAATATGTTGTCTAATGGTTTCATTTGAAGCATCTTGCCAATGTTCACTTAAAATATTCCACATTAATTTTGCAGTCTTCTTGCTCGAATGTTTATATACACCTATTATGATAGGTGTATATCTATTGATTAAATTGTCAATACAGTTTTCATATTCCAATTTAGTTTTGCACTGAAGAATATTTTCTTTCATTTCTTGAATAATATTATCTAATGTTACGGCTATTAATGTTTTTGTTTCACTAGTTTTTGTAAGTGATGCACAATATAAAATCGTTTCAATAGAAAATTTTTCCGAAATATCTATAAAAATACGTTCATCAATGAGTTTTAAGCGATTAACTAAATTATCTAAAGATGTACCAGTAAAATAATCTAATATTTCGTGAGGTGATTTGTCGAGCACTTTACATAAAGCATAAAAAATTGGTAAAAAGTATAAACCATTATTGTAATTCATAATTGCTCGCAATGGGTGAGAATCTCTACGCCAATAACAATTATCATCTTTAATCAATTGATTAATTTGTTGAAATATATCACTTTGTGTTGTAATAGCTGATTTTATCTGTTTAAACCACCGGGTTATAGCAGTGTTTTCTGTTTCAATTTTTTGTATTTTACTACATTGATTATTTAGAAAATTATAAACTGTAAACCAATCTAAACCTTTAAAATTTAATTTGTTTGATTTAAAAATATGTTGAATACCATCATTATAAAAAACATTACATATAAGTTGATAATCTATAGTGCACTCTTTTGAAATAATTGTCTGATATGTTATTTTTTGAAGTTGTATTCCTGGTGGGTAAGCATAAGGCATCATACATTTTAAAATTTCCATTATCATTTGATCATATTCATAATAAATTAATTTTCGAAATAGTGAATTCGAATTGTTTTTTTTATTTTTAAACTTTATTTTTTTAAATTCACGTGAATAACTAAAACTATCACTTAGAGGTAGACAAAATTCATTATTTTGTTCGATAAAACAAATATTAAAAGGTTTATAAGGTAATTGATTGACTTTGGATGCTGTAGATAAAGTAAAATTATTGGGAATATCAACTTTTACTGAGAAATTTGGATAAGTTTTATCCATGCGACTTTGTAATTGGGTACAAAAATGAATGTAATCTTCATGAGTAATGATAAATTCTGGTAAATGAATATGAATTCCACCATTGGGCCTAGTTGCAGATATATAAGTAAAACAAGTTATTTCGTCGAAAACAGATTTTAAGGTTGGTTTTAGTATAGTAGTAATATATTTTGATTTATCTTCGTTTGTAAAAACACCTTTGAAATCTATATCTAGAATCAAACTATGATATTTTGCTAAGGTTAAATCCATAGTATGATGTTTTGGAAAACTATCAGCTCTAATGTAATATCTACAAAATAATTCGTAATCTTCGCGAGCTACATAGCCAACTCCTCCATTCATATTATACATTATAATTGAATCAACTGGTGCTTCAGAAATATCATTAATTTCTTTATAAGAACTTAAATTTGGTTCAATACTCATTTTATGTTTATATAATTAATGTTTTAGATTTAAAAGTACAATTTATTATTTATAAAATAGTATCTTAATTTTTTTTAGTTTAGAAAAATGTCAAAATGACCATTAACAATATTATATTAAAATATTTATTTAAGGATGTATAATCAAATTTTATTTAAATTAGTGAAAAAAATGTTTCTTTACGAGCAGAGATTTTAGCAAGATCCATAATTAACAAATAATAGAATAATGAGTATTTAAATTGAGGTAATAAGTTATGAATAATAATAATAATAATAATTAAAAAAAAAAAAAAAAAATTTTTTTTTTTTTTTTTTTTTAATTAATATTTAAATTTTTTACTTTTCAAAATATTTTTACTTTCAAATAAAAATATAAAATAATAAAAAATAAATAAATAAAAAATAATACTAATAATATAAGAAATAAATTAAAATACTTTTATTTTATTTATTTATTTTTTCTTAATTAAAAATCTTATATATACGAGATTTTTTTAAAACTGTTTAAAACATGCCTATAAACAAAATTCCTAGAAAACGTGAAGAGAGAAAAAAACTTCCAGGTTATGCTTGTGATTGTTGTAAAGAATATTACCAAAGTCTCGGTTTAAACAAAAAAGATTTAAAATTGAGATTAAAAAAAGTTTCTAGACATAGAGGAAAAAGTCCACCTAAAACTCCAGATCATTTCTGGGAGTTGGATTTTCCGGATACTGAAGAGTGTATTGCACGCGGTTATATGGAAGAACTAAAACCATATTCTTCCTCGAAATGAGTTATAGAGAAATTGTTCAAAATTTTTTCAGTAATAAAAATGATAAAATTACAAATTCAATAAAAATATTGATAAAACACAATTCAAAAAAACGAAAAATTAGAAAAAAAATTTTTAAATTAGGAAATGAAAATCTTTTGCAATTGATTGAAATAATGGGATTTGAATTTTTTTTCCCAGATATGACTACAGATTCAGTAGTTGACTTATTTTATTTCTGTAATATACTGATAAAAAGGTATAATTTTTCAAATGTTTTTATTATTGAACATTTAATAGAGTATTTATCTGTTTGTGTAAGAAAAAATGAGAATTTGTGGAAAAATATTGTTATTTTAGCTATTGAAAAACAACGAAACCAAAAATCTTTTGCATCAATTTTTGTTAAAATTTTTGTATTATCATTTGGATAAAGTGTTCCAATTGCGATTTTTTTACATTCCAATTCTTGCTGAAATCATAATAGCATTTTAAAAGTTTTATAGCATTGTTTGACAATTTCCAATTTATTATAAAATCTGCATAGTATTTTAAGTTTTCAATCGCATTTAAAAGACATAAAAAAATTGCATGGATGTCTTTACAATGAGTTAAATCAATATACACTGTAGAAGGTTTATATATTTCTTTAAATGTAGTATTGCGGAAAATTGATGGTTTTACCGTTACATCTACCCATATATCTCCTAATTCGAAAGTTTGTAATAATAAATCACAGGTTTGATTTTGTAATTCATAAGAGACAATTGTTTCGTTATGATTTAAATATAAATGACTTGTAAATACTATTGTACATTTATTAGATTTTTCAATAGTAGTATTAAAAGGTGGTTCAAACCAAATTAATACATCATAAGATTTTATTTCTTCATCATCAAATGGTCTATATAAAACTGTCCAATTTTCAAAGTATTTATCCATATAATATCTAATTATAGAAGGTTTTCTTCCAAAATCGCTATGAACAATTGTAATTTTAGATTTTTGTAAATTTTGTATTAAAATTTGCTCAATAGAACACATCTTTAATTTGACTTTTTCTTTGTTTTCCTCTTCTTTTTCTTTTGCAAAATTTTTTTCGCATATTTTCGTCGATTTCGCTTATTACAAAGTGCTCTACTTGTATTTATCATTATATAACGACATCCACGTTTAGTTTTTAATCTTCTACGTGGCTTAGGAGATGGACTTCTTGATCTTGAAACACTTCGAGAAAAAGGTGATGGACTACGAGAAACATCGACTCGAGAAGGTGTTATATCATTTAATGTTTGTGTTCCAATTGACACTTTCCTATTATTATTATTACATTCAGCATGGTTACAACTCATATCTTATTTATTATTATTATTATTATTATTATTATTATTATTATTATTATTATTATATAAAAAAATAAAATTTAAAATAAATAATATATTAAATATTATTATTAATAAATATATACATATATATTTATTGATTTAAAATTTCTATTTTAAATTAAATAGTCCTTAAATAGTTTATACTCATTAATATTTATCGTGTCTAACTTGTTTTATTATGGGAATTCATAACTTTAAAATATTTTTGAATACTTTAGGTTATACATCAAATAAACTTGAAGAATATGATTCTATTTTTGTAGATGCTCAAAGTTACTTATATCGCGGTATTCAAAATTCTTTTAAAATTAATGAAACGCAACTAATAGAAGACATTTGTTCAAGTGTTATTGAAGATTTATCTCGAGTGCTTGAAAATATATTTACTTGTACATCTTTTAAAAATAATTTAAAAATAATTTTAGCTTTTGATGGTGAAAGTATACCAATGAAATTCCCGACACAAAAACAAAGACGTAATATTAGTGCCGAAGGTAAAGGTTTATATAAAATTGTTTTGTTTGGTCATAACATTATTAGTGATCAAGTGTGTCTCTTTATAAAGAATGTTTTAACAAATGATTGTTCTAAATTACTTCCAAATAACTTAAAATTACCTACGCAATTAGAATTTATTATTCTTGGTTCAGATACAAAAGGAGAAGGAGAACATAAATTATTTTTTATGGGGTCCTTTTTAAAATGTCGTAAACCTATAGTGGTAAGTATTGATAATGATGTAATCATAATTGCATTATCTCAATTATCAAAGTTTAATTCAATACAAATTTATAAAGCACATAATAATATATTGAACATTAATCAATTTACATCACAAATTTTGAATTCTCGAAACAAATACTATATACATGCAAGTTTATTATTTGGAAATGATTTCATTCCACCTGTTATTAGTTTAACAGAAAGTAATTGTCCAATAATAAACGAAGCTTTAAAGACTTGTACAAAACTTTATACACCACATATTTTTCGAATAATTTTAGAAAAATTAATTGAAGAACGCAAAATACGATATAAAATACCTCCTCAAATTCAAGAATCTATTATACTTGAATTTTGGAAAAATTGTTTCTGGGTCTTAGATTATTATGAAAAATATAATTTTCTGCAAAAGTATGCAGAAAACAATTTGTTTGATATTTTTGAACGAAACCATATTATTGTTGCATTATTAGATGAAGAATATTCACAAAAAACTTATGAGAAGGCTTTTTCCAAATATCAAAATTTAACAACTATTCCATTACAAGAAGACCCTAAAAGTATTGTATTTACAAATGAACAACTAAAACAATATGAGCGATTTTTTCCGAAAGAAAAATCTTCAGAAAAATATTATTCTATTAGTATTAATATTAAATAACTTTTAAAAATATTGGAACCGATAAAATAAATCAAAATATATGCAAATTTTTATAAATAAAATGAAAATCATTAGTAATATTACTACAGCGTACGATTTAATTTGAATAAATGGAATTTTAAAACCACCAAATATTTCGTTTTCTGCCTTTTTGTAATCTAAACGTTTATATAAATTAATTAATTTTTTAAGTGGTTCTGGAGCTAATATTATTTTATAATGTTTATTAAAAGTTATAATTGCAGTTTTCCAGTCAATATTGCTTAATGTTGAAATATCAAATTTTTCAGCATATGGAAATTTTTTATATAGTGCACTATACTTTTTCAAAAATTCAGACAGTAAGTTTGCTGTAAAATACATGTTTTTTGGATAATCTATAACATTATAACTTAAATAAAAGTTATCTTGAAAATTTATCCAAGAATTTTTACATAAAATATCTTCCATTACTTCTTTTTTTATACATGTGTATAGATTGTGCACTTTTTTTATAATTTTAATCGTGTCATTAAACATTTAATCGATTCTTTTATAATAAAAATAATTAGAAATTTATATTTTTTTTATTAAAATAAATTAAAGAATTATCCAAAATATGAACATTGTCTATATTATATTTTTAATAAATTTACTCTTTTGTATAATTTTAACTGCGTCATTTTAACATATAGAAAAAATAACTATATTATTTTATTAAGATATTCCATTGGATTATCGGAAAATACCAATGTTTTTTTAAAAGTTAATAAACCACTATTATTGTTACAATATATAGGATATTCTGTCAAAGAAAAATTATTCATACAATTTACTATTCCAGAAAGTACATTTTGATTTAATTTATAACTCTGTTCAATGCAAGGTGATGTTAAATCATTCGGATTTTCATGCAGTAAATGTCCACAGTCACATTGTTTAATATTATTATTCCAACCAGGAATTCCACGCCTGTACGTTAATTTTGATAAACAGTAATCAGACACGCATTTGAAAGGTATATCATCTAAATGAACTAACCTATTACCACTTTTGTCTAATGAATTACAAGAACATTGGTATCGCATTTTACCATTATACATTTCGTAATAATCATGAATAATTTCATTTGTAATTTGTGTATTTGTTTTTGTGTCAATTAAAAAATTTAATGAATTATCTTGAGCATATGGATTTTGACAAGCTACAAAATGATCTGCATTCCATATTGCAGGGTTTTTAGAAATACAAATCCAACCATTCACAGAATAAATTGGAATTGATTTTTGTACATTGCAATATTCAAACCCAACTGGTAAACAATATGTACCAGGTGTTAGTTTTTCATTAAACATTACAACATCTTCATCAGGATAAATTTTAAATTTACTATATTTTCCTTTACATATGCTTTTGCAATCACATGCATCATTATCACATTTATAACCAGTTATTGGACAAAATAATTTTTCGTTAGCGTTAAGTATATTCAGATTTTCAAAAAATTTTGAAGGTTTTTTATTCACGTTAAATAATTTATATATACTCGATTTATAAAATAAATTATAAATAGATATTATAAAAATAAAAAATATTATTATATAGATAAAATTTATTTTCATAATTTTTCTTAATTGTTACAGTTTGTTTTATTAGATTTAATTAAATGCATTTATTTTATTGATTTACAGTTTTAAAAAAAACTCTTGTAAATTTAAACAGGAAAAAAGATAATGAAATCACTTGAATTATGTTAATAGAAATAAAGAAAAAATATGAATTATATATTTTTATTTTTGTGTTTTTTATTAATATTTTACAATTTTGAAACTGTAACGTTACTAAGTAATACTAAAAACAATGCAGTTGTTATTACATGGCAAATTATGGAAAAAAAATATTTATTTCACATATTACCACATGATGTTTACATTTTGTTAGATAATGATAATTTTTATTTATATTTAGAAAAAGAAAATGAAGAAATATACGTTTCAGCAATTAACTTGAAAACAAATTATAAAGTAAATGTGATAAACTATTGTTATTTACGTGAATGGACAGATTTTTCACCTAAAGTAATACGATATTCAGATACGTTATCAGATATAATTGACATTATAAATTCTTTAACCTCATAAAAAAAACAACATTTAACTAGCGTTTTCTAAAAAATCAACCTTTTGATATTGTTTTGCATTTAATTTGAGAATTACTTCTTCAAAAATATCTTTGTCTTGTTGATCTTCTTGATTGTTAACTTTTTTTTATAAGCACCTTTATGATCTATTTCATATAAATATGTTTTTGGATTATATATAACAGAATGAAGAATACCATTTATAATTTTTTCTGCTTCATCATTTTTATAATAATTTGATATTTCAGTTTTTAAATCTACGATATTATTATTATATATTAATACGGGTAAAAAGTTTTGCTTTGACAAATGAAAGTTTAAAATAAATTGAAAATACTGGAGGGCACGAACATTGGCATAAAACATTTCAAAAATATCTGAAAGCATATTTCCTTTACTTTATTTATATAGCATAAGTTATATTACCATTTCTAATATTTATATATTTTATTTAATTTGCAAAAATAACGAAAAGAAGTTGGTGGGTAACATTTAATAGCTGAATTTTGTTCTTTAATTAAATATAAAACTGTTTTATAATTTCTCATTTTATAAAATGCGACATATTTAATTTTTGCAATCTTTAGATATAATAACAGTAATTTGTTGCTGTCTTTACATGATGAAGTACGGTTTTTATAAAATGCTGTAAACAGACAGATAGGAAAAACTGTAGTATTTGTAAACTTTTCTGGTTTTAAATTTCGTAATACTGGAATATCTCGATCAAATCTAATAAAATTTTTATCTTTGCTGTATAATTCTACAAGATTAATCCAGTCACTGATAAATTGCTTTACTAATATTTTATTGTGCTTTGAATTAAAACATTTAAAATAATATTCGAAAATATCCTGTTTTATTCTGATAATATCGAACATCCTTTTTTGTACTTTTAATAAGAGCTTCTTTTATATTTAAATAATGTTAAATGTTTTTATTATAAAATATTTTTTATATTACAATTTTTATAATAAAATTTTTTATTAAAAATTATCATTAAAAATACATTTATATATATATATATATATATATATATATATATATATATATATACTTTCTTACAAAATAAAAAGTAATAATGGGATCTATGATTGAATATTCACATAATGATTTGAATTTCAAATATTTTAATTTATTATCACAAGACATAGCAAATAATTATTTTAAAAAATTAGAAAATGAAATTTCATATTTAAATAATGTCTTTGTGACAGTTAAACAAAAACGATTTCCTATAGCTCGAAAAATAACAGCTTATGGTGATGAAGGTCTTTTTTATAGATTTAGCGGTATAACTATAAATGCTAAACCTTGGACTGACACATTATTAGAAATAAAAAATTGTATAGAACAAGCTGCCAATAAATCTTTTAATTTCGTCCTCGTTACACGCTATGCTAATGGAGAAGATACAATTGGTCCACATCGAGATAATGAAGAGGATCATGTATTAAAATCAAGTATAGCAACTTTATCTTTAGGTCAAACGAGAAAATTTAAATTTTCCAGACCATCCTTTCCTTCAGTAATTATTGAAGTTGAAAATGGTAGTTTACTTTTAATGAATTATCCAACTAATGAATATTGGTTTCATTCTGTACCTAAATCAAAAAATGTGAATAATGTAAGAGTTAGTTTAACATTTAGATTATTAAAATAATTACAAATGTTTTATTATTAAGAGATTTACAGTAAATGTTTTTTTTAAAGAAAAGTCAAATATTTTTATAGTAAAGTGATTATTATTATTATTATTATTATTTTTTTTTAACTTTTATATTTATTTTTTAAAAATAGATTTTAAAAAATAAATATAACATTTGACTTTATTTAATAGGAATTAAGTGTAAGATCTTCAAATGGTTTTTATTACTGATAAAGATTTAACAGAACTGTTAGATCACCATTTAGCGACATTATTAAAAAATGCTCATCCATATACAACCACTCAGGCTATTTTACAAAGGTTATTAGATAAATGTGCAAATACTTTAAATATACATGTAGAATGGTATACTAATAAAAATACAATTTATATACACCCTGATAATATGTTGAAAATTGATCTGAAATGGGAAAGTTTACCTAACGAGCAAATTAAACATGATGAAAGAAATGTATATAAAATGTTAAAATTTTCTGATTTTGTTAATATACACGATATTCAAAAGTTTATTAATATCTTGATAATTAAAAATGAAAGTAATTTTTTATCAGAACTGTTAGCAATAGATGGATTTCATGACAATATAAAAAATTACATTGACAATTTAAAAGTTGGATTAGAAGGATCGACTCATGTTCATTGTATAAGAAATATTTATAAAACCTTTCAAAATTGCCCAGTAAAAATAGTCTATTTAGTTTTATTGAAAATTTATATAAAATTTGCAAAAGATGATGAAATTCAACAGTTAATGAAAAATACAATAAATGAAATTGAAACTGAAACTAATATAGATTTGCATAATTGTTTTATTGAAAATATAACTGACATGTACATAAATAATATAGATAATTTAGAGACAACAGCAATGTTAAAGATGGCTCAATTAAAAATACAAAAGAAAAAAGTTAAAAAGAAAGAAAATAAATTTTAATTTGATTTCACATAATTGTCTCTTTGATATGGAGTTACAACTACGTTCCGTTCATGTAGTTTTTGAACAATTTGTAAATTTGGTGTTTGAATAACACTCACATTCCTTGCTTGTAGTTTCTGTATAATTTGTAATATTTCATCTCCAGAAGGTTTTTCCACATTAGCATTTGATGACACATCTCCAATCATTTCATTCTTTGACTGGATTGCACTTGATGGAGTTGCTTTATTTTCCTTAACGATTATCACTGCTATACGTCGATCAGGATTTGCAATTGATGGTAATGGAATCTTCTCAACAACTTTCAGTGTTAAATCTAATAAATTTTTTAATTTTAATTTATCAGCCTTCATACTGAATGAAGTGTCGATCATTTTCAAAATTCCTTCATATTCTAAAAAAAGTGAGTTTTTGGGTATTTTCGTATTATGTATATTAAAGTCAAAAAATCTTTTACACTCATACTCATTTCGAATGTTTTTTTTCACTTTAATACTATTCCGTTTTGTTGCATATCCGAGATGATGACCAATTTCTTTAGTACGGATATACATTTTACCTTCAGGTCCACGTACGAGATAAAATGAATTTACGTGATACAACAGAGACATGGTTGTCGATGAATGAGTAAATCAGCAAGTTGTTCAAGCTATATATACTCTCATTTGTGTGTTTTTTTTTTTTTTTTTTTTTTTTTTTTTTTTATGATATTCTTTCAAATAAATACTTTTTAGTAATTATTTATTTATTTAATTTTATTATTTTTACAAAAAATATATTATTTTCTAGAAATTTTTGTGTTACAATTCATGCATATTTTATAATGTGTACTTATTTCATCACCTTTTCTTTCTTGAAGAGAAAAATGTTGAATATTTGGATTTGAACAACATTGAATTTTATTTGTTTTTTTATTTTGCCATATTAAACATTCTTTTTTAGTAAACATATTTTAGCTTAAATAAAGAATTTTATGGCAATTATCGCAGTTATTATACTAATACTTTATTATTACTTTTTTGTAATTTTTGAGAAAGGTATTAATAAACCTCAAAATATTTCGAAACCTGTAGTTAACTTAAATAATGAGATTTCTACTGGTAATAAATTAAAAGTTGATGAATATTATGATTATGATTTGGGTATTATAAAGGGGCCTTTTGAATATTTGATTACTTATGATGATGTTAAAAAAGAAATTACCTTCAATGCTCCTGATAATGATTACAGCAATAAATTGTGGTCAGTACCGTTAACATCTAATTATTATTGGCATGACAAAAAAATTATTGAAACAGATAGTTGTTTTAATATTCCGAATAACTCAAATGTTAAAGCTGAAGGGAAAGCACTTTATGATTACATTCAAAATAATAATTTAATTACAGACCAGCAAATTGGCAGTTCATCTAAAAGAATATTTCATAGCGATCGTTTGTTTTACTTTAAATGTATTAATAATAAAATTGATAGCCTACATTCATGTCCACCTCAAACTATATTAAATGACCAAATTGAATGTGAAAAAATACATTCTTGTATTGGACAACCAGATAATTTTACATTTCCAGATGAATATTCAAAATTTAAATATTACAAATGTGTTAATGGAAAACCACGTCATGAACAATGCAAAACTGGTGAAATTTTTCAATATGACAAGTGTGTTATTCCTCAAAATTTATGTGAAGTATTATCTGATGGTTTTCTAAGTAATGTTGATCGTAAAAGTTTTTTAAACTGTGTCAATGGTGAAGCTATTTTATTTAATTGTCCACCTTATACATATGCTTTAAATGGGAAATGCGAAAATGAAGTTTGCGAAAACAAATTTGATAATTTGGTGCCTATTACAACAGATAATGGTACTTTTGCATTTGCAGGAAAATATGGTCAGTGTAAAGATGGTAAATTAATAAAAACATTTGATTGCCCATACATTTGGGATTATTATGATACAGACGTTAATATTTTACATTTGCCACAAGTATTTGATTTAAATAAGAATTCTTGTGCGAAACCTGTATTATGTGAAAATGTGAAAATTAGTAATCCCGATATAATTGTTCCTCAATATTCATATGTAAAATATTTAAAGAATTGGGGGTTTTCAAAAATTTTTGATTTACTTACAGGTTATAAATGTGATAATAGTGGAAATCGAATTCAAGTAACTTTAGATCCAGGAGAACTCATTATAAATTTTAAAAGGACAAAAATTTCATCAAACATCGCCAATAAAATACCCATGACTGATGCGACGAAATATTTTAATGTTTTAAATAATAAAATAGAAGATTGTCCTCATGGAAAATTTTTTGATGGTTCTGAATGTAAAGCTAGAATTCCAAATTCATTTTCATTTAAACATTTGGATATTTTTAAATTTGATAATTTACATATAAACGGTTGGATTCACCCAAATCGAATAGATTATACAAAGAAAAATGTATTTTGTACAGGTGATTATGTTCCAATGAATTCAATACAAGCATGTGTGCATAAAGATTGCACGCGTTTTGAATTTCTGTTTCAATTAAAAGGATCTATAAAAATAGACCATCAATCTGAATGTGTTAAATATGGTGATAAAATAATAAAACATAATTATGTTAATCCCAATAATTTAAAATTAGAATTTTGGGATCAGCGATTAACTAATAATCCTAAAAACAATTGTACACCTGGAACAAATGTCAAAACTGGTAATTTCGTTTTAGATTCGACAGTTTATATGACTTGTAACGATAATCAACCATTTGTATTTTGTCCGAGTAAATTAACTGAAACTGTACAACCCATTTCCAATACATATGCATGCGTACCACTTCAATCTGTATACGAATTACTTATACCTAAAAGTGTAAAAGTTTTACTGTATGTAAATGAAATTTTACATATTGAAATTTTAAATCCAACATTTGTAACAATAGATACTTTAACGCAATATATTGCAAATCCTACAATATTAAACCCGTTAAATATAAGACAATGGATCGGTAATATGCATGCAATTTCCTTTTATTTTAAATGTGATGATTTTGCAAAAGTTAAATTTAATAAATTACCTACTAATCCTGAAAATGTGTATTTAGAAAATGGTATATTAAAAATGAATCAAAATAAAATTTATGATATAATATATGACAATCCACAAGGGAAATATCTAATATCTAATCAATACAATTTAGAAAGTCATATTAGTGATTTCAAATACTAAATATAAAAAAGACACAGGTCAATCATAATAAAGTTAATGGATACACATTTAGCACAAGGTGTTTTATTTTATGCTGGTGTATATATAAATACAATACTAATAATTGTTTCTTTTTTAACAGGCCGATTAATTTTTATATTTTTCATTGTGTTAACATTAGCATTAATATTCTTTATGAATTATCTTGTAATAGAAAATAATTCTCACATAAAACAAATGGGAGAATGGGTTGAACAAATATTCAAAAATTATATTACACGTTAATAAAATGAAGGTTGACTGTACAGAATAAATAAGAAATAAATCAACATGAAAAAAGCTATATATTGAATAAACAATACAGCTATAATTAATAAAACCATGACAAAAAATATATGAAATATTTTAAACCAGTTGTATTCAGTTTTGATTTTCTTTTTGTCTGAAATTTTTTTTTGAATGCTATTTCGTGAATTGTAATCTTCTAATACAACGGCTTTTAGATAATGATCTATTTTTTCTTCCAATTTTTCTACATATATACTCATATCACTTTCTAAAATATTCCATATCTTTTCAGGTGTTATTTCTACTTTTCGATTATTAGAACGGTAAAAAGTATAATCTAAATATTGATTCACTTTATAAATTGTTTCTTTATCTAATACATAATTGTAATTGAAAGGATCAAAGATATCTAAAACGGATGAAACTGTACCAAATATGCTCATTATAATATTCACTTTAGATAGTGTAGAAAATAAACCTCGCGCTACTTGACTAAAAGCTAGAGCATGAGATTGAGTAATTGCTTTCATCATAGCAGATTGAACAATTTTTCTATCTATTACCATATTAGAAAATTTTATTACAGAATTTGGTATTCTCTTTTTCATAACGTTCAGTGTATAATCAATACTCATATCAACACTAATATCTGTTGCTAAATCTTTTATCAAATTTTGATAAACAGTTGATAAAGTTTCACTTGGAATGTAAGGTATAGAATTGTTTGATTGGTATTGAGAATCCAAATTTAACCGTTGAGATCCTTCCAACCAATTATTTAAATTTTGTACATCGTGAGGAACTAATGGTGGTAATAAATTTAAACTCGATTTTATTGTTGCTTTCTTAATAGATTTATATATTGAACTACCAAGAAAAAATTCTCCAATTTCTTGATCACTTGGAGTTATACATTTATCTTTTTGGAATGATAATCCAAAAGCTGTGCAATAATCTTTGTTAATCACTAAATCTCCATTTTGAATATCTAGACCTTTGTGCATAGGTTGATATATTTCAACATTGTGGATTTTTTCAGGAAACAGAGCAAATATTTTTTTTTCTGTATTTGCCAACCAACATTTACCATTTACAAATTCAGTGTCGATAGATTTAGATATTTCGTGACATGCAGGTTGACATGATAAATAAAAATTACTACCAATCGCAATATATGTAGTAGGATCATTTTCAGTGCAATCTTTTAAATTTTGTGTTTTTGGAAAACAACCAATCTTTCTACAACCTGTTTCATTAAAAGTGATAGAATATACTTTACATTCATTTTTTATGGAATTTGGTATATAATAATCTTCATTAGTAGCTTGTCTAGTATGGGTATCTACATATTTAAAAATATGCGGATATTTTTGCAAAAAATGTTGATATTGATATTCTAAAGCACAATTATGAGCAAATTCAACAGCATTCAATATATCAAAATAAGTATACATTTAAAAAGTTTCTTATTTTTATGTAAAAAATAATCATCTTAATTTTTTAATAAAGATCTAAAATGAGATTTTACAAAGTGATTTTGATATCTTTTAAATATATTATTACAAAAGTATATTTTTTTATTATTAAATAAAATAAGCGATACATTTGAAGTAACAAAAGAGTTTCTATAAAACCAAGGAGTTTGTGATAATATTTTAAATTTAACTCGTTTTTCTTTCAATAAAAAATCAGCTGCAAGAAAATGATATAAAGTAACTTTATCTAAAAATAATTGAGGTGATCTAGCTGTAATACATTTATTTTGAATAACCATAATTTAATTTGGTAGCTTACAAGATAAGTAAAGTCTATTTAAATACGTAAATTTTATTTTTTATGCATAAAAAAATTAAATTTTTTACAAAAATAAATGAAAATACATAAACGTCAAGTCATTAAAAAAGAAAATTTATTCTTAAAAAAATTATATATAATATAATAATTAAATCTAAAAATAATTTTTTATAAAAAAACTAGACAAAAGGTAAAATTACAATTCAAAATTAAATTTAAAATTAAGAACATTCAGAATGTAGTAAACAGAGTTTATTAAAAACAGTTATTTGACGTATTTTCTATGAATAATAAATACAAAATCGACAAATTATAGCATGTGAATGTTTTTTTAGTCCTCTTCAATGAATTTTTTACTATATATAATTAAAATACCTCGGAATACTCTCCCAACCACCATGGTCTTTTATCCACGGCTCTAATTTTTCTTTCACTAATATAGAAAAAATTTCATATATCAATTCTACCATAAGTTGATTTTTGAAAAGATACTTGATACTCAATCCACCAATGAAAACAAAAAAGTTATAATTCCGGACCAAGTTATATGATCAGTTGAAAAGAACTCATCAGAAATATCTGATAAAATAGAGCCTAAATTGTCTTCATTTATCTCGATGATTAATGCGCAAAATTCTTTTATAGCAGTATTACAAATGACTCTAAAAATATTGAGATTTTCTTTCATACTTTCCCAGACATCATTTTCTTTTTCATTTATAGCGCTAATTACATCAAAATTATAATGATTTTTCAATAAATAGGAATATACGTTTTCAAGAATAAAATCTGTTCTAATATCATTCTTAATGTGATCTTTACACACTTCACACCAAAAAGCATGTAAATTTAAAAAATCTAAATTTTCAATATCAGAACGACAATAAGGGCAAATCATTGAAATTTTGGTAGACTCATAGAAAAGTTTTCTTTTGGGACAAGAGTTTTGGCCTTTGGTAATTGCAAACCATATACATTTTTCGTGAAATTGATGTCCACATTTTACAAGATTAAAAGAATTGAAAGCTAGAATTGGATCTAAACATATACTACAGTCATCCATGGTGATTTGTTTTCTTTGTTCAAACACGATTATTTATATTTTTCACACACTAGTCGAATTGTTTTAAAAATTATATATAAAATTATAATAATTAAATCTAAAATATATATTTATAAAACTAAACGAAAGGTAAATTTACAATCAAGAACATTCAAAATGTAGTGGACAGAATTTATTAAAAATAGCTATTTGATATATTTGCTATGGATGATTAAATATAAAATCAAATATTTGACAAATTATAGCATGTAAATGTTTTTTAGTCCAACTTGATCTCTTCAATGAATTATGTGTACAAATTGAATAACTTGTAATATACTCCCAACCATAATGGTCTTTTACCCACGACTCTAATTTTTCTTTCACTAATCTAGAAAAGGCTTCATATATCTCATTTACTATAAGCTGTTTTTTTGAAAGACACATGATAGTCAATTCACCAACGAAAACAAAAAAAGTTATAATCCGGGCCCAAGTTATACCTTCTGAAAAAAGCTCATTAGAAATACCTAATAATATAGAGCCTACAATATCGTCATTTATTTCGCTTATATCTGCGCAAAGGTTTTTTATAGTAATACCATAATTGTCTCTAAATGCATTGAGAGTTTCTTTAATAATTTCCCATACATCATTTTCTTTTTTATTCATAGCGGTAACAGCATAAAAATTATAATAATCTTTCAATAAATAAGAAAATACATTTTCAAGAATAAAATCTGTCCTAATATTATATTTTTTTTCAAAATCATCAAGCTCACCACGCAAAAAAGCAGATTTAAATAAATTCTGAGTCATTTTACTGTTAATTATACTCAAATTTAAAATTACTATGCTTACTTTTTTATTATATAAACATAATAAAAAATAAATATTTTTTTAATTGTGTTTTTATAATTTTTTAAGTATTAAAATAATAATAAGGCATATAAATATGACGAAAAATGTAAAAATTACAAAAATGTAAAAATTACAAAAATGTAAAAATTACAAAAATGTAAAAATTACAAAAATGTAAAAATTACAAAATGAAAAATTACAAAATGAAAAATTACAAAATGAAAAATTACAAAATGTAAAAATTACAAAATGTAAAAATTACAAAATGAAAAATTACAAAATGTAAAAATTACAAAATGTAAAAATTATAAAATGTAAAAATTATAAAATGTAAAAATTATAAAATGTAAAAATTATAAAATGTAAAAATTATAAAATGTAAAAATTATAAAATGTAAAAGGTAAATAAAAATATTATAAAAAAAAAAAAAAAAAAAAAAAAAAAAATTTTTTTTTTTTTTTTTTTTTAGTTTATAATATTTTTTTATTTACCTTTTATAATTTTTACATTTTATAATTTTTACTTTTCAAATTTTTACTTTTCAAATTTTTACTTTTCAAATTTTTACTTTTCAAATTTTCACTTTTCAAATTTTTACTTTTCAAATTTTCACTTTTCAAATTTTTACTTTTCAAAATTTTTACTTTTCAAAATTTTTACTTTTCAAAATTTTTACTTTTCAAAATTTTTACTTTTTAAAATTTTTACTTTTCAAATTTTTTACTTTTCAAAATTTTTACTTTTCAAAATTTCAAAAGTAAAAAAATTTTAAAATCTTAAATTATGAAAAGTAAAAAATTAAATCTTAAATTATGAAAAGTAAAAAATTAAATCTTAAATTATGAAAAAGTAAAAAATTAAATCTTAAATTATGAAAAAGTAAAAAATTAAATCTTAAATTATGAAAAAGTAAAAAATTAAATCTTAAATTGTGATGAAGTAAAAAATTAAAACTTAAAGTAAAATTACAAAATGTAAAAAAATGTAAAATGTAGAATTATGAAAAGTAAAATTTTAAAATGTAAAATTATGAAATCTAAAAGGTAAATAAAAATATTATAAACTAAAAAAAAAAAAAAAAAAAAAAAAAAAAAAAAAAAAAAAAATTTTTTTTTTTTTTTTTTAATAATATTTTTGTTATTTACCTTTTAGATTTCATAATTTTACATTTTAAAATTTTACTTTTCATAACTTTACATTTTACTTTTCAAAAAATTTTACTTTTCAAAAATTTTTACTTTTCAAATTTTTACTTTTCAAAAATTTTTACTTTTCAAAAATTTTTACTTTTCAAAAATTTTTACTTTTCAAAAATTTTTACTTTTCAAATTTTTACTTTTCAAATTTTTACTTTTCAAATTTTTACTTTTCAAAATTTATACTTTTCAAAATTTATACTTTTCAAAATTTATACTTTTCAAAATTTTTACTTTTCAAAATTTTTACTTTTCAAAATTTTTACTTTTCAAAATTTTACTTTTCAAAATTTTTATTTTTCAAAATTTTTATTTTTCAAAATTTTTACTTTTCAAAATTTTTACTTTTCAAAATTTTTACTTTTCAAAATTTTTACTTTTCAAAATTTTTACTTTTCAAAATTTCAGAAGTAAAAAAATTTTAAAATCTTAAATTATGAAAAGTAAAAAATTAAATCTTAAATTATGAAAAAGTAAAAAATTAAATCTTAAATTATAATGAAGTAAAAAATTAAATCTTAAATTATAATGAAGTAAAAAATTAAAACTTAAAGTAAAATTACAAAATGTAAAAAAATGTAAAATGTAGAATTATGAAAAGTAAATTTTTAAAATGTAAAATTATGAAATCTAAAATCTAAAAGATAAATAAAAATATTATAAAAAAAAAAAAAAAAAAAAAAATTTTTTTTTTTTTTTTTTTTTTTTTTTTTTTTTTTTTTAGTTTATAATATTTTTTTATTTACCTTTTAGATTTTAGATTTCATAATTTTACATTTTAAAAATTTACTTTTCATAATTCTACATTTTAAAATTTTTACTTTCAAATTTTTACTTTTCAAATTTTTACTTTTCAAATTTTTACTTTTCAAATTTTTACTTTTCAAATTTTTACTTTTCAAAATTTTTACTTTTCAAAATTTTTACTTTTTAAAATTTTTACTTTTCAAAATTTTTACTTTTCAAAATTTCAAAAGTAAAAAAATTTTAAAATCTTAAATTATGAAAAGTAAAAAATTAAATCTTAAATTATGAAAAGTAAAAAATTAAAACTTAAATTATGAAAAAGTAAAAAATTAAATCTTAAATTATGAAAAAGTAAAAAATTAAATCTTAAATTATGAAAAAGTAAAAAATTAAATCTTAAATTATGATGAAGTAAAAAATTAAAACTTAAAGTAAAATTACAAAATGTAAAAAAATGTAAAATGTAGAATTATGAAAAGTAAAATTTTAAAATGTAAAATTATGAAATCTAAAAGGTAAATAAAAATATTATAAACTAAAAAAAAAAAAAAAAAAAAAAAAAAAAAAAAAAAATTTTTTTTTTTTTTTTTTTTTTTTTAAATAATATTTTTGTTATTTACCTTTTACCTTTTAGATTTTAGATTTCATAATTTTACATTTTAAAATTTTACTTTTCATAACTTTACATTTTACTTTTCAAAAATTTTTACTTTTCAAATTTTTACTTTTCAAAAATTTTTACTTTTCAAAAATTTTTACTTTTCAAAAATTTTTACTTTTCAAAAATTTTTACTTTTCAAAAATTTTTACTTTTCAAAAATTTTTACTTTTCAAATTTTTACTTTTCAAATTTTTACTTTTCAAATTTTACATTTTAAAATTTTACTTTTCATAACTTTACATTTTACTTTTCAAAAATTTTTACTTTTCAAATTTTTGCTTTTCAAAAATTTTTACTTTTCAAAAATTTTTACTTTTCAAAAATTTTTACTTTTCAAATTTTTACTTTTCAAAATTTTTACTTTTCAAATTTTTACTTTTCAAATTTTTACTTTTCAAAATTTTTACTTTTCAAAATTTATACTTTTCAAAATTTATACTTTTCAAAATTTTACTTTTCAAAATTTATACTTTTCAAAATTTATACTTTTCAAAATTTTTACTTTTCAAAATTTTTACTTTTCAAAATTTTTACTTTTCAAAATTTTACTTTTCAAAATTTTTATTTTTCAAAATTTTTACTTTTCAAAATTTTTACTTTTCAAAATTTTTACTTTTCAAAATTTTTACTTTTCAAAATTTCAGAAGTAAAAAAATTTTAAAATCTTAAATTATGAAAAGTAAAAAATTAAATCTTAAATTATGAAAAAGTAAAAAATTAAATCTTAAATTATGATGAAGTAAAAAATTAAAACTTAAAGTAAAATTACAAAATGTAAAAAAATGTAAAATGTAAAAAAATGTAAAATGTAGAATTATGAAAAGTAAATTTTTAAAATGTAAAATTATGAAATCTAAAATCTAAAAGATAAATAAAAATATTATAAACTAAAAAAAAAAAAAAAAATTTTTTTTTTTTTTTTTTTTTTTTTTTTTTTTTTTTTTAGTTTATAATATTTTTTTATTTACGTTTTAGATTTTAGATTTCATAATTTTACATTTTAAAATTTTACTTTTCATAACTTTACATTTTAAAATTTTTACTTTTCAAAATTTTACTTTTCAAAATTTTACTTTTTAAAATTTTACTTTTTAAAATTTTACTTTTTAAAATTTTACTTTTCAAAATTTTACTTTTCAAAATTTTACTTTTTAAAATTTTACTTTTTAAAATTTTACTTTTCAAATTTTTACTTTTTAAAATTTTACTTTTTAAAATTTTATTTTTTAAAATTTTATTTTTTAAAATTTTATTTTTTAAAATTTTACTTTTCAAATTTTTACTTTTCAAATTTTTACTTTTCAAATTTTTACTTTTCAAATTTTTACTTTTAAAATTTTTACTTTTCAAATTTTTTTATTACTCAATTTTGAATGTTAGATATATAATAGTAATTTAAAATAATGTTTCATGATTCGAATATAGTTTTAAACCAAGATGAATAGTTTTCCTTTCTTTGACTTACCTGATTTAGTAATCTCAAAAATCATTAGAGAATATGTTTCAATTTCGGATAAAACATATATTTTATCACACATTCCTCAATTTGCATTTCTCCTCTCAATGAAAAGTGTTTGGTATGAAGCTTCTCTTAAATTTTCTAATTTACTTTACTTAATAAAACCAGGATGGTATTTACATAAACAAAATCTGAGATATAGATATTATATCTCTATCAATGATCAAAACTTAACTTTTACTATTTATCAGTTTTATAATTATACTCAAGTTCAATTAGAAAAGGTCAGTGAAATCATAAAATATTGTTCGAGTCGTTTTGTAATGCTAAATACTTTTAAAAAATTTCGAAAATATTATTATTTATTTAACAATGATGATTTTCTTATTTACTCTTATGAAGGCACATTGTTTTCTATTCAAAACTCTCAAAATATCGTTCGATGGCGCAATTGGAAAAAAATATACCAAATAGAAAATAATGAATGTTTAATACAACCGGAATTGTTTTTACCTCAAAGTTTCAAACTGATAATAAACGATGACAATACTGTCATTTTGAAAGAAAAAAGTAATTTCTTTACAATTACAGTAAAATTATCACCAATTTCTTTTCAAATACGAGAACAAAATGAGTCATATGATAAAAGTATTGCATATGAAAACTGTTCGGTTACATTTTCAAACACTGATAAAAATAATGTGAATATAAACATCAAACAATGTAAAAGCAAGTCATATTGGAAAATTATTTATCCTGCAAATTCTAATTTTAAATTGATAGATTAGGTAAGAGCAAATTTATTGTGATTATATTTATATGCATTACAAAGAAGAAAAATTGTACTCTGGCTGTGTTTTTTTAATTTAATCCATTCGCACTTTTAATAGTAGGACCTATATTATTTGATGTAAGTACAATACCTTCCATACATAATACAGGTTTTCCACGGGTAGTATATTTTTTACACCCGCATTTTTCAAAACTAATAAAAAAGAATTTTTCAGAAAAACATCGATTAAATACCAATTTTTTACTTATCTCGGGTTCTAATTTTTCGAATTTACAATCAAATGTATAAAATTTAGATTTTAATAACCAAAATATTGCAGATTCTAACTCATTTTTCGATCCAAATTCAAATACGTAATTTTCGTGACATTTTACATAATTATCTAAACTATTTATTATAATGGAAAATCCATCAACTGCAATACCGTTTTTAGTATTACAAGCACAAGTTTTCTTTTCAATAGTAAAATAATGTTTTGGTTTTATGTTCAAAATATTAACTAATCCACTTTTTACATAAGGTTTAATATTTTCATTTTTTTCTTCTATATATAAATTTAACATATTATGAAAAGATATGTTAAAATACTTTAATATAATATATTAAAAAAGCAAGCACAGTCTCTTTTGAAGACTAATTATTAAAAAAAATAAATTTTAATAATAAAATTTTGTTATTATTTTTTATAATTTTTATATTTTACAAGAAAATAAATTTAAATTAAATAATCGAAAAAATAATAATAAAAAGTAATATATTAAAAATAAATTGGGCAGAATTTAATTTTAATACGACAGGAATATTTAAATGTTTTACAACAACAACATAATAATAATAAAAAATATGAAAATTAAAAAACATGATATGTAAATATTGAAGAGTTAGATGTTTTTATAATATATTTGGAAAGTTGTGAAAAAATATCTTTAGGATCTTGTAGGAGTAAATTATTTATTTATTTTAGATTCTAGATTACAAAGGAAAAAAAATTATCATATTCATCATTTGACTTTTTAAAAAATATATATAGATAAATAGTCTATAGATTGTAGATCTTACAAAGTTCTTATATTATTGTTATGGAAAAAATTTATATAAATTGATATATAAAATGAAAAATTTTCCTATTTCATTATAAATATTATTATTTGTGAAAAAAAACACTTTCAATTGCATGACTAACTCAGCCAATTGCAGTAGATTTAACAATATTGGCTCAACCAATTAAAACTGAGTATTTCAATCTTATTGCATAGCAATGACGGCAAATGACGTCATTATTCTAAGTGTTGAACATATAAATACCTAACAATTCAGAATTCAATCATTCGTTCAGAATGTTGTTGACGTTACCACCCGAAATTCAAGCTAAAATTTTTCGCAATTTAAGTTTAGATGAAAAATGTAAATTATTCACCATGGAAGAGTTTGAAGACATTTTAACATCCAAATGCTCATGGAAAACATTACCTAAAATTTCTCTTCGTTCATTGAAAACAGTAGCAATGTTATATGAGATAGATTCTGGTTTATATTGGTGCGATGTCAGAAATACATTTTACAAAGTACAGGTAAATAAATCTAACGGTACTTTATCTATAAAATGTTTTTCTAAAGTTCATTTTGATGAAAAAAGGAAGTATATCAAGGAATTTAGTTTGAACTATTTTAAAGACTTCATCTTACAGTTTAAAGAAAATTTTGCTCGTGTGGATGGTGATATTTATGTATGTTCAGATAAAAAATTTATACTCTTCGAACAGGGCATGATAGAGAAACTACCTAAAAATGTTTTGGTGCATACAACAGCAGAATGTGCCTATCTTTTTAAACAAAGATCATTCACATATTTCATATGTGTGTATGATAAAAACTCACCTATGTGGTTATCCTTTTTCATTTCTCCAGAGCGTTATTTGAAAACACGAGCTCGATATATGGATTATGGAAGTTTTAAAATTTGGTTAATAAAACATTGGACATTTTCGTATAAATTAAATATGCATATAAAATGTACTTATTTATCCAGAAGAAAAATTATAAAAGCTAAATATGTATTGTAAATTTTATATAAATTATATATGAAAATAAAATGTACTCCAGAAGAAAATTGTAAAATAAATTGCTAAATATATATTGTAAATAATTTTTATTCAAAATAAAATAAATATTTTTTCTTTTATATATTTTTTGTTTGATTATTTTATTTATTGTTAAGTATATAAACACCAAAATATGAATACAGAATACACATGACAAAAAAATGTTTTACTCGCTTTCACAGAAGTATTTTAGAGGATGGTTTACATCGAAAAATAATAACAACAGAGGAATATAGTTTAATACATAAGTTTTGGAATGATTGTATTTTATATAACATAAAAGAAGAAGATGTAGACTTTTTAAAATCGCTCAATTTTAAATGTGAGATGTATGACAATAATTTAAAAATTACGTCATTTCCTCATTTAAAAGTGATGTGTTTAATAGTTTGCAAGAAAAATCCAAAAATATGGCGATATGAAGATGAAAAATATGGGAATTTTTTATTTGGATTAATAATTTCTATAGATGAGTGTTGTGTGATAAAATCTGAACAAGATTTTGACAATTGTTATTCAGTATTATAATATTCTTTTTTAATAAAAGAACTTTTTTATCTTCTATAGTTAAAATGGGAATATTTTGTTTCTTTTCTCTGTTTATTTCTTCTTCAAGAATAAATTTTTTTGGATAAATCTCATTTAAATTTGCGTCTTTTGCATAAAATCCTTTTTGTGTATTTTTATTTATAGCTACACATTCAATATTATTCATAATTTTATAACATTGGTTATTGTATTTATTACGAGGATAAATTTCTAAATTATTATTGTTTGTCGCATAATATTCTATACCATTATTATCTGCAAAATAATCACCACCTTGCCATTTCTGTGCATAATATTCATCTTTGTAAGATGTTTTAGCATATACTTTTAAGTTATTATATGACAAATAAAATTCGTTTTTATTTTTTAATTTTGGATAAATTTCTTCTTTTCCACTCCTTTTTATTATAAATCCATAATAAGGTATTCCTTGGTCAGTTGCTAAAATCTCATCACCATTTCTGTTTTTAGCATAGAACACTCCCTCACGAAATGAATATGCGTAAATTTGTTTACCATTTTTTTCTAAATATGTTTGATTTCCCTTTGAATCTAATGGAAAAATAACATTTTTCTTAGTTAAATTCTCAGGATACCGAAACATATCATCTACTATTATGTAAATAAACTCGCCTCTGTTATTTTCTCTAGGATATTCGATTGTTTCATTTTTTTCGTTATGTTTAAAAGCATAATATTCTTCGTTGTATTGCATAGCATAATATTGCTCATTGTTTTCGTCTCTTGCATATTTACAGTTTCCTCCAATACCTATATAATATTCATCTTTGTTACGACGTGGATAAAGTTCTTTGTTTTGAGAATTTTTAGGATATGGTATATCCAATTCTACGTACTTCATTTTGGGAATATAAGGACATATAGGGTGTCCTTTTGCATCTGTTGCAAAATAAGGAATTAAAATTCCAGAGGAGTTTTTTCTCTTAGCTAAAATATCTATTTCATTTAACCTTAAATAAATTTCTTTACCATTTTCTTTTTCATATATCTCATTGCCAAATGAATCTATTCGGTATTTTTTTAATGGATACATTCTTATTTTCTTTTCCTTTTTTCAATTATTAATTTTAATTATAAAAATTATTTTTTTAAAAAAGAAAAACAAATATGAAAAACCCTTTTTAATGTATCTATTTATAAAATTTTCTCATTACTATGTTTTTTGATTTACCTATAGAACTTCAACTAAAAGTACTACGAGAATATATTTCGATAGAAGATAAATATAACTTATTAAAGATCAAACCCTTTTATAACCTTTTAATGGAGAAATATAGTTGGCTACGTTCACTAAAAATACCTTTAAAAAAATTACATTTACATTGTAATTATTTATTAACCAAAGTACAACCTGGTGATTATGTACAATGTCCAAGAAATGCGGTATTTAGAGTTTCTATTAATTATTCTAAAGCTAAAATTACAATAATAGAATATAAAAGTAAAAATATCCTTTATAAACAATCAGTTAAAAAGCATATAACATATTCTGCTGAAGAAGTTTGTTTATATTTAAAGAAATTTTATTCTATATCACAGAATGTTAATCTAAATCATGTTTATGAAACTTGGAAGAGATATATAATATTGTTTGACTCAGTAAAAAATATTCTATTTTTTAGTAACACGAGACAATTTGAAATGTTACAATGTCATTTGAATACGTTTCGTACAAATGACAAATCAGTATTTTTATTAAAGGAAAACCACAAATTAGTTATATTTTTTGTGAGTCAACCATACATAAATATAGATATGTGTTTTTACTTACATGAAGCACGGTACATGGGTATTGAAGAATTTAAATATAAATATCCTTATGTAGGATCATTTGTGAAATTAATCAAAGCCTATTCATTTAAAACTAATTTTAAATCAGTGAGTAAACTGCATATGAATTATAAATCAAGATTAAATAAAATTCAGTTAACATTTCAAAGTAATTATGGAACTTTAAATGGTACAATAAATGAAACTTGTAATGTATTTAAACTATATGACAATACATTAGAGTGTTAAAATACATATATTGTCAATAAATGAATCATATCTATATAAACATCTATATAAAATGATTTATTAAATAAAAAACTATCTTCAGTATTATCTGTAATGTAATTTTTTGAATTTTGAATACCAATACCCAATTTATTTTGTGAATATGTAATTTGAAATTGATTTTCTGCATCTACATATATTAAATTTAATTCTGGTAAAAATATCATTTTAGGTAAAAAGGCATATTCGTCTTTTATTTCAAAATTTGACATTCGAAATATAACTTTACCAATATGATCATTCATATTTAAATTAACTTCGTAAATAGCTTCGCTATTATTAATTTCAAGATAATCTAAATTTTTAGCAAAATATACTATATCTGTTTTTTTGTTAAATGAAGAAATTGTTTCATATTGAAAATCACCATTCCAAGGACATTCTAATTTAAATAAACCCAAACTAGAAAAATTTAATTTGTGTTCTTCTGCTAAAAGAGTGTCAGGTGTATTTACGTAATTGGCATTTTTATAAACATGAAATTTAAAAAAATTCGGAAAATAATTGATTGGTTTTTTTCCTCCTTTAAAAATATAATCATTTTGTAATGACACCCATTTCTTAAAAAAATTACAATTTATTATTTCCATTTTTATACACTTTCTTTTTATTTATTTATTTATTTTTTTTATTTTTTTAATACATATGTATAATTAATATGACAATACAGTTGTTTTTACTTTTACTTCAAATATGGAATCGTTAGTAAATATACTTGAGAAATATATGTTGAATACTTTTAAACAATCAAGTAATTTAAATACATTAGAAACAATAAAATTCAGAGTCTTACAACATTGCGCAACTTATTTAAATATTGATTTAAACTGTTTTATAGACAATCACATGATATGTATACATACAGAAAATAAAAAGGAAATTGAGAAAAAATGGCAATTTTTAATTGATCATGGTGTAAAATTACGGCATGAAGAATGTAATGTTTACAAAATTCTAAATTTTTCTGATTATTTAAACATTTTAGATATTCAAAAGTTTGTAACAGTATTACAAAAAAAAAATCAACAATTATTTTTGTATGAAATTTTAGCTATGGATGGATTTAAAGGTTATAATGCAAAATCATATATAGAAAATTTAAAATTTAAAAATGAAAATAATCATATTTTTATTATTCGAGAAATTTATAGAAATATGAAAGTGTCAGTAAAAATTGTACATTTAGCATTACTATATGTGTTTGAGAAATTTAACGAATCAATAATACAAGAAAGAATAGTAAAACTCGAAAAAGAAATAACATTTGATCAAGATATTTTATCAAATATTATTGAATATTATAAAAGTAAAATTCAAAATTTAGATAAAATTGCAAATATGAAACTAACTGAACTAAAATCAATCAGTCAACGTAAAACAAAGAAATCTTTAAAAAAACATATTTTGAAAGAAGATCATAAAGAAAGACACCCTAAAAAACGAAAAGTACATTTTTTAAGTGATTGCTAATATGCAGCGATACATGCTCATTAAAAAACATCATATCCTTCAAAATATATATATTCTTAAAAAATTCTGCTTTATCCTTTACCTCCCAATTGGTTAAGTCGAAAAAATTATATAAAGTTACTATAAAATGGCCAACACAAAACATATCTTTTTTATATTTCATAATTTGACTAAAATCTATTGTATTAATTTTATTATTTTTTGAAAATATTTATTGTTATAGGAAATATTAATATTTAATAAGCTGTAATTAAAGATATTTTAACTAACTAATACGTTTTTTTTTTATTTATTTAACCCTTTTTATCGATAGGTAATAATTAAAAGATTTTTTCAATAATATATTTTTTATCTTCACCTGTAATATTCCATTTTATAATTTTATATAATAACCACTGATTGCATGTTAAAGTTTTTTTCTGTTTAATCATATTATATGTATCAATACAAAAATAGAGCAAATTACTAATAATTAAACACCAAAACCATACATATATTATTATAAATATTTTCTTGTATAAAATATTTAATGGTAAATTACATAATATTTTTAATTTTGAGAGATTACCGCTAGCACCGACAGCTTGTAAGTCGCATTTTGTATTATAGGGAAATAATAAATCAAACTGGAATGTAAAATACTTGAAATTTAAGAGTATGTGCAATAAGGTAAACTGTAAAATAACATTTAGAAAAAACACAATTTCTAATATTATATGTTTTAAATAAATGTTAAAATTAGAATTTTTTATTTCTTTTAATATATAATTACATCTAGTTTCATTTAACTCTAATGGATTTCCAATTTTATCAAATAGAATACTTTCAATATAAGCTCTACATTTACTAGTCCAAATGAAAAAAGGTATATAAAATGCAAAAACTTGTAAAAATAAAATCATAGAAATCCATTTATAATAATGATGATAATATTGAGTTCCATTGATATCAGTATATGTTCCATTTAAATAACAAAATGAATTAATCATTGTTTCCGGTATAGAAGTTTCATGTGCAGTATTACAAAAAATAACAGCATCACCCATAAATTGATTAGTTATGCTTATAATAAATGAAAAAATAAAAAAATTTCGAGTATGAATGTAATATAACGAGTAATATTTTTTACATATTTGTAAATGAGATGGTGTTATTAATTTCATTAAATGGACAAACTGAATCATCTTTATTTATTAAAAGTTAATTTTACTATTTAAGGAAAATTATGCAAAGCCTAATTTATAAAATCTAAAAATTATAAAAAGTAATTTTAAAATTATGCAAAAGAAAAAAATTAAAGTTTGAAATTTTAGAACAGAATTTTAGATTTCAGAATTTTCATATTTTAAATTTCACAAAGTATGAAATCTACAAATGATTAAATTAGATGTTGACGGATATCTTTGCATTTGTAAAGTAATATACTAATAAAAAGATTTCACATATGAATTTAATATAATGAATAATAATTTTACCGATGATTTTATTAATTTCATAAATTATTTAAAATAAATCATGTTTATTTATAAACTATTTTATACATTTTATTATTTATTACATCATAAAATGTTTGATATATAATATTAAAATAATTTTAATAATAAAGAAAAATAAAATAAATAAATTACATTCTTCAGGTAATATAATACATAGAGTAAAAAAAAAAAAAAAAAAAAAAAAAAAAAGTAGGTCATGGATGTGTATAAAAGCGGAAATATTTGTAGAGCAAACTTTATTCTGTTGTTCAAACTCCTACAGTCAACATGTCGAATAACGAAGCTCCAGTATTTGAAGTGCCTATAGATTATTCTTCAAATCCTGAGATTAACTTAGACGAAATACCTGAAGAATTGGTAAACTTCGTGAACAATATTTTAGATAAGAAAATCAAAGAAGAAAAGTTACAAGGAGAACAAAATGTTGAACCACTTGATTTATCCGTACATGCACGAGACCAGGATTTACAAGAAGTCCAACAACAAAAGTTACGAGACGAGCCAAAAGAAGTTCAACAAGAACGACAAGAACCTCCTAAGAAAAAGTTGTGTACAGAAAATGTACATGAAGAGCCAAAAGAAGTCCAACAAGATTTACAAGAACCAAAGACAAAAAAGCACAAAGAAATTGTCTATGATTTAGACTTGCCAAAAAAATTATCTTATAAAGTTGGATGTATTGGATTTAGTTTTAACTCAAACCCATTAAAGGGAGTTAAAAAATTTACTTTAGCAACTTTTCAAGATGCTGTTATTCAACAAGATTGTAAAAAATCCTGGATTGAAAAACTCAAGTATTTTGTACAAACTTTAGAAATTACCCACTTATTTGTTCAAGGATATCAACAAGCTAAATACTTAAGACAAGAATTGGATGTGTATGTTACACAAATACCCAGAAAGGAACCAAAACGATGTCCAAAGTGCCAAAAGTTATCCTGTTCCATATTCAAAGTGAAAAACTTTTTTAATACTAAATTCAACTACAACTTAAATATCTACTGTTAATGAAGTTATGGTTAAATATTTTGAATAACTGTTTTCCTCAATGTTGTATTTTATCATAAATAAAAAAATTATTTAAAATTGAATGTATGTTTTTTTTTCTTATATTAAAAGTACAAAAAATAAAATAAATACAATTGTTCCTAGAATAACAATAATATATTTTAAATATGTATTATCTGAAAAAGATTCACTATGAAGAATTGGATATTTTTTAGATGTGCAATTTAAAAGAAAATCATATCGTTTAAATTCAGGTCTATATAATAAACATTTAATTTGATTTGATAATTCTGAGTTTGTTGATTTCAGTTTAGGTTTATTGTTATAATTTGGTATAATTGTATGATTATCAATCGTAATTGGATAAGATTTTAATAATTCTCCGTTAGAGTTTATGTATTCATTAGAAAAAGAATCTTTTGGATAGTAAGTTAAATTATTTTCATTTTGTGCATATAAATTTGATATTATCATTTCAGTAAATTGGTTATTTCTAAAAAACTTTATAGGATAAATTTCCTTTCCATTCTTTTGAACATATTGTTGGAAATAATTTAAAGAATCTATTAAAATGGTATAAGAATCTTGATTATCGCTTATTATATAAGACTCTTCACCTGAAATATATGGATATATTATTTTATTTGTTGAAGATAAAGCATATTTATAATAACCATTAGAATCAGAAGTGAATATTGGTTCTGACATATTATTTGGATAATATTCATCATTAAACTCATTTTTAGGATATTGATCAATTCCAGCTGAATTTTTTCCTATAAATTCTTCATTATTATATATGTAAGGTAATTCTAAACCATAATTATCTTTTACATAGTTTACTGAACCATCTCTCTTTTTGGGTGCTATAGGTCGACCCATTTCAGATAAAATAAAATTTGCTCTTGTTGTATTATATGGAATTGCAAATTCATTACCATATTCGTCTGTTGGATAAAAAGCTTTTCCATTCCTTGTAGCATAAATATACTTACCATCAACTTTAGCGACTTTATTTCTACCATTTATATCAAGTGGGTAAAATTCATTATTATATGCGTTTTTTGTATATTTCTCTTCATTGTCTATAGTTATAAAATATTCAAAATCTTTTTTTAAATCCACTGCATAAATTTCTTTATGGTCATATTTTGCATAATATGGTTTATTTATGTCTTTAGCATATAACTCTTTTTTATCCTGAAAATTAAAAGCATAATTTTCTATTCCTTTATCTATAATATAAATTTCTTTATTGTTCTCATCTTTTAAATAATATTCGTTATCATTTGGTGATTTAGGATACACATACTTCTTAGTTTTTGGATCAATTTGATACATCTTTATTTTTTATTAAAAATACAAATTAAAAGAATACAAATAAGTAAAAATAAAATGCTTATAATATAATATTCCGTTTTATAAGTGTTTAGTTTGTAATCATCCAACTTTAATATTTTATAAGAACGAATATTAGAATTGCTTTTTCTATTCGATTTGATATTGGTTAAAAAATCATATGTGTTATAACAAGGTCGGAAAAGTAAATATTTAATATTTTTTAAAAGATAATTATCATTTGGTCTTAAACTGGGTTTATTGTCAACATTTGGAATAATAATGAAAGAATCATTAGTAATGGGATATCCTAAAGAATCAATAATATGTCCACTTTCATTTGTAAATTCGTTTCCATTCGAATCAATTGGATAAAAATCTAATAATTGATTTTTAATGATTACGTTTGTAACTCCATTTAAAGAACCTTTTATAGGATAATCATTGGATATTATATATCGCTCAAAATGATTAATTTGCTTTGTTAGAGAGCATTCTGAATTTAATCCAACAAAATATTCAATATAATGTTCAATTCCTGAAATATCTTTAGGATAAATAATTTTTTGAAATTTATCTAAAGCGTATTTGTATTTATTCGCAGCAGTTTTAGCTATCATTGGCTTAGAGTCATAAAATGGATAATATTGATTGTTATTTTCGTCTAATGGATAAATTTCTTCTCCAGAAACATCTTTACCAAAAAAAGGTTTATTTTCAAACACATATAAAATTTCTTTATTATTTTCTTTTACATATTTTACTTTACCATTATTTAAAATAGGAACTTTTGGTTCATTTTTGTCTGTTACAGCGAGTATAATTTCATTATCTTTAAATGCCCATTCATTTTTTAAGTCGTCGACTGGATAGTATTCATCTCCGTTTATCAATTTGGCATAAAAAAATTTTTGGATTTTATTCTTTGCGAGTTTTTCTTTTCTTGCACGATTTAAAGGATATATTTCATTTCCAAAATTATCTATAGCATAAATTTGCATATTATCAACTTGAGCAAATTTGTGAAACCCAGTATCTAGAAAAACAGGATAAGTATCATTATTTCTATTTGTAGCATAAAATTCTGCATTTGGATATTTAGCTATTATTTGCCTTTTTTTAGTGAAATCAAAAGCATAAATCTCACGATCATTTTGTTTGATATATATATCTTTTTGAGATTGGTCTTTGATATATTTTTCTATACCTCTTCTGCGTGGATAATTTATAATACCTTGAACATCTGCATTATACATCTTTATTTTTTACCATCATAAATTTTGAAAAAAAAAAAAAAAATTGTATAATAAAGATGACCAATTTAAAAACTATTGAAGAAGATTTAGAGCAAGAAGAAAATAATTTAATTGCAAAATTTTCTAATTCTTTTTCTTTTAAACAATTTGTATCTAAATTTACATTTATAATCTCAACTATACCACCATTGATTATAATTCTAATTGTATTCCTACTTCAGTGGAAAATAATCTATGCTATAATTCTCATATTATTTTATCAAATAATCTTTTATTGGTTCATTGAAACTAAATTTCCACAACTAATACAATTTGCACAAAAAGTAAAATCTTTAATTTTACCTTATTTTCAAAATACTACAAAAACTATTTAATAATAAAATGTACGAATATGAATTTCGTATACGCATTGTTCTTGATGATTTTAAATCTGTTAAAACAATTTTAGAAGCATTTCCACATTCCAAAAACTATACAGTTAAATATACGAAACAGTTTCGCTGTAAAGAGAAAGGTTCATGGGAATTAAAAAAAAAATTACGTGAAACTATGATATACCATGTTAAATCAGATTGTTGGTTAAAATTTGTTGAATCTGAAGAAATACCTTTCAGTAATTGGCAATTGAAATATTATGAAAACTTTAAACAGCAATTAGCATTTCAACAAAACATATTTGATATTGAATATCGTTATGAAGTGGAATTAGATAAAAATGCTAAACTTTACGGTTACAATAAAAAATTTAAAGAATATGGTATTGTATTTGAATTAGAAATATATAATGATACATATAGACTCAGTACATTACCTGTATTAATCGGTGAGTTAGATCGCTATACAAATGTTTTAAGTTTATTTCATAAAAAAACTAATCCTCCTTATATTTTACACAAGTGTACACGTAAACCAGTTATAAACACAAATGTAGAAATTAAAAATTCTCTAAAGGCAATAAAATATGATGGTATTTTTGGACACATATATAGTTATAAAAATTACATATTTGAAGAATGGGAAGATGGCAAACGATATTTATTTAAGAATCAAACTCTGGGAGATGGATTTGTATATGGTGCAGAAAGGCTTGAAAATAAAGTAGTTATTTTATATGTAGCTCAAGTAAGAGGTCTTGGTGTTTGCAATATATTCGATATTCTTTTAAAATATTTGATAACTATTACAGTAGATACTTTACCACGATATAGAATTCAAAATTATTATTATGGAAAACCTATTAAATGTATGGAAAATGAATCAGATGGTATAATATTTCACACTAAAAATGATAAAATTTACAAAATGAAAAAAAGAAACACAATAGATTTATTGTATGAAAATGGATTTTTTGTTACAAAAGATGGATTAATACAATGTTCTCAAACTGATTTAACAAATGGTATAGTATACGAATGTGATTTAGATTGTAAAGTAATCAGACCAAGATATGACAGATTTGTTAGCAACACACCGAAACAAATCAAGGAAATTTTTAAATCAACCAAAAAAAAACTTCAGTATTGTTTTTTATATAATAATTCTTAACTGTAAATATGGTCACATATACCACTTGTAAAACCACGATCTCCTCTTGTAGTATTTGTATTTATTTCCTCTTTATATATTAATTCTAGCAATTTAACTGGTATAAATATAATTTGAGCAATTTGTTCATTTGTAAAAATATGTTGTTCTTCCATCGATAAATTTGGTAAATAAACTATAATTGAATTGTTATTATTATTTGAATCAATAACTCCATTTATCACATGAAGAAGTTTTCGTTTTGGATTAAATTTGTCGCTAATTTGAGCATAAAATGATCCTCCTTTTAATTTCAAAACTATTCCTGTATCAATTTTAGCAATTCCAAGAGGTGGGACATGTTCATCTTTTATAGCATATAAATTATAACCAATTGAATTTTCATCAAATCTTTTTGGTATGCTGGCAGATTCAATTGTTTTTGAGAATTTTATATACAGTTGAAGATTTTTATAATCAGTAACTGTGTCTTCTTGATATATTAACTCTGGCAATAAAACAGGAATAAATATAATTTGAGCAATTTGTTCATTTGCAAAAATATGTTGTTCTTTCTTTGATAAATTTTGGAAACAAACAATAATTGAACTTACATTGTTACTTGCATCAATGACTCCATTTATCACATGAAGTTTTCGTTTTGTAGAAAATCCAGATTTATCTCGAATTTGAGCATAAAAAGGTCCTCCTTTCAACTTGAAAGCTATTCCTATGTCTATTTCAACAATCCCAAGAGGTGGAACAGTTACATTTTCTGTAGCATGTAGATCATAACCAACTGAAGCATCATCAAATCGTTTTGGTACAAATGCAGATTCAATTGTTTTTGAGTATTTCACATACAACTGAAGATTATTTAAATTTTGTGTTTCTCCTTTCTTTATTAAAGTTGGTAATATAACTGGTATAAATATGCAACGAGCTATCCTTTCTCCACATAAAATTGTTTGTACTTTGTCCGTGATATTTATAAGAGCAACTATAATATCACCTCTATATCCTGGATCAATTACTCCACCTAATAATAAAAAACTTGTTTTTTCGGGTACAATTTCGAGTTGACCATAATAATCCTTTCCAATCATTTCAAACATTATTCCAGTATTTATTTTCACAACTTCAAACGGTTGAACAACAATACTCTTTGGGTTAAAAAAACTATAAGCAACATCATTATCATTAATTCTTTTAGGTTTTATAGCTGAAATACTACTTTTTGTATAGTTTAAAGCCATTTTTGATTTCTTTGTGCTTCACTTGTACTTTAAAGGTTTTTTTTTTTTTTTTTTTTTTTTTTTTTTTTTTTTTTAAATTATTATTTATATTATTACATAATTCAAATATATATATTATTTATTTATTTATTTATTTATTTTATTTTATTTTTTTATTTAAAAATTATGCTTTTAAAACGAGTAGTCCGTCAATTCCTGCCATTAAAAGTAAAATAGCGACATTTCCAAAATAAAACCATTTATATTTGGTATATATAGCTTGACCTGTTTCATTTGAACTATATGTATTATAGAAAATTAATCCAAATAATATTTGAGATGTAAATATCAAAAGTCCAAGAACTAAAATTAAAATCAATTTAAAATTCATACTCTTTATTTTATTTTATGATAAAATATTTTTAAATTATATTTTTAATTAAATTATATTTAACCGGAATATAGAATATATACTGAAGAAATTATTGCAAATACATGAATCAATAAACTTGAATATCTATAATATTGTGTATCTGATATTAATATATCTGGTGGTGTACCAACTTTAGTAACTTTGTAATCTGTATTAACTACTAAATCTTTATAGGCTGTAACTGTTCCTGATGCACCAAGAGTTTTAAATTCAAATGGTTCTCCACCATTAAAACGTAAAGTTTCTAATATAATAAGAACAAAAGAGAGAGCTATTAAAACTATTACAATTAAAGATATAACAAATCTTAAATTAAATTTCATCTTACTTACTTTAGATTTTTTTCAAAAAAAAGAAAATTAGACAATGACGGTAATAGCAGCATTAACACATACGGAAGGTGTCATTTTATTTAACAAGTATGTTGTTTTAGAATTAGCATATATTGATATTTTAGGTCTTAAAGCACATTTTTTAATTAAAAGTCCGATAAGTTATACAGTTGCAAAAAAATATCATAAACATTTAGAAAAATCATTAGAAGTTATTATGTGTGTATCAGATAGTTATAATAATCATAAAGTATACAAATTCTCTGAAGTTTTACATTTTTTACGAAAACGATACACTGTTCTTCAACATAATGTTGGGAATAATATTCAATTCGGATATAAAGGAAGAAGTTTTCAGAGAGATATATTAGTGAAATGTGACATACCAAATGTTAATATCGAAACTTTTGGAGTTCCTTCTATTAAAATACTTGAAAAATATTATCCTTTTGTACAAAAATGTTGTATTTATCATAAAACATTTTATAATAAATGTGCTCAACATATTTTAAGATTAATTAATGTTCATTTATATAATAATTGTACTTCATTTTGTGGTATTTGTATATAATCCACCTCTTAATCTCAATACTAAATGTAATGTATTTTCTTTTTGTATATTATAATCAGATAATGTTCTTGTATCTTCCAACTGTTTTCCAGAAAATATCAATCTTTGTTGATCTGGTGGAATACCTTCTTTATCTTGTATTTTATTTTTTACATTTTCTATTGTATCACTAGGTTCAACCTCTAAAGTTATAGTTTTTCCAGTAAGAGTTTTAACAAATATTTGCATCTTTATTTATACAAATCAAAACATATTATGAACATTTATAAAATCATTAAAATCAACCAAATACTTTTTAACAAATTAACATAATTTTAGAAAAAAATAGTCATACAAAAAAAGAAGTTTTTTCAGAGCGAATCTTTCAGAATTCTCTTTATTTTTTAAAAATAAATATTTGAATAACTTCTTGTGAATGTATTCTATAAATGTGTTCAGAAACTTCAATACCAAATGTAATGAATTTTCTTTTTTGGATATTATAATCAGATAATGTTCTTGTATCTTCCAATGGTTTTGCAGAGAATATTAATCTTTGATAATCTGAAGGAATATCTTCTTTATCTTGTATTTTATATTTTATATTTTCTATTGTATCAATGGGTCAACATCTAAAGTTATTGTTTTTTTACAAGAAGAGTTTAATAAATATTTGCATTTTTATTTTTATACAATTAACAAAGTCATCAGAAGAAATAAATACCATTTACTTATATGTCTTTTAGAACCATTAAAATCATTAATCGATTGTCTTTTTTCGATATGATTAAATTGTTGTTCAGTTATGTTGAAATTGTCATTATAAGAATTTATCATTGAAGAATTTTTATATTGTTCATCTTGAAAAGAGTCTACTGTTCTTGAATTATTTATAAAATTCCAATCATTGTAATCAAGTGCAATGTCTTTTGTGTTATTATTAGAAATTTTATTTATTATATAAATAGGTTTTTGAATATTTTTAAAACTGCAATGAAAATATACGTTAGCATATATTGGATTCAAAAATAAAATAAAGAATATGTTTGTTATCAACATATTGCTTTATTTATTATTATATTTTATACTTTGTTCAATAAGTCGAAATTTTTTATTTTATTATGGAGATGTAGATTATGTATCATTAAATATTTTAAAAATAAAAAAGCTTATTGTGCGTGAAACTAAATAATTTTTATTATAAAAAGACTATACAAAAATCTATATTACATATTTTTTCAAATTGAAAAAAGATTAGAGAATAAAATTAGACAAGATAATTTAAATAGGATCATAGAATAAAATTAGACAAACATAAGATAATTTAAACCGGATATTTAGAGAACATAAGATAACTTGAAATAAGTGTATAGAATATCAATATTAAAAATAATTATATCAGAATAACATGTCTTTTCTTTAATTCGACACACTATAAAAATATTTTAGCATTCTTTATTCAAAATGTTAGGTCCTTTATGGTTTACATAATAATAGTGATCGTTAAAGTTTCTATGAGATGTTTCATATTGAATTTAGTGAAAAATATAGTGATATATAAACAATTTGAACAAAAAAGGGTGATGTCTGAACATAATGTAATAAAATAAGATGGATTATATTTTAATTCGAGCAATATTATTTGGAAGAAAGAATTTTCATTTAAAATCTTATAATAATTTATTTATGAATAAATTAATTATAGATTTACAAAAGTATATTAATATTGAAGAAACAATACGACAAGGTGGATTACTTAAAAATCAAACAGTAATATTACACGATTTAGAAAACATAATAGAATATATAGAGCGTGGTAATCGATATTTTTTTGATAAATGTAGTATTAAAAATGAAACACCTTTAGAATTGAAGACATCAATTGTACGAAATTTTTTTTATAATTTAAATCGTGTTTGTAGGGGTAATTTAGATAATGGTATTCTTTCAAATAATTATATAAAAGGAAATATTCCATTACCAGACAAAACAGATCAAGAAACGTTAGAACACATATTAAAAAATGAAAATGATAGTTATTTTATATTTAAAAATGCTGAATTTTGGGGTACGATTGCGAAATGTCTTTTACATAAAGAAAGACCTTATACTTTAACTCCAATAAATATACCAATTCAATATTTAAGAGATATTCAACGTTTATATGATATAAAATGTCAATCTCTAGGTGAAATAGTTAATCCATACTCTTTTATATTAACATCTTATGAAAATTTTGTAGACCCTATTCATTGGCATTCTACAGAATCATTAAAATTATTTATAGAACATTTCCCTGATAACACTTTTTCAAAAACTTGTCGAGATTTTATAAATTTGATAATAACAGCTATTATGACAGCTGACGATAATTTATTACCTCAAAAAATTTTAAAGGATGAAACGCAATTGCGAAAATTTATTAAAAATGTCGAAAGCATACATAATAGAGTAGAAAAAGTCAGTGGTACATCAACACCTTTAAAAGTAATTGATGTTTTTCATCGATTATTAGCCTTATTAAAATATGATTACATGTGGGATATATTATATTTAGAAAAACCTGGTTTTTCAGATACTAATAATATTTTAATTAATATGTATTTAAAAAATATTGAATTAGAACGAGAAAATAAGTTATTGCGCGAAGAACTTATAAAATTGCGAAATAATAATTAAGGATGAATTGTTTTTACTATTGTATTACAACCATATTAGACGATTCTTATTATTCTTATCAAATTACAACTGTACCAAACGATTATAATTCATATCGTATCACAACTTTATCAAATAATCCTAATGAGTTTATACCAATGAATAGAAACTTTCTGATTATTAATCCTTTTGAATCAGATATATTTAATTTTTTCTTCGATGATGATGATGATGATGATGATAAAATAAACGGTTTATCAACAGAAGTTATTGAATCATTACCTGAAAAAATAGCTAAAGATAATAACGATTATTGTCCAATTTGTTTAGAAAATTATAAAGAAAAAGAAATTCTTACAGTATTACCATGTGATCATTCTTTTCATAAACTATGTATTAAAATGTGGCTTGAAAAAAATTACAGTTGTCCTGTATGCAGAATTAAATTTAATTTTTTAAAATAAAATAATATACAAGTTCTTAAAGAAACTTTTTTATATTTTTCTAAAAATTGTAGTTTGTTTAAATATTATTTTATATTTTTAATTGGTTTATTAATTTATTTTTTAATTTTTTACTTCTTAAAAAAACATTTAATAATAATATTAACAATAATAATAATAATAATAATAATAATAACATTGTTATAATACAAATATAACATTTTTATATGATTACTAAATTAATCGATATGTCATTATGAAGGTCACAAATCGTATATTTAACTATGTTAAAGAAAAAGATCCCAAAATTTGGAATCAAATATTACGTATTACAAGATTGTACAAACTATCTTCAGTGAAAAAAGTATTTAATAAACTTTTAAAACATAATGTGAAAAATCTAGAAATTTTCAATGACAATTTAGAACGAGTACCTATATTTTTGTTAAAATTCTGTGAAGCACTTTTAAGAAAGTGTCCATCACCAGGTGATTCCTATGGAACCTTATTAACATGCCGAACAACTCATATTTATACTCAAGATACACTGGATAAACGTCATTTAAAAAGTCAAATTTCTAACTCAGTATATTCTAATTATAATATAAGCAGTGACCTTAATTTTGAGTTAAATATTTATACATCGTTAAATCAAATTTTTGAAATTACAAATAGACGTAAATTTACAACTATATTTGTTAAAGAATATTCTGTTCAAGACCTATTAAAATTAAATTCTTCAGAAACATGTCATCTTCAAATTTCAAATAATAAAACTTCTACTTTAAACAATAATAACAATACGTGTTTAAATTTAAAGACATATATTATTACAGAAAGTTTTATTCCTGGTTATTTAAAAGTTATTCAAAAATCAGAATATAAACATTTTATTTTTAGACATATTGACCTTAGAAAAATTGTGGCTTTTACAGATTTGAAATATGTTAATGAAAAATGTGGCTTAATATGTTATTTTTTCAATTTAATTAATATACTTAAATTGCAGTTTTTTAAAAAAATGGAAATTAATGGAAAGCACGAAAAAGATATAATTAATGTTTTAAAATATCACTATTACACTGGAAAATTATTGCCTTTAAATCGTAATGGTTTAAAAAAGAATGAAAATCGTTCTGGTTTAGATAAATGTGCTTTTGAAGCTATGAGACAAAATTTGACTAATGAGGCAATTAAAGAGAAAAAATATCCAGTTAATAGTCCAATTTCACAAATAATTGTAGGTAAACAATTTTCAGTGGGCACTGGTAATATGAATTTTGCAGTTATATCAAAATAAGTATGGATAGTGAAACCTATAAAACCTTGAAAAGAGCTCAAAAAACGGAAATACCTCATCATGAACTTAAAAAAATTAAATCGTCTACACCCATAGCACAATATGCTTTAAACACGTTTACAAATGATGTTAAATATATTGTTGATTTTAAAAGTTTATCTCAAAAGTTTTCAAATTTAGAACCAATTCATATTTATAAAGACGAATTAGTTATCACATATCTTTTATTTCTAGGTAAAATTTTAAACAATTCTTTTTTACAACATATATTTTTAATGCCTAATTCAAATTCAATTTTTCTATGGAGTAATATATATAAACAAATTGTTTATGTTCTCGTTACATTACTGTACAATAAAAAATTTTCAGATGAAGATTGGATTCATTTAGACCACATGATACTTGAATTAAACAAAGGTTATTCTAATTCTGTTAGAAATTTCTTAAAGCAAATGAAAATATTAACTATTTCTGATGAACATAAAATAGATATGGAAACGAAATATAATGGGCTATTTACTATAAATTCGGAACAGTTTGGTCCATTTTACTGGCGAATTATACATTTCGTAGCAGAAGCATTTAGTCTAAGAAAAAATGCAGAGTTTGCAAAAGTTATTTGGAAAGAATTTACTATTTATATACTATATAGAACATTATTATGTAGTATTTGTAAAGTACATTACAAACAAGTGGTCGATAAATATAAAAATCAACTTCAAAATTCTTCAGATTATGCCATGTTATGGTTTGATATACACAATGATATAAACAAATCAATAGGAAAACTTGAATATTCAAAAGAAGAATTTGAAAAAGATCGAAAAATTATTCGTAATCTTTTGATTCAAAAATAAGATGATTTAAGTTTTTTAAAGGTCACCTTTTTCTTCATTTTTCTAAACATATTTTTTGTAACTAATACAAATCCATCTCTACACAGACTCAAATCTCCTTGACTATCACAAATCCCTTCCCACCAAACTAAAATAAGATTCGGAGTTAACATGTCATAAATAAAAGGTATACCTCTTGAATTAAAATCATTTAACATTTTACTCGAAAAGATACCACCATAAGTTCCCATATAAAGTTTATCATTGATGATGACAAAATTATAAGTTTCATTAACATTCTGATTATGAAAATTTATATTATTGAATTTAGTAATTAAATCAACAATATTGTCATATGTTATTTGAATAAAAGACATGTCTATTAATATAATTTTCGTAAAAGAAATAATTCTTTTGTTAGATTTTTTTTTTAATAAATAAATAAATATTATATAAAAAAATAAAAATAATGTAATTTTTATTTTTTTATATATTTTTTTATTATTATTAATAATAATATAAATTTATTTATTTATATTTCAGATTTAATTTCCAAAATAAAAGGTTTATTACAAAATATACTTCTATCTAATAACATATCAATTGTACTAGTGTGCATAAGAATCATTTTATTAGCGTCTTCTTCTAATAGTAAAGCAATTGGTTTTTCTCCAACAACATAATATTTCTCGATTACATTTAAACATTTTACATATAACTCTAAAGATTCAATATAAAAATCCTTTTTATATTGGAATAGAAGAATATTTTGAAAAGGTTTTAATAACCATAAGTTTAAATCATAAAACTTGGGTAAAGTTATTGTTATAATCATATTATTTTGAAGAAAAAAACATTCTTTACTTGAAAAATCGATTTTTTGTTCAAGTGTTTCAAGTACAATTTTTTGAATTTCTAATTTAGTATAAAGTTTATACATGTCAAAAATATAAGATAGGGGTATTTGTGAACATAATAATAGTGTATATGTTTTCACCTTTTCATCTTTAACAAATAAACAAAGTTTTACTTTTACAATATGGCTATCGATACAGGGACATGCAAAATTCCCTCCGAGTTTTTTGAATCTATTCCTCTCTTGGATATTGGAAGGTTCTACAAACATATTAACATTTTAACTGACAATCAAAAAAGATTTATCTCTTTACTTAATAATTGGTTTCAATCTCCTTCTAATGATATTATAGTTATATCTGGTAGTCCTGGGTCAGGTAAGACATTTACGGTTATTAACACGTTATTATATTTAAATGCTGATATAATAAAAATGGCATATACGGGTAAAGTTGCTTGTAATATTGGTGGTTCAACAATTCATTCTACATTAAATATAAAGTGGGGAAAAGGAACTTTTCTTTACGATATTGAAACTCAAATTGAAAAATTAAATATTGAAGATCCTGATTACATTTCAAAGTGCTTAAATATATGTAAAGATTTTCATAAAACAATTCATTGTTCCCAAACTGGAAATATTATTGTCATAGACGAAATTGGAATGGTACCTTTCTATTTAACTTTAGAAATTATTAATTATTTTAATGCAAAATCTGTTGAACCTAAATTATTTATATTGATAGGAGACAAATATCAATTAAAACCTGTCAGATGCCAGTATAATATTTTTGATATATCGTTATTAAACTATAAACTGTTAGAATTAGATGATAATAAACGTTTTACTACCGATTATAACATGATAATAAAAAATCTTAAATGCTTAATGAAAGAAAATAATTTCGATAATTTTTTAGATTATATAAAAAATATATATCCAATTTTAAAGGATGTGTATGATTTTAATTTAAAGGAATGTCAACGTGTTTTAGTATATAAAAATGAATCTGCAGAAAAATATAATAAATTTTACATTAAAAACTTACCTGGTCCAATATATATATTTCCTAAAATAATAAACAATACTATAGTTAATAAAGATTGGCTAACGTTAAAAGAACAATGTGATATAACTGTTAATATAAAGTGTGAAGTACCAAACGGAACATTTTTAAAATTTATCGCATACAATAAAGAAAAAGATTTATTAATTTGTAAAGATCTAAATTTAAACATTTTTGTAAATATTTCACGTAATAATTTTAATGGGCAATTTCCAGTAAGTTTAGGATTTGCATCGACTATTCATAAATTTCAAGGAGAAACGATAAATGATTCACATATATTAATTCAATTTGATGAAAGTAAAGATATGCATTTAATATATACAGCTTTATCTCGCGTTCGATCTCTAAATCAAATAACAGGTATAATTTTATAATTCTTAATAAACTCATAAATATAAATAAGAGATAAAGAAATGAAAAGTGTAATAAAAATTTTATTATCTGTTAAAAATATACAAACAAAATGGATATTGTGTGAGATTTTTAAGAAAAGAAACCTCTTAGCAGATAATGTAGGTTTCTACTATAGTTTGGATGAGTACAAACCAGTATATATTTACTGAGTAAAAATAAAGCTACATAAGAATGATATTATGGATAATTCTTATTTTTTATGTTTTTGTTATGTTTACATACTTTATATCATCTGATTCGAAACTTTCATTTGAGAAATTAAATATTCAGTTTAACAAACATATTCCTAATCAAGCTTGCACTGTCAATAAAGACTGTAATAATAATGAAAGATGTTTTAATAATAAATGCTATCCTACCTATCGGGGTACAACTGTTTGTAATCCTTTTACAGGTTCATGGGTTTTAGTCAATATAAATGGTATTCAATATTTAAAATGTACATGTCTTTATCCCAATATTGTTACTCAGAAATTTGACGGTGCAAATTGTGATGTAGATATAGCTTGTGCTCCAAATGGCTTTATAAATTATGGTACATCTCGAAACATTCTTCAAGCAGAATGTTTGTGTATGAAAGGTTTTAAATCAGTTAGTCATCCTCAGATTGGTTGTGAAGCTCTTTTACCATCTGAAGTTGAAAAATCAATTTGCGATTCTGATGAAATTTATATATCACAAGCGTCAAACATATTCCATGTCGATTATTTAAATAGTTTACCTGTTGTTAAAAAATGCATAAAGAAACCATGTTCATTTAATGTACTTAATGGTAAACCATTAAAAAATACAAAATTTGATACAAAGTATGGATGTGTTTGTAATCCAGCATATGGTAATTTCGGAATTAAATTTGATAACATGAATAACTATTTAGTTACAAACGGCTATGATGCTTGTGGAAATATTTTTCAAAACGAACCTAATATAGAAACTAGAGTGAGACTTTTTACATATTTTTACATAAATGGTGAAGCACCGAAATCTTTTATACAATTTACAAACTTGAAAACAGATCATTTAGTGAAAGAATTACAACATTTTGTAAAGAATTCAAATTTGCAAATTGATGAACTTTGGCCTTACAATTTCACTCAATATATATTTGAAAACGAATATTTTTTAGTTCATACAAGAGAATGTTTTTTATATTCATTTCTTCAAATTGAAGAATGTTATGAACGACTCATGAGAGAAAGGCAAATGATAGACTGTGACAAAATTATAGATCAAGTCCCAATGGTACCTCAAAGACATCTCCAATCTTATACACTTTTATATAAATATCCAATATGTAAATACACATCTTCAGATTTCAATAACTTGTATAAAAATCGGTACATTTTAAACCCATATTTACTGTCTTTTAAAGAATATCGGAGATTAATGAGAAGTAATGGAATAGAAATATTTTATGTACCTGATAATAAATGGATTGTTAATTTTGCAGCTGCTGATTTTGATAAATACGAAAATACTAGTGTTTATCCACAATTAAAAAAATTAACACCTATGAACAAAAATCTTTATGCTCATTACGACACCTCTATGCGTTTCTTATAGAATTAAAAAATAAGTATGAATACTTCTAATAATAAACGGAAGTATAATGAAGAAAATGTAAGCGATGATACTAAAAAAATTAAAACTTCTGACCTTGAAGTGCTTAAAGAAATGCAAACTAAATTAAATCAGTCAGATGCAAAAATCAATGAAGAAGTAGAATTAACTAAACAAAAATACTTTGTGTCTTATTTCAAAAAAGTATTAAAAGAATTACCAGTTTGTAGTAACATAATCGATTTAGACTCTATAGAAGAAAATCGTGATGGTTTCTTTAAAACTTATTCTATAGCGAAAACTTGTGTAAATTCTCACCTTCAACTTAAAAAGATAATGGCGTTTAATTCGGTGTTTGATATGGTACATGGTGTAACTAGTAAATTCATTCATGATAAATACATAAGTCCCAATTTAAAAAAATTCCTTTCTGAAAATTCATTAAAGAACGCTTTTGCAAAATACCAAGAAACATTAGTGAGTGAAGATAAAGATAAAGTTACAGAATTGCATTGCATTGCATATTTGATACAAACTGAAATTGAAAAAAATGAACCGCTCAAAGTACCCAATCCATTGTATAATCGATTTACTCAACAACTAGCAGCCATAAGCAATTATATTAAAGAACTAATAAAATCACTTTCACAGATGCCACTAGCAAATAAAAATAAAGATGTCATTCAATAATTAAATGCTCCTTACAAGGAATACTATCTAATATCTGTTGTATAATATTAGACAAATTAGGTGCGTACGATTTATATTTTTTAAGAAGATCATACAAAGATACATTTTTATTTTTACAAAATATATTATGTGTATTATTATCGAAATCTATATTTTCTGCTAAAATACAATTGACTTTCTTTTTTCTTTTTTTCTTAAAATACAGTGGGTGAGTTAGTTTCATGTAGTGTATAATTTCATTAGAAGATTTTGTCGTTAAAAAGGATTTCCATTTTTTTTCACTGAATGTTTCTTCAATTTTAGATTGATTTCGACGTATAGAATTATTTATGTTAATGTCCACTAATATAGGATGGTTTTTTGTATATATAAATTTCATATCACTAAGAACTGGTGCACTACCACCTAATCTATTACATACTTCGCATAATAAAACTATATAAGTTATAAAAGTTTCAATTAAATGTTCAGGTTTAATGACATCCGAACCAAAACTAGGATTCTTAATTTCAAACATTCCTATTGTTTCACCGGATGTAATTCTAAAATGAGAAACAAAAGGTAAAATGTATTCATCTCCTAATCTATTATGTAACATTATAAGATCGTGAAAATTTTCTGGAATATCGCATGACTTGCTGCTGTTATAATATTTATACCTTGTTTGTCTGCTAATTATATCAATTAAACAGTGAAATTGTCTCTTATTATGATTAGTTGTAATATGTAAACAATTTCCATGATAATGCCAAGGACATTGTGTTTTAGTATAGTAAGCATTTTCAATTTTATATAAAATAGGTGTTTTAGGATTAAATATTTTTGTTTGAGGATCAATCAACATTAAATATACTTATTTTTTTTCCTTTTTTAAAATAATAATATGAATTATTTTTAATGTATATAATTTTCTGCTTTTACTTCCATTAAAGTGTAGGGAATTTCTTTACGTTGTTTATTCAAACATAAAGCTAATTCACCAATACCTTTAAGTGATTGATGGGCAAGAATATTTTGCTTATTTTTTTCTTCAAATCCAGTTTCTATATCGATATCGGGATCTGGATCAAAATTTAAATAAAACACTTGATTATTTTGAATTGCGTCTTTTAAAAATTCATGTATATTAAAATCATTAGCTTTTTGTCGAACTGGACTTAGAATTGTTGGACCGTAAGTTTTTTTATTTCTAGTATCAAACACCGGTACTGATGAGCAAATACTTTGAGTACCTAAATTATTTTCAATTAAGAAATCATCGAAATTTTTATTAGGAAACGATATTTGAAAATCAGCTTTCATTTCACTTAATTCATCATCTGATAAAGTATTTTTATCATTAATAAATTTTTGAAAAAGAGAATTTTGATTTAAAAAATCTTCATATTCTTGAGTATGTTTTTCATTTGTTAAATTTAAAAAAGAATCAATGCTATTAAACATGTCTACTTACTTTTTAAAAGAATATAAAAAACATAGGATATAAATAATATATTTTTAAAATTATGTTGTAAAACATATAAAATGTTCTGTAGAACTAAAATAAATACTGTTATACATAGAAATTAATTTGCTGATTTTAGTACTAATTCTTTCAATCTGAGAATTTACATTATCAAATTTCTAAAATCTCAAATTATGATATTCAGCATTATGAAATCTAAAATGATTATGAAATTAAAATTATAACTTGTTAAATTATGAAATGTAATAATTCTAAATTCTAAAATTATTAAATGTAAAAACCTACATTTCAGATTTTCAAAATTTAATAATTTTACATCTCATAATTTATTTTTCAGATTTTATATTTCAGTAATTTTACATTCCATAATTCTGAAATGTATAAAATATTAATTGCAATTGTTTTATTTATAA